>JAZGUH010000627.1:600000-1196536 GCA_037893225.1 Hippasteria phrygiana
CGAACTAGTTCAAGTGCTAGAATGAATTGAAAGTTGATTATTACGCTCAACATAATGGAAAGCATTCAAGCAACCTCTGACCCAATTTAAAATATCAATATAAAAAATTTAAATTGCTAGCATCATTATTAGTTGTAGGTGTACATTATCGCGAGTATCTGGATAAAATGTAGGTTTTATTCAAGTGAAAGTACAATGTACAAGTGTCCTCAATCGCAAAACCTTGGCGGCTGTCACTTGAGCTCGCCACACGCTGTTGCCGAAGGCAAATATATGTACTCATCGATTGTCCTTGCGGAAATAAACTGACAAACATGTGGCCCGGGTCCCTTGAGACTTCAGTCCTGGCAGTCAAATGTCAGAATTTACAAAATTCACGAAAGGTGCACTCGATCGAAATCGGTTCAAGGGTCTCGGTTTAAGCGGTATTTGACGAGCACACATTGCCTTCGAGGCAGGCTCTATTAGTATTAGTATCAGTATTAGTCATGAGACATTTAGCACGAGAGGTGTTTAAGAATCGGTATAGGCATATGTGGCGAATTAATCAGGAACACTCGTACTATAGGACAAGGATTCGTCATTTGGTGCACGTCTATCTGCCCCACTTTGGCGACACCTGTTAAGTTTCACCTGTTATGTTTGTCAAACTTTTGAAATATTTTTAAATAAGTCGTTGATTTTTCATCAAGAAGTTCTGATGGTGGAAATGCATTTCTGTAATGTGAGGCACGAAAAAAGAAAATAATAAAAGCAAACACAACGAACAGATTTATAGGCTGGTATATGGTGTCCGTGATGTTGTGATTTATTTATTTAAAGCTTTGACACAAGGTCACGGGTAGTGGAAAAGGTTAAAAACCCATAATGAGATCCACTACCGTGATTAAGTATTACATATACAAATTAAGTAAAACATTAAAAGTATAACAAAGTAATATGTCAAAACGAATAGAAAGAATATATAAACTACCAAGTAAATATCATTTATAAAGATAACAGAACAAAACAAACAAAATATTAGTTGAAACAAAAATACAAGTCTTGACACAAAATAAGATAAAAAGGTGCAGAAATTACAAATTGGTGCGGTTTTAAATATAAAATTAAATTAGAATTAAAAGAATACAATTTAATATAAAATTATTAATAAAATCTAACATGGACACAAATTTAAGTTACAGCGCCAAATAAAATAAATGAAGTTAAAATGTAAAATAAGTTTGTAAGAAGAACACTGTGTACTATGTAAAAAACGACAATAAAAGAACAATAAAAAGGGGAGAATCTAATTAAAAAAATAATCCTTAATAGAAGATTTAAAGATACTCAGAGAGGCACTTTGAACAACATCACCTGGAGTGTCATTCTGGTCATTTGCGATACGACTATACAAAATATGAATTCTTAAAGTAGTCGGTTTTGGCAAAGGGAACCTGGACTTTTAAGGCATGGTCATTTCTCGAGATTCTATTAGGTGGGCTGAATTTACGAAGGCTACATGTATCGGTTTATTTTTTTTTCATTATTTTATAAGCCATTACAAGTCTCAAGTACCTTCGTCTATTTTCTAGAGAAATTGTTGCAGTAAATCACTGTATCCAGATTCCCAGTCCCTACAAACCATTCTGGCACAACGTCTTTGTATACGTTCGAGAGTGGCACACTGGGAACTCCTGTAAGGATCCCAAGCAACGCAGCAAAAGTCATGTTGCGGCCGGACGAGTGGTTCGTAAAGCCGTTTGTTCTTATTTGGCCAGAACAGTTTGTGAAGGATCTTCTATCTAATGAACCCAAGTATTTTATTGCACTTTTTATAGAATTCATTACACTGGTCGTTCCAATTTAATTGCGTATTTATCATCACCCGAGGTATTTTTCACATTCCGTGTCCTGCAATTTTTGACCTTCAGTAGGATTTTGCTTTTTTTGTCATTTTCATAACCTTGCACTTGGCAATGTTAAAATCAAGCATCCACATTTTGGACCAATTACCTAAGGCTTTTAGATCATCTTGAAGTATATTGCAATCTTCTTGAGACTTAATTGGACGATAAATTATGCAGTCATCGGCGTATAATCTCACAGTATATTGTATATCCTTGGTTATGTCATTAATAAAACAATTAAAAAGAATTGGGCCAAGGATTGTCCCCGGGGGGACACCTGATTTGACTGCACTCCAGTTAGAAAATTCACCATTGAGAATGACTCTCTGCGTTTTAGCTTCAAGAAAATTCATAATCCATGTTAGATTACGATCTCCAAGGCAGAACATTTGCAGTTTCTCACGAAGGAGAACGTGTGAGACAGTGTCGAATGCCTTGGCAAAATCCAAAAATGCAATATGAACGCTAGAGCCAGATTCCAAGGTACTACTCCAATCGTGGATTGCATCAAGTAGTTAAGTCTCACAAGAGCGTTTTTTTTTTTCCTAAAGCTGATTATTATTGAGGAGGTTATTGTCATTGAAATGATTTGTAAGGCGATCAGAGACGATTTTTTCAAGTATTTTGCATGCGACTGATGTGAGGGAAATATGCCTATAATTGCGAGGGTCATCTTTTTTACCCTTCTTAAAAACAGGACAGACATTAGCTTTTCGCCAGTGATTGATTTAAACATGATATTCATGATTGAAGACGTCAAGGTATCTGACCAAAATGGCCGCTAAGTGATTATTACTACGCATACGATAACAAATCTAACATAAATTGAATTTTTCTGAAACCACACTCTCTATAACTGGAAACAAAGGGTTGGTTAGCTTCAAGTGAAGAGTAAAAACTAAGATAAATAGGACATGAACGCCCGGAGTCCGTGGGGTTAATTTGTGAAAATTATACAGCAAAAGCAAATGTTGTAAACTATACCTTTAATGGATTTGGGGGTTACGGGTAGTATTTTACAGCAACTACTGTAACATTGACCTGTTTATTAAAGTCTTCTGTGTATGGATGGTGGGAAAACAAAGCTAAGAAAATACAGTTCTTGTAGTCTGGTCCCCGGACCCTACTTCGGACAAAACGGAGCAAATTGTATGCACGTCAGGGAATTATCGGGTCGGGGAATTAACTAGACTAGCTCGCCTGCACTTGTTTTTAAAAACATTGCCTATTCCACAATGGTGGCATTCCTTGCCATGGATAAAGATAATGCTGAATGGTTCAACAGTTACCTTGATGTATCTTGCAATGAGGTCTAATAAAACTACCAATGAGGGGGTATAATAATGTACACTGCAGAACGCATTCTTGTAAGGTATACGGTGTATTAAGAAACATTCAGTTGGGGTCGGTTGAGCCTGTTGAGGTAATTAAGGGTTGTTCAAATGCCTCAGCTGCGACTAATTCCCATCTACTCTGCAGTAAAAGCTACGTTTGTTTTGAGCAGAGGAGACTCATTAGGACAGTCCTTGCTTTGCGCATTACTATACCTGAAATGCTGCCGTTTCACTCACATTCTAACCCTCCTTAAAATAGAGACCGAAGCTGAGCTTGAGCGCATCATTACTCGCCCAAAGGACTAATTGGACGGAACTCGACCTTCGGTCTCCGATCCGATGGGCAAGATTCGTAAACCTGATGCCACCTCATAGTCAGCCAATATATAGGTGACGTGGCACGTTGAGATGAGCGGAAAGTCACACTATGCCATTCTATTTACGGGAAAACATACACAAAAATTCACTGGAAAGACGATTTTGGTATTTGAATAGTTTTACATATAGGAAAACCTCTTTCGATGACGTCCAAAGGTTTTATTATTATTATTATTATTATTTATTTATTTATATATTTTACCACAACAGCAAATACAAAACAATTTGACAGCAAATACAAGACAATACAAAGCAATATACAAATAACATCAAAACGAAATGGCGTAGACAGGAGGGCAACCCAGACGAGCATGGTGACAACAGAGCAAGAGAGAAAACTGAGTAATGAGTGTACAAGTGTAGGCCTATAAGGGAGCGTGCAGGTATGAGACATCATTCTTGAGTTGGACACAAAAAAACAAAGAAAAACAATACTATGCGGGTCAGGGACAACAAAAATAAACTAAATCACTGTTGCTCAAGAGCATGCTGTCCCGCACATAGTAAAACAGGAATACTGAACAAATAACACAAATAAAGAGGGGGGGGGGGGAGAATTATCGAGTTCTCATAATTGCATGTTCCATTATCAAACCGGGTAATAGAAAATTGTATACAACACCTGAATAAATCCCCGCCATCCGATTGGTGGATCGTCGATCAAGGGCATTGAATTATTCGACCCATCACACGACGCGAACCCGCACCGCCCAAAACGTTCTATCACATTATTCTATCAAACGGTGCGCGCGCATTGATAGAACCAAAAGAACTTCCCCAATTTCACGGTCACTATTGGTGGCGCTACAACAGGGCTGTCATTCATACAACATGGCGGCCGAGTTTCCCGAACTGTCGCGGTTTGTTCTCCTAACAGACGACGAAATATTGGAACTCGTAGGCGATGCTGACGCTGCTAACACAAAGAGACAAATTAAATATGCAATCAAATGATTAGAGGAATTTGCAAGACACGCAGGAACAACAATTAAAGCTTTAACTAATTCGGAACTAGACCACTTTTTGTCGCGGTTTTATGCGGGACTGAGAAGGTAAACGGCACGTTGTAACGTAACACCAAGAAATCCATGCATGCAATCTGTCGGATTTATTCAGGCGTTGTATAAAACAAATAATGAATGTTTCACATTCGTGCAATGGTAAGAATAATTTCATTCGGTGACAGATGGAATGTCCCATTCCACGAGGCTTCGCCTCGTGGAATCGAACATTCAATCTGTCACCTCATGAAATTATTCTTACCATCGCACTCATAAACATTCATTATTTGTATAATAACAATATCGAACACGGTTTAAACAGATGTCTTTATACCTGAATTCAATCTCGATTTATGTTTTTGGTGGGGATGCAATTTTGTTTGCGCTGTTAGTAGTCTAACGGTTCAGAGATTTTTAGCTCTACTTTCACAAAACAAGCGGGTCATGACTAGCTTTTCCAAAAGGTTACAGCGCGGGCTAGAATAATACGACAGAACCGTAACACATCGACTTATTAAAAAGCTTATTACCTGAACTATCAGGAAATACCATAATCTCAATTTCACATTTTGCTTCTTTCCAACCATTCTGTGGTGTCAGGTCACAGTTAGGTACACATGCCCCATATCAGACTGAGAATGGGGCCCTCTCGCAGAGGCAGTGTAACACTAGCCGGATAATTTGAAAACCCTTTTCTCCGTTCGGTTCCTATATTTGGCTCGGAGAGGACTGCAGGCGAACGGGGTGCTTTGTCCACGGGGGGAGCCTCGACTTGTTTGTTTCACCAAGGGCACGTTCTGTGTGGACTGGGGGAGATTCCTATTGATTCGGTGATAACTGCGGGATATTCGTGCTACAAAAGGTCTCCATTCATGAAATACCGGTAGCGCACTTTGAGCGGGATCGATTTCAGAATCAGGTGCTGAATGCCAGGTTGAAAGAATTGGAAGATGCATAGCATAATGAATGTATATCGGGTACTACACTGCGAAACTGCCTGTCTTAATAATAATAATAATAATAATAATAAAAATAATAATAATAATAATAATACAAAAAAATATAAATATCCTGGAAGCGGCAAATGGGCGACTCTGCCCGAAACAACCCCAAAGGGGCGACACGAGTGTCGCCCATTTAGAGCACTTTCCCCACGCGCCTTTCTAAAAAACACTCCAAAGGGGCGACTTTCTGAGCATTATCTATTATAAACGCACGGAACGTAGGCGTAATAATGTAATATTGGGAACGAGTCAGGCAGCCAAAAGCTTATTATTAATTTTCCCCCGCGACTGTATGGTTGTTTTATTTGCATTGATATAGCATTTTATTTGCATGATATATATTTGGTTTTTTTTATCATTACCAAAGCTATTGCTTTAATACTGATGGAACAAGAAAGAGCAAAATAGAAAGTGAAATTTTCCTAGGATGAGGACACTATCCCTCTAGTCCCGAGACTTGTGTACTCCAAACAACAATCCGATTCTCTGCGCAAGTGGCAACTCTAATCACGTACCGGTACTTAAGGCACCCGAGATGAGGACATTTGTTCATTTGAATCATAATGATTCATAATGATTCAGCATCACACGATTCGTTCAGATTCTTATCTACAATCATCTGAATCATGGTGCAAATTTCCTCATCTGCACTTGTCTTTTCATCAAAATGTTAACAAACCAAACAATATTTAAAAACGACTTTGTCTTTTCTCAATTCCGTCCCTGGAAATTTTGACTAAGCTGTTGGTTCAGTTTAGACAAGTTTTTTTTTCATCGATACAAACATAACTTTTTATTGCGTTGAAATATAATAAATAAAACTGAACTGGAACATTAGCAATAAACTTTAATCTGTTTGAGATCAAAACATTAAGAAGTTACTTTTTACTGCAACAAATGCAGTTTTGGTCACATTTTGCAACAGAAAAAAAACCAAAATGTTTATTTCCAATTTTGTAAAAGTATTTCCAACCCCGTTCATTTCAAGTGGCTCAAAAAGTACCAGATTACCGTTCCTTCTTGTGCACGCAATCTGGCAATCGAGAGTCCATACTCGACTTGTGACATAACTAGACAAAAAAGCTCGGGGCCCTTTTCGTGTACGTGTTCGACGACCGTGGCTTGGTTTTAACTACAAAGAAGACAGAAATGGGAAGAGGGGCCACCAGGGAGAAAAGCCAAAGAAAATGTGTACAAATAGAGAAAGAGACAGAGTGATGGTGTGTGATGGAAACACACAAAATGTAACCTGTCCGAAAAAGTGGGTTAAACTTTGTTTTTGCATTCAACTGGGGACCTTTAACAATAGAGGACAATAGGGTCCCTGGTTGAGAAAGGTCCCCGGTTGCAAACCGTGTACAAAACCATTAAGTATGAACAACAGGAGGACAGTAGGAGGTCCCCGATTGAAGGTGTTTACACACTTTGTGTGTGAAGACATATACGCATATATATATATATATATATATAACACATTAGAATAAAGGGTAGTTCAGGAGACCGAAACGAGACATTGTAGGATTTCTCGTGCGTGCTGTTTTAACTCGATACGAGGACCGGGTGTGGAAACACGTAATGCTACACGGATAATGCACAGCCTCGCCTCTTAATTCCCTCCTTCTTTAAAGCCGCGGAGAACAAGCACTGCCCGAGGGGGTCGGGCTGGGGTAGAAATTCCTCCCTCTCCGGCCTGGACAGTCGTCGATACGGCACGGCTCCCATAATGTGACGGGATGAAGGGAGGCACGCAGAGAAGAGGAGTTTGTGCCAGTGATTTTTGTCGGGGAGCGTGTGATACGTTGCCAGCAGGCCCTGACTGAGATTATCATACGCTCCGCGCCGTCAGGCCGATAGAATTCAGGCCAAATCGCTGGAACAAATTATGACGGAATGGCAGATATGCTGGATGACCTCACACACGTCCACAGGAGGTTACCTTTTTAGAGAAGTAACGCTGTTAGCTCGAGATTTTTTTCGGAAGAAAGGGAATAAGAGGCTTATTCTCTGTCAGGTAAACCTGTCAGCAAGGAGGCCGGTATAGGCTTAACGTTGCAATGTGGGTGGCTAATATGATGACGATGACTACGGTACCAAATTTGCTATTGTACTGAAAGTAGATTACATCATAAAAAAAGGTCTGATTCCACGAGGAAGGTAATTTGGAATTTGAGGCACATATTTATAATCACTCTTGTAGATAGAAGACATTAAAGACTGTGTCCCGAATTGTAAAATCTTATACATGTCAATAAATGTAACAGGGACACCAAAATTGGACCCCAAATTTATGGAATGACCCCACTACGAGGGAAAACAAATTGAAGAGTATCTCACAGTAAACCTTTGGAACAACAACAGCGAAAGGATGGGAAGATACAAATGAGGAAATTTGTTGATTTTTTATCAGCTTTAGTAAATTCTCCTGGGAACAGCATACTGACCGAAACGTTCAGGTCATACCTGTAATTCTTTTACGAACCACGCTTCCCTTTTTCGATTTAGTTACGATTTAGCACGGTGTACAGGCCTATCCGCCAAGTTTCTCTCTAGTCAGCTCAAGTATCACATTTGTTTGCCTTTCGCGTGATAGCAGTTAACAGTACCATATTATCATTTTGCTTTTTAACAAGCAGGTTTTTGGCCCATGGAGACGCAAGTTGAAACTATGCTCCAAACAGTGAAGCGTGAATGAAGGGTCAAAAGGCGGCGAGCTAAACCGTGCCAGAACGTGAGCGACAGACATGGTAAAATCGGGGCTGGCGAGACATTCTCATCGATTGTAAAAAATCAGGCGCGTGCGGATGAATACATCAAACAGACATCGAGTGACTAAGAAGAAAAAAAAGACACGGGGTTGCCAGCATCACAGAAAAAACCCAGAGAGATTTAATAGAGCAGAAAACTGAAAAGTTCGGTCCGTGAACAACGTAGCCGAGGGTCAGCGCACACGGCAAATCACACCATGAACACTCCACTTGCGGCAGGTGCGAAAACACGACGGTTCACCGGGGGTAAAACGTGGCTAGATGATGAAGCCATTTCCTGTATTTTCATTGGCTCTTCGGTTTATCTCCTCTGTTCTTTGTAACGTCACGACCCTGACTGCTGTGGCTTTTTCCCAGTTATCCGAAATTAACTCCGACCAACGAATCGCTTGCCTCCGGTGTCTCTGGGCTAAGGTGATGTGCTTGTTTCTTCAGGATGCAAAACGGAGGGAGATTACGAAGCAACAGGAACACTGACCGCTTCAGTAAACAACCCAATGGGTTCTTATGCTATGGCTTGGAGGGTGTTAAGGAGCGTCTGCTCCTTAGTTCTGCGGCTTTTCTATACTGTTGTTGCAGGGATTAAGTCGCTCGTTGTATGACACTTCGTGTAGACAAAACATCAGCCCTTTTCCACGTACATTTATATGGAAGAAGGTGTCAGTTTCACGATACCGAGTGATGAAGTTCGTTAGGGCTGTCCCAAAAATACCGAAGATTCGAGTACCTTTTTGCCGGTTCGAATATTCGAGGAAAAAATATGCAAGTACAGATACGACTCTGTTGCTATTTTAATAGAAAAGTTACGGCGCTTAGTAGTGTCAAATTCCGCATTCTTTAGACGGTACTTTTTTGTGGACAGAGGTTTATTGTTCCCGTCCGTAAAACCTCTAATAAGTAATTGTGCATATAAAACACCGGCGTGCTTTGCTGCAACTGTTTACCGGCGCGGCATTCAATTGCAGCTGACCCGTGAAAACTTGATCGGCGCCTTACCGCTATCGAATATTCGAATATTCGGTCAAACCCAGTTTCGAATAATCGAATACTAAATTATTCGAAAATGAGTTCGTGGGTCCTCCACACACTGTACAATCAGCAGCCGATTCTACGAAACCTTGCGCAATTGCATAACTCTACCTAAGCCACGATTTATTGCGTAAGTTGTGAACATCTTTGACATTATAGAATCCGATGTCGCTAAAAAAAAACTTGCGCCACAAATTATGACGTAACTTACGCACTCGTTTTAGGTGGCTTAAGATGTCCGCACAAATACCGAAATGATGACTTTAATAGCTGGCCGAGCTTGTGCATAGTAGAGCCGTTAGTTGCTAAAATAATTTATTAAATTCACTAGAATATTTCGGAAGTGAAAAGCTTAAAAATGGCGCCCCACAATTCCATTTCACGACTGCTCCATGTCTTTTTATTGGTGTACTAAAACAGTCGTCGTAAAAGCAGCATTCAGCCTCGTCCGCGATTTATAAAAACCCTTTGCGCAGCTACGCAGGGTTTCGTGAAATGGAATGTAGGAAAAAGGATGTAGCGCGCGCAGCTGCGCAAATGTTTATAGCACAAGTCCTACGCCATGGCGTAAGTTGCGCACTGTTTCGTGAAATCGGCTGCAGGTTACCGAGCATGCAAGAGATGAATATCCCATCTATTTCTGGGTAAAGCACGGGTGATATGTTGACAACACGTCTGTTAAGTAAAAATTTGGTAAATTTATATTTGTTAAGCTATATTTAACAGTTAATTAAATTTCGCACTGTCTCGCGAAGAGAGTGCATCTCTGAGCATTGTGGGTGACCTTTCCGCCTCTTTGGAAATGGCTTCCCTGAATAACGCCATTGTGGAATAAAGCTATGATCATCCTCTTTATCTGCCAGAGGTCTATGAAAAAAACCCAACTTTTTTGTAGTCTCATTCTGATAAAGACCTCCGTCTAGAGGTTTCGATTGGTCTGGTCTTTCTAAAATCGATAAAAGAGCCGTTTGTGAGATTTCCGAGCGTTACACAGTCTGCCCCGACTTTAAACCGTTGCCATAGAAACGGCGCCCTCGTAAGAGGTTGACGCGCAATCTATAGTGCAGTGAAACAGAAGGTTTTATATTACCGCGCGTACGGCCTTAGTGTACCCTTGGGGATTTTCAACGGGGGGGGGGGGGGGGGGGGGCATCAAGCGGAAGGAAGCCAATCTACGTTTGTGGGTGAAAAGCACTAAGGGATGAAGAGTTACGCTCGTTTTGCAAGGACTCGGTATTGAGTGTCGCTGAGCTTTTGCTTGTCGAGGGTTGTGCTGAGGAAAGAGATCGATCAAGGGGTGGCTGGACCTGCGTGGGGTGCGGCAGAAATTGCCCGTCGGTCTGTTACTAACGACGTTATGGCTGGCTCACCCAGTTGCTCAAATCAGCGAGGCTGATTCATTCATTGCATGGAGAGGACCTTCTATAAACTCGAATCACTGCATTCGCCCTGGCAGTTAATCCCTCACGTGCATCCACTTTGGCGGGTACCTGTGGCTAATTGTATCTGCTCGGTCATGTATTAATCCAACTTATTAGCTGGTTCTCTGGTCAGACTATTTAAAATCATGGGGCTGCTGTACATCTGAGTCATAAGACCTCTATTTATGACTATTGCAGGGAACTAAACAAATATGATAGTATCATTTCGGGGAAGGGTAGACAGCAAAAGAGCTAGTCAATGGGCTGGGTCAACATTTTGCCACAAAGCTCACTCATTCATGCTTTAACATTAGTAAAAAAATGTTACGAGATAAGATAAATCCTATTATAAACGTCATACTGCTGTTTTCTTAGAAAATTCAAGCTCAAATTTTATTTCAATTACACGAAATTATGACCACCAACTGGAAGCCGGAGGAATATCTTTACGTTACACCAACGCAACAAAATACATGAATAGCTGTGTTACAAATTTTAAAAGAAAATGGCCACCGACTTGCCTTAGCTTTGTGGAACAAAAGACCATGTTCATAATTTGGGTTTGTGGGGTAACTGCATTGTGCTCCTATTATCCGTACGCCTATTCTTTGCAATTTCTCCTGTGGGGTACTGTTACACACAACAAATCAACTTGTGGGGTACCCTTGTTCCCATTATGAGAATACCCCAGAAGGCTCTCACTACAGGAACCGAATAGCTGTTGAATAACTGGAAATGAATGGAGTTTTAATAATGAGTATTAAAACAATAAATTGAGATACTGTTGCATGCGTTGCATGTGCCTGCTGCATTGACGAAACAGCACACGCACAGGGTAACCTCTATCCTATTCTATTTAAAATCTGGTACTGGACACACTTAAGGCCTTTTCACACTACGAAAAATCTCGGTGTTGGACCCGGGTCCGACCCGGGTCCGACCCGTGTTGACTAGACTGACCTTTTCACACTGCAACATTTCAACACGGCACTGACCCGTGTAGAGCGCTCAACCCGGGTTGAAACTCAACCCTGCTCGGGAGGTGGGTTGAGAGCTCTCGACCCGTGTAGAGAAGTTGGACCCGTGTTGAAAGTCGTAGTGTGAACGTCTCCGGGTTGAGTTCGACCCGTGTAACCGTGGATCGGAGTGTGCGTGCAGAGCACCACATACTAGGCTGTTCGATATGACGATATTTGCCGATGTTTCGGTATTATGTTGCTTTTTCAGTTTTTGCAGCGTTTATGGTTTCTCCAAGTGTGTATACGTTAAGTGTGGATTAGTCTAGATTACCTTGCGCGAAATTATTTCCAATAAATTTGACGGCAGAATAGTACATAACGTATATGGAGGAATAAAAAAATACATTCTCTACTAAATCAGTAAATGTGTCGTTTCTTTAATCGTTTTAAACCCCGACATGACTTATCCGACATCGCCGCGCCGTATGTAGCGCACATTGCGTGCATGCGTATTCCATCGTTAGTGTATAGTCTTGGTCAAATGCAAACAACCGCACTGAACGCTACCATATTCCCAGTGTACAATGTACGTACATGCAGCTAACATTTTGCGAACTTCGTCTCGAGAAAAGGCTACTAAGGTATGAGGGGGCCGGGGTTATTGCTCAATATGGGGAACCCCAAAAGTGCATCTGCGCGTGCGCGTTGCTTTGTTGCAAACAGCTGGCCTTGGCCGCCGGTCAAGTACAGAGTACACGGTTCCTTCCTCCATGGTTCATGCTACTTTCATGAGATTCTTTTACCTCCGATATGTCGTAGAAAATGGGCCCCAAATCAGACAAAAGACCGACATGGAGTGAGGAGGATTTGGGCTGACAGCTCCATCCAAAGCCAGCTCGGCGGAACGACCAGAATGCAGTATGGGGGATTTTCCGATTTGACCCGTGTTGAACGGCCGGCCGTGTGTGTAGTGTGAAACGATCGCACAATACACGGGTCGAAACATTACACGTGTAGCAAAAATGCTGGCGCTGCGTTGAGTAGTGTGAAAAGGCAGCGTAATTGACCCGCGTTGAAATTTTAAGAAGTCTACACGGGTCGGACCCGTGTCGGACCCGTGTAGATTTCAACACGGGTCGAACGTACATAGTGTGAAAAGGCCTTTAGATTTGCGGCGGTACTACACTCTGCCCGTCGTCAGGAGACTGACGGTGCAACCGCAAATCTTTATCTAATTGCTATCCTCACAATGCAAATCTTTAAATCTTATCGGAGGCACTTCAGATGATTAGAATGCGCTTCTTTGTCATTTACATCCTATCAAGTCCCTCAAGCACCATTCTTTCCGCATAAAAACAGACTTTCTTTTTTATAGCGCAGGCATTACACCATCATTTCAACGATGATAAAACTGCAGCTTTTGCTTTATTCCTTTACTTATAAAGTTCTAAGCCTATAACTAGGCCTATGTATTGAAACTGAAACTAGCTGCCCCACGCTCGGAATGTGTGTTTTTTGTGTGGAAATCTCCGACCAGACCGAGGACGCCCATTGACAGCAGACCAATAGAGGGCGTTGCTAATAATGGCAAAGTTCAATTATTCATTTACTTTCTTCAGAGTCTTAAAGGTATGATATAGCTTCGGTAATGATACAAAACAAATCATCCGATTACTTTCAACCTCGAAGCTTACTGTATATAAATATGATAACTGTACCAATCCTCCTGAGAAATATTTCAATCTGAAATGCTGTCATTGTATCTGATGAGTGACCTCCAAAAATGCAGTGACTTATTCAAAATAAGCATTATGAATGTGCACAAACTCACAGAACAATTGTTTACTACTTTCTTGTGACTCGGATGAGGATTGAGCTCAAACGTTCACAGGTTTGCTATTTCATGTGTGTATGTTGAATCACACAAAGTATGAACACTGCCTGGGACTGTGTTATCAGCTCGACAATTCTATGCTGTACGCCGGCCCATAACTTTAACCATCACCATTCTATGCTAAACCTATTAATCATCATAACAAGGCGCAGGAGCGATTGATCCGATTCGAATTCTAATGTAGTTTACTTGTGGTTAGTTTAGGGCACCTGTTCCCACGAAATGGGTGGAAAATCGCAAAATTTGAAAATCAAGATTACGGTATTTCCTGAAAGTACAGGTTAAAGGCTGTAATTTGATATATTGTGTATTGTGGTATCTCATTTAGCCTCCGATACATTTTGGAATTGTCAGAGTCTTGACCCCTTGTTTTGTGAAAATGAAGCTTAAAGTTTGTGATTTATGCACAATTCAAACTGAGTTCGAAAAACGAAATTCTCCGCAAAATAATATTTCGAGAATTGGGAAATGATAGAATAGGATTTTTCAAATGTACAGGTGTTAAAATCCCAAAATTGACTTTTTGGCTGTTTCGTAGTTTTACGAAACAGCCCTTGTTTTCGTTAAGATTTTTTTTTTTTTCTTTTTTTTTTTGGCTGTTTCGAAAGTTTTTCGAAACAGCCCTTGTTTTCGTTAAGATTTTTTTTTTTTTCTTTTTTGGCTGTTTCGAAAGTTTTTCGAAACAGCCCTTGTTTTCGTTAAGATTTTTTTTTTTTTCTTTTTTTTTTTTTGGCTGTTTCGAAAGTTTTTCGAAACAGCCCTTGTTTTCGTTAAGATTTTTTTTTTTGGCTGTTTCGAAAGTTTTTCGAAACAGCCCTTGTTTTCGTTAAGATTTTTTTTTTTTTCTTTTTTTTTTTTTTTTTTGCTTCTTTTTCAGACTTTTTGCCCATAGACTTTGTACACGTTTTCGTTCTGCCAGGCACTTTGGCTACTTTTATGCAGCCGATTGCCTTTAAACTTAACAGACACTCAGACCAACTGCTCAGAATGCATGCCGAACTTTTACGTCATGATGACGTCATCACGTGATTTTTTATGAATTTTTGAATTTTGAAAATCGTAACATTCATTAAATTATATCTAGCGAACAAAACAAGATATTTTCAAAATTCTTTTTGTTATAGCTTTGGTATGTCTCAAAGATATGCCCTAAATTGCGAAAATTGTGTGACGTCATGATGACGTCATCAAAAATGCTTTTTTTTTTTAACGCATGTAAGGGTCAATCTGATTACAAAAATGTATATATTGAATTTTGCTGTACCCAATTCCAAAATTTCATGATCGTGGCTCACTCAAGTAAGAAATGACAGCCATTTCAAAATTTAGACCAAATTCAATATAACACAAAGGAATTCTGGGACGGGCAGATAACCATGGCTATTATGAGCTTGATGTTTATAAAAGGGGTTGATTTCTAGTCTTTTTTCAAGTCGCTGAATTTTTGAAGTATTAAAATCGTAACATTCTTTTCAATATATCTAGCGAACAAAACAAGATATTTTCAAAATTCTTTTTGTTATAGCTTTGGTATGTCTCAAAGATATGCCCTAAAAGGCGAAAATTGTGTGACGTCATGATGACGTCATCAACAAATCTTTTTTTTTTAAACGCATGTAAGGGTCAATCCGATAACAAAAATGTATTCGTTGAATTTTCCTGTACCTAATTCCAAAATTTCATGATCGTGGCTCACTCAAGTAAGAAATGACAGCCATTTCAAAATTTAGACCAAATTCAATATAACACAAAGGAATTCTGGGAAGGGCGGATAACCATGGCTTAAATGTGCATGCTGTTTATAAAAAGGGTTGATTTGTAGTCTTTTTTCAAGTCGCTGAATTCTTGAAGTTTTATAATCGTAACATTCTTTTCACTATATCTAGCGAACAAAACAAGATATTTTCAAAATTCTTTTTGTTGTAGCTTTGGTATGTCTCAAAGATATGCCCTAAAAAGCGAAAATTGTGTGACGTCATGATGACGTCATAAAAAAATTATTTTTTCAAGTCGATAGAATATTGCCCATAGCATTTGTAAACGTTTACTTTCTTACCGGCCACATTGGCTACTTTTAAACTTGGCAGACACTTACCCCAACTGCTCACAATGTGTGCCGAACTTTTACGTCCTGATGACGTCATCACATGTCACGTGACGTCATCTTAAAGGGGCATTTTTCGAAGCCATATATCTACAAAAGTACAAGTCCGATTCAGTTGGAACGTAAGGTATGCCACCTGGTGTTATAGATGAAAATTGACATGACGTTATGATCAAGTCATAACATGTCACGTGGTGTCATCTTAAAGGGGCACTCGCTAGATTATTGCCTATAGCATTTGTACACGTTTTCTTTCTTACCGGCACTTTGGGTACTTTTAAACTTGGCAGACACTTAGACTAACTGCTCGCAATGTGTGCCGAACTTTTACCTCTTGATGACGTCATGACATGCCACGTGACGTCATCTTAAAGGGGCAGTTTTTGAAGCCATATAGTACAAATTCGATTAAGTTGAAAAGTAATATCTAGGTAGCCCAGTAGGTTTATAGCTGAAAATTGACATGACATTATCATAATTGATGTCATCACATGTCACGTGACGTCATCTTAAAGGGGCAGTTTTTGAAGCCATATGTCTACAAAAGCACAAGTCCGATTAAGTTCAAAAGTAATATCTAGGTAGCCCAGTAGGTTTATAGATAAAAATTGAATTGACGTTATGATGACGTCATCACATGTCACGTGACGTCATCTTAAAGGGGCAGTTTTTGAAGCCATATATAAACAAAATTACAAGTTCGATTAAGTTGAAAAGTAATATCTAGGTAGCCCAGTAGGTTTATAGCTGAAAATTGACATGACATTATCATGATGTCATCACATGTCACGTGACGTCATCTTAAAGGGGCAGTTTTTGAAGCCATATCTACAAAAGTACAAGCTCGATTAAGTTGAAATGTAATATCTAAGTAGGCCAGCAGGTTTATAGATGAAAATTGACATGACGTTATGATGACTTCATCACATGTCACCTGACGTCATCTTAAAGGGGCAGTTTTTGAAGCCACATATAAACAAAAGTACAAGTTCGATTAAGTTGAAATGTAATATCCAGGCAGATCTGCAGGTTCATAGATGAAAATTGACATGACATTATGATGACTTCATCACATGTCACGTGAAGTCATCTTAAAGGGGCAGTTTTTGAAGCCATCTATCTACAAAAGTACAAGTTCGATTAAGTTGAAACGTGGTATCTAACATGAATTTTAAACAATTTTTGATAATTCTTGTAATATATTTTTAGGTCATACACACTTAAATATAAATGTGAAAAATGTGTGACGTCTGATGACGTAATCATGGTCATCAACTCCTTGTATGCTCACATTTCCAAAACGATTATGAATAAGCCTACGTGATTGCATGACCTGTCGTAGACGACCATGAATGTAAAACGAGATTTTTTGATCCACCATTGAAATCTCAAACATTAAGAATCAAACTACCAAAAACCCCCCAAACGAAACAGCCCTGTGTTTGTCCACAAACACCAAAGCTCTAGTTTTCTTTTTTTTTTCTTTTTTTTTTTTTTCTTTTTCAGACTTTTTGCCCATAGCATTTGTACACGTTTTCTTTCTACCAGGCACTTTGGCTACTTTTATGCAGCCGATTGCCTTTAAACTTAACAGACACTTAGACCAACTGCTCAGGATGCATGCCGAACTTTTACGTCATGATGACGTCATCACGTGATTTTTTATGAATTTTTGAATTTTGAAAATCGTAACATTCATTAAATTATATCTAGCGAACAAAACAAGATATTTTCAAAATTCTTTTTCTTATAGCTTTGGTATGTCTCAAAGATATGCCCTAAATTGCGAAAATTGTGTGACGTCATGATGACGTCATCAAAAATATGTTTTTTTGTTAACGCATGTAAGGGTCAATCCGATTACAAAAATGTATACATTGAATTTTCCTGTACCTAATTCCAAAATTTCATGATCGTGGCTCACTCAAGTATGAAATAGGAGCCATTTCAAAATTTAGACCAAATTCAATATAACACAAAGGAATTCTGGGAAGGGCTGATAACCATGGGTATTTTGTGCTTGCTGTTTATAAAAGGGGTTGATTTCTAGTCTTTTTTCAAGTCGCTAAATTATTGAAGTTCTAAAATCGTAACATTCTTTTCAATATATCTAGCGAACAAAACAAGATATTTTCAAAATTATTTTTGTTACAGCTTTGGTATGTCTCAAAGATATGCCCTAAAAAGCGAAAATTGTGTGACGTCATGATGACGTCATTAACAAATCTTTTTTTTTAAACGCATGTAAGGGTCAATCCGATTACAAAAATGTATTCGTTGAATTTTCCTGTACCTAATTCCAAAATTTCATGATCGTGGCTCACTCAAGTATGAAATAGGAGCCATTTCAAAATTTAGACCAAATTCAATATAACACAAAGGAATTCTGGGAAGGGCTGATAACCATGGGTATTATGTGCTTGCTGTTTATAAAAGGGGTTGATTTCTAGTCTTTTTTCAAGTCGCTAAATTTTTGAAGTTTTAGAATCGTAACAGTCTTTTCAATATATCTAGCGAACAAAACAAGATATTTTCAAAATTCTTTTTGTTATAGCTTTGGTATGTCTCAAAGATATGCCATAAAAAGCGCAAATTGTGTGACGTCATGATGACGTCATAAAAAAAATTATTTTTTCAAGTCGCTAGAATATTGCACATAGCATTTGTAAACGTTTTCTTTCTTACCGGCCACTTTGGCTACTTTTAAACTTGGCAGACACTTACACCAACTGCTCACAATGTGTGCCGAACTGTTACGTCATGATGACGTCATCACATGTCACGTGACGTCATCTTAAAGGGGCATTTTTTCGAAGCCATATATCTACAAAAGTACAAGTCCGATTAAGTTGAAACGTAATATCTAGGTATGCCACCGGGTGTTATAAATGAACATTGACATGATGTTATGATGACGTCATCACATGTCGCGTGACGTCATCTTAAAGGGGCAGTTTTTGAAGCCATATATACACAAAAGTACAAGTTCGATTAAGTTGAAATGTAATATCCAGGTAGGTCTGCAGGTTTATGGACGAAAATTGACATGACATTATGATGATGATGTCATCACACGTCACGTGACGTCATCTTAAAGGGGCAGTTTTTGAAGCCATAAACAAAAGTACAAGTCCGATTAAGTTGAAAAGTAATATCTAGGTAGCCCAATAGGTTTATAGATGAAAATTGACATGACATTATTATGATGTCATCACATGTCACATGACGTCATCTTAAAGGTGCAGTTTTTGAAGCCATATAAAAACAAAAGTACAAGTCCGATTAAGTTCAAAAGTAATATCTAGGTAGCCCAGTAGGTATTTTAAATAAAATGTTTTATGATGTCATGATTACGTCATCACTTGTTTCGTGTCATTATCTTAAAGGGGCATTTTTCGAAGCCATAAATCTACAAAAGTACATGTCCGATTTATTTTAAATGTAATATATAGTCGGGTAGGCAAGCAGGTTTATAGATGAAAATTGACGTGACGTTATGATGACGTCATCACATGTCACGTGACGTTATCTTAAAGGGGCAGTTTTTAAAGCCATACATTGTATATCTACAAAAGTACAAGTTCGATTATTTTAAATGTAATATCTAGGTAGGTCAGCAAGTTTACAGATGTAAATTTACATTACGTTATGATGACGTCATCACAAGTGACTATTACAAACAACTTAAATTATTTTCAAAGTCTAACAAAGAAAACTGGCAGGAGCGCGATTGTTTGACGTAGTTTAATTATTGTATTCACATTTCACATCCAAACTAAAAAAAAAAAAAAACGAAACGAAACAGCCCTGTGTTTGTCCACAAACACCGTCCGTCTAGTTTTTTTTTTTTTTTTTCTTTTTCAGACTTTTGCCCATAGCGTTTGTACACGATTTCTTTCTGCCAGGGACTTTGGCTACTTTTATGCAGCCGATTGCCTTTAAACTTAACAGACACTTAGACCAACTGCTCAGCATGCATGCCGAACTTTTACGTCATGATGACGTCATCACGTGATTTTTTATGAATTTTTGAATTTTGAAAATCGTAACATTCATTAAATTATATCTAGCGAACAAAACAAGATATTTTCAAAATTCTTTTTCTTATAGCTTTGGTATGTCTCAAAGATATGCCCTAAAAAGCGAAAATTGTGTGACGTCATGATGACGTCATCAACAAATCTTTATTTTTTAAACGCATGTAAGGGTCAATCCGATTACAAAAATGTATTCTTTGAATTTTCCTGTACCTAATTCCAAAATTTCATGATCGTGGCTCACTCAAGTATGAAATAGGAGCCATTTCAAAATTTAGACCAAATTCAATATAACACAAAGGAATTCTGGGAAGGGCTGATAACCATGGGTATTATGTGCTTGCTGTTTATAAAAGGGATTGATTTCTAGTCTTTTTTAAAGTCGCTAAATTTTTGAAGTTTTGGAATCGTAACATTCTTTTCAATATATCTAGCGAACAAAACAAGATATTTTCAAAATTCTTTTTGTTATAGCTTTGGTATGTCTCAAAGATATGCCATAAAAAGCGCAAATTGTGTGACGTCATGATGACGTCATAAAAAAAATTCTTTTTTCAAGTCGCTAGAATATTGCACATAGCATTTGTAAACGTTTTCTTTCTTACCGGCCACTTTGGCTACTTTTAAACTTGGCAGACACTTACACCAACTGCTAACAATGTGTGCCGAACTTTTACGTCATGATGACGTCATCACATGTCACGTGACGTCATCTTAAAGGGGCATTTTTTCGAAGCCATATATCTACAAAAGTACAAGTCCGATTAAGTTGAAACGTAATATCTAGGTATGCCACCGGGTGTTATAGATGAACATTGACATGATGTTATGATGACGTCATCACATGTCACGTGACGTCATCTTAAAGGGGCATTTTTCGAAGCCATATATCTACAAAAGTACAAGTCCGATTAAGTTGGAACGTAATATCTAGGTATGCCACCGGGTGTTATAGATAAACATGGACATAACGTTATGATCAAGTCATAACATGTCACGTGGTGTCATCTTAAAGGGGCACTTGCTAGATTATTGCCCATAGCATTTTTAAACGTTTACTTTCTTACCGGCCACTTTGGCTACTTTTAAACTTGGTAGACACTTACCCCAACTGCTCACAATGTGTGCCAAACTTTCACGTCATGATGATGTCATCACATGTCACGTGACGTCATATTAAATGGGCATTTTTTCAAAGCTATATATCTACAAAAGTACAAGTCCGATTAAGTTGAAAAGTAATATCCAGGTAGCCTAGTAGGTTTATAGATGAAAATTGACATTACGTTATGATGACATCATCACATGTTACGTGACGTCATCTTAAAGGGGCAGTTTTTGAATCCATATATATTAAGAAGTACATGTCTGATTAAGTTGAAAAGTAATATCTAGGTTGCCCAATAGGTTTATAGATGAAAATTTACATGACATTATTATGATGTCATCACATGTTACATGACGTCATCTTAAAGGTGCAGTTTTTGAAGCCATATATAAACAAAAGTACAAGTCCGATTAAGTTCAAAAGTAATATCTAGGTAGCCCAGTAGGTATTTTAAATTAAAACAATTATGATGTCATGATTACGTCATCACTTGTTTCGTGTCATTATCTTAAAGAGGCATTTTTCGAAGCCATATATCTACAAAAGTACAGCTCCGATTTATTTGAAATGTAATATATAGTCGGGTAGGCAAGCAGGTTTATAGATGAAAATTGACATGACGTTATGATGACGTCATCACATGTCACGTGACGTTATCTTAAAGGGGCAGTTTTTGAAGCCATACATTGTATATCTACAAAAGTACAAGTTTGATTATTTTAAATGTAATATCTAGGTAGGTCAGCAAGTTTACAGATGAAAATTTACATTACGTTATTTTGACGTCATCACAAGTGACTATTACAAACAACTTTAATCATTTTCAAAGTCTAACAAAGAAAACTGGCAGGAGCGCGATTGTTTGACGAACTTTAATTATTGTATTCACATTTCACATCCAAACTAAAAAAAATAAAAAGCGAAACAGCCCTGTGTTTGTCCACAAACACCGTCCGTCTAGTTTTTTTTTTTTCTTCTTTTTCAGACTTTTGCCCATAGCATTTGTACACGATTTCTTTCTGCCAGGCACTTTGGCTACTTTTATGCAGCCGATTGCCTTTAAACTTAACAGACACTTAGACCAACTACTCAGGATGCATGCCGAACTTTTACGTCATGATGACGTCATCACGTGATTTTTTATGAATTTTTGAATTTTGAAAATCGTAACATTCATTAAATTATATCTAGCGAACAAAACAAGATATTTTCAAAATTCTTTTTCTGATAGCTTTGGTATGTCTCAAAGATATGCCCTAAATTGCGAAAATTGTGTGACGTCATGATGACGTCATCAAAAATGTGTTTTTTTATTAACGCATGTAAGGGTCAATCCGATTACAAAAATGTATATATTGAATTTTCCTGTACCCAATTCCAAAATTTCATGATCGTGGCTCACTCAAGTAAGAAATGACAGCCATTTCAAAATTTAGACCAAATTCAATATAACACAAAAGAATTCTGGGACGGGCTGATAACCATGGCTATTATGAGCTTGCTGTTTATAAAAGGGGTTGATTTCTAGTCTTTTTTCAAGTCGCTGAATTTTTGAAGTATTAAAATCGTAACATTCTTTTCAATATATCTAGCGAACAAAACAAGATATTTTCAAAATTCTTTTTGTTATAGCTTTGGTATGTCTCAAAGATATGCCCTAAATGGCGAAAATTGTGTGACGTCATGATGACGTCATCAACAATATTTTTTTTTTTAAACGCATGTAAGGGTCAATCTGATTACAAAAATGCATTCATTGAATTTTTCTGTACGTAATTCCAAAATTTCATGGTCGTGGCTCACTCAAGTAAGAAATAGGAACCGTTTCAAAATTTAGACCAAATTCAATATAACACAAAGGAATTCTGGGAAGGGCAGATAACCATGGCTTAAATGAGCATGCTGTTTATAAAAAGGGTTGATTTGTAGTCTTTTTTCAAGTCGCTGAATTTTAAATTTTTGGAATCGTAACATTCTTTTCAATATATCTAGCGAACAAAACAAGATATTTTCAAAATTCTTTTTGTTATAGCTTTGGTATGTCTCAAAGATATGCCCTAAAAAGCGAAAATTGTGTGACGTCATGATGACGTCATAAAAAAAAATCTTTTTTCAAGTCGCTAGAATATTGCCCATAGCATTTGTAAACTTTTTCTTTCTTACCGGCCACTTTGGCTACTTTTAAACTTAGCAGACACTTACTCCAACTGCTCACAATGTGTGCCGAACCTTTACGTCATGATGACGTCATCACATGTCACGTGACGTCATCTTAAAGGGGCATTTTTCGAAGCCATATATCTACAAAAGTACAAGTCCGATTAAGTTGGAACGTAATATCTAGGTATGCCACCGGGTGTTATAGATGAACATTGACATGACGTTATGATCAAGTCATAACATGTCACGTGGTGTCATCTTAAAGGGGCACTCGCTAGATTATTGCCCATAGCATTTGTAAACGTTTTCTTTCTTACCGGCCAGTTTGGCTACTTTTAAACTTGGCAGACACTTACCCCAACTGCTCAGAATGTGTGCCTAACTTTTACGTCATGACGTCATCACATGTCACGTGACGTCATCTTAAAGGGGCATTTTTCGAAGCCATATATCTACAAATGTACAAGTCCGATTCAGTTGAAACACACCATTTAGGTATGCCACCCGGTGTCATAGATGAAAATTGACATGACGTTATGATGAAGTCATTACATGTTATGTGATGTCATCTTAAAGGGGCATTCGCTAGGCTATTTCCCATAGCATTTGTACACGATTCCTTTTTTTAAACCAATCCTTCACACATCCAATAACAACATCTTCATCCCTCCGTCATTGCTAACTAACAAACAACTTTAAATATTGCATACACATTTGACATCCAAACTAACAATAAAAAAAATCGAAACAGCCCTGTGTTTGTCCACAAACACTTGCCTCTAGTTTTTTTTTTTTCTTCTTTTTCAGACTTTTGCCCATAGCATTTGTACACGATTTCTTTCTGCCAGGCACTTTGGCTACTTTTATGCAGCCGATTGCCTTTAAACTTAACAGACACTTAGACCAACTACTCAGGATGCATGCCGAACTTTTACGTCATGATGACGTCATCACGTGATTTTTTATGAATTTTTGAATTTTGAAAATCGTAACATTCATTAAATTATATCTAGCGAACAAAACAAGATATTTTCAAAATTCTTTTTCTTATAGCTTTGGTATGTCTCAAAGATATGCCTTAAAAAGCGAAAATTGTGTGACGTCATGATGACGTCATCAAAAATGCTTTTTTTTTTTTACGCATGTAAGGGTCAATCTGATTACAAAAATGTATATATTGAATTTTGCTGTACCCAATTCCAAAATTTCATGATCGTGGCTCACTCAAGTAAGAAATGACAGCCATTTCAAAATTTAGACCAAATTCAATATAACACAAAGGAATTCTGGGACGGGCTGATAACCATGGCTATTATGAGCTTGCTGTTTATAAAAGGGGTTGATTTCTAGTCTTTTTTCAAGTCGCTGAATTTTTGAAGTATTACAATCGTAACATTCTTTTCAATATATCTAGCGAACAAAACAAGATATTTTCAAAATTATTTTTGTTATAGCTTTGGTATGTCTCAAAGATATGCCCTAAAAGGCGAAAATTGTGTGACGTCATGATGACGTCATCAAAAATATTGGTTTTTTTTAACGCATGTAAGGATCAATCCGATTACAAAAATGTATACATTGTATTTTTCTGTACCCAATTCCAAAATTTCATGATCGTGGCTCACTCAAGTAAGAAATGACAGCCATTTCAAAATTTAGACCAAATTCAATATAACACAAAGGAATTCTGGGACGGGCTGATAACCATGGCTATCATGAGCTTGCTGTTTATAAAAGGGGTTGATTTCTAGTCTTTTTTCAAGTCGCTGAATTTTTGAAGTTCTAAAATCGTAACATTCTTTTCAATATATCTAGCGAACAAAACAAGATATTTTCAAAATTATTTTTGTTACAGCTTTGGTATGTCTCAAAGATATGCCCTAAATGGCGAAAATTGTGTGACGTCATGATGACGTCATCAACAATATTTTTTTTTTAAAACGCATGTAAGGGTCAATCTGATTACAAAAATGTATACATTGAATTTTCCTGTACCTAATTCCAAAATTTCGTGATCGTGGCTCACTCAAGTAAGAAATAGGAGCCATTTCAAAATGTAGACCAAATTCAATATAACACAAAGGAATTCTGGGAAGGGCTGATAACCATGGCTTAAATGTGCATGCTGTTTATAAAAAGGGTTGATTTGTAGTCTTTTTTCAAGTCGCTGAATTCTTGAAGTTTTAAAATCGTAACATTCTTTTCAATATATCTAGCGAACAAAACAAGATATTTTCAAAATTATTTTTGTTATAGCTTTGGTATGTCTCAAAGATATGCCCTAAAAGGCGAAAATTGTGTGACGTCATGATGACGTCATCAACAATATTTTTTTTTTTTAACGCATGTAAGGGTCAATCCGATTACAAAAATGTATACATTGAATTTTTCTGTACGTAATTCCAAAATTTCATGGTCGTGGCTCACTCAAGTAAGAAATAGGAACCGTTTCAAAATTTAGACCAAATTCAATATAACACAAAGGAATTCTGGGAAGGGCAGATAACCATGGCTTAAATGAGCATGCTGTTTATAAAAAGGGTTGATTTGTAGTCTTTTTTCAAGTCGCTGAATTTTAAATTTTTGGAATCGTAACATTCTTTTCAATATATCTAGCGAACAAAACAAGATATTTTCAAAATTCTTTTTGTTATAGCTTTGGTATGTCTCAAAGATATGCCCTAAAAAGCGAAAATTGTGTGACGTCATGATGACGTCATAAAAAAAAATCTTTTTTCAAGTCGCTAGAATATTGCCCATAGCATTTGTAAACTTTTTCTTTCTTACCGGCCACTTTGGCTACTTTTAAACTTAGCAGACACTTACTCCAACTGCTCACAATGTGTGCCGAACCTTTACGTCATGATGACGTCATCACATGTCACGTGACGTCATCTTAAAGGGGCATTTTTCGAAGCCATATATCTACAAAAGTACAAGTCCGATTAAGTTGGAACGTAATATCTAGGTATGCCACCGGGTGTTATAGATGAACATTGACATGACGTTATGATCAAGTCATAACATGTCACGTGGTGTCATCTTAAAGGGGCACTCGCTAGATTATTGCCCATAGCATTTGTAAACGTTTTCTTTCTTACCGGCCAGTTTGGCTACTTTTAAACTTGGCAGACACTTACCCCAACTGCTCAGAATGTGTGCCTAACTTTTACGTCATGATGACGTCATCACATGTCACGTGACGTCATCTTAAAGGGGCATTTTTCGAAGCCATATATCTACAAATGTACAAGTCCGATTCAGTTGAAACACACCATTTAGGTATGCCACCCGGTGTCATAGATGAAAATTGACATGACGTTATGATGAAGTCATTACATGTTATGTGATGTCATCTTAAAGGGGCATTCGCTAGGCTATTTCCCATAGCATTTGTACACGATTCCTTTTTTTAAACCAATCCTTCACACATCCAATAACAACATCTTCATCCCTCCGTCATTGCTAACTAACAAACAACTTTAAATATTGATACACATTTGACATCCAAACTAACAATAAAAAAAATCGAAACAGCCCTGTGTTTGTCCACAAACACTTGCCTCTAGTTTTTTTTTTTTTTTTTTCTTTTTCAGACTTTTTGCCCATAGCATTTGTACACGTTTTCTTTCTGCCAGGCACTTTGGCTACTTTTATGCAGCCGATTGCCTTTAAACTTAACAGACACTTAGACCAACTGCTCAGGATGCATGCCGAACTTTTACGTCATGATGACGTCATCACGTGATTTTTTATGAATTTTTGAATTTTGAAAATCGTAACATTCATTAAATTATATCTAGCGAACAAAACAAGATATTTTCAAAATTCTTTTTCTTATAGCTTTGGTATGTCTCAAAGATATGCCCTAAATTGCGAAAATTGTGTGACGTCATGATGACGTCATCAAAAATGTGTTTTTTTGTTAACGCATGTAAGGGTCAATCCGATTACAAAAATGTATATATTGAATTTTCCTGTACCCAATTCCAAAATTTCATGATCGTGGCTCACTCAAGTAAGAAATAACAGCCATTTCAAAATTTAGACCAAATTCAATATAACACAAAGGAATTCTGGGAAGGACAGATAACCATGGCTATTATGTGCTTGCTGTTTATAAAAGCGGTTGATTTCTGGTCTTTTTTCAAGTCGCTGAATTTTTGAAGTTATAAAATCGTAACATTCTTTTCACTATATCTAGCGAACAAAACAAGATTTTTTCAAAATTATTTTTGTTATAGCTTTGGTATGTCTCAAAGATATGCCCTAAAAGGCGAAAATTCTGTGACGTCATGATGACGTCATCAAAAAAATTTTTTTTTTGTTACGCATGTAAGGGTCAATCCGATTACAAAAATGTATACATTGAATTTTTCTGTACCCAATTCCAAAATTTCATGATCGTGGTTCACTCAAGTAAGAAATAACAGCCATTTCAAAATTTTGACCAAATTCAATATAACACAAAGGAATTCTGGGACGGGCAGATAACCATGGCTTAAATGAGCATGCTGTTTATAAAAAGGGTTGATTTGTAGTCTTTTTTCAAGTCGCTGAATTTTAAATTTTTGGAATCGTAACATTCTTTTCAATATATCTAGCGAACAAAACAAGATATTTTCAAAATTCTTTTTGTTATAGCTTTGGTATGTCTCAAAGATATGCCCTAAAAAGCGAAAATTGTGTGACGTCATGATGACGTCATAAAAAAAAATCTTTTTTCAAGTCGCTAGAATATTGCCCATAGCATTTGTAAACTTTTTCTTTCTTACCGGCCACTTTGGCTACTTTTAAACTTAGCAGACACTTACTCCAACTGCTCACAATGTGTGCCGAACCTTTACGTCATGATGACGTCATCACATGTCACGTGACGTCATCTTAAAGGGGCATTTTTCGAAGCCATATATCTACAAAAGTACAAGTCCGATTAAGTTGGAACGTAATATCTAGGTATGCCACCGGGTGTTATAGATGAACATTGACATGACGTTATGATCAAGTCATAACATGTCACGTGGTGTCATCTTAAAGGGGCACTCGCTAGATTATTGCCCATAGCATTTGTAAACATTTTCTTTCTTACCGGCCAGTTTGGCTACTTTTAAACTTGGCAGACACTTACCCCAACTGCTCAGAATGTGTGCCTAACTTTTACGTCATGATGACGTCATCACATGTCACGTGACGTCATCTTAAAGGGGCATTTTTCGAAGCCATATATCTACAAATGTACAAGTCCGATTCAGTTGAAACACACCATTTAGGTATGCCACCCGGTGTCATAGATGAAAATTGACATGACGTTATGATGAAGTCATTACATGTTATGTGATGTCATCTTAAAGGGGCATTCGCTAGGCTATTTCCCATAGCATTTGTACACGATTCCTTTTTTTAAACCAATCCTTCACACATCCAATAACAACATCTTCATCCCTCCGTCATTGCTAACTAACAAACAACTTTAAATATTGTATACACATTTGACATCCAAACTAACAATAAAAAAAATCGAAACAGCCCTGTGTTTGTCCACAAACACTTGCCTCTAGTATGTTGTTGTTTCTGTTTGTAACTCAGAAAACCATAGTCGACTTTGCGCTCATCTTGTGCTAGTACCAGGTCAAGTCTTCGGAGGAACCGATGATAAATCTTCATTCACACATCAATAGCAAATGCCCCATGAGGGTAATGGAGATAACCAATAATGACCGGAAAAACTTCCTAGTTAAGAAATAAGGTGATTTGTGGGCACTTAAAACTACACAGCCTGCTGGGTGTATAAAGATGTCCTCTCTCCATGAAGCAAGGACTTATCAGTGGCATTAGAAAATTAAAGTCGTTCGCAGGTTCAAACTTTAGTGAGAAATCACATCAACGAAAGAAATTATTTATCTTAAAAGCTCATTTTTTATTCGAAGAATTACAAAATTCAACCACGGCTTAGAAAGATGATAATGTGTACATGTATATATGGCAATGGTCTCCCATGTGATTTTAATATGGCGAAGGCTTGGAAGTTCCACCTAATTAAATGTCTATCATATATGGACATTAGAAATTATTGAAAATTTTGCAACGAGGGCGGGTTCATTTCAATTGGTCGATGAAAACTACAAACATTAGGGTAATTATCGTCTCTAAATCTGTTCATTTTATTCGCGTGTTCACTTTATGGAGAACAAGCATTTGGGGGCAGAAATTTACACTGTGTCAATTGCTTCTGCGATACACCAATGCACGATTGGTAATTAAAAGAAAATACGCCATGTTAACAGGAATTATACTTTACTAGTATTATACGTTACATGATGATATCAAATGTCGACAGGTGATTATCTAATCGGCATGGTTTCATTTAAGCAAAAACATTCGGAATAATATTTTTTTTCTTGGACAAACCTGTGTTCAGAAACAAGGCACTAAAATAATTCAGCCCTACACGGAACCGGTTTGAGGAATTCGTCGAAGAGATGTTTGGAAAAAATAACTAAAACATTTTCAGAATGAATACAATGAAGAAAAAAAAACAATACTTGATCCTGAAAAGAACATAATGGCATGGATACAAAATGACTTTAGTTTCTGGAAATAACCTTGCCCTGAAGACCACGACGAGCTTTTATGGCAGCTGTACATGAGATGAGGGAAGCAAACGGGTTACAGTTTAAAACGTTATAGTAACCAGTTAAACTGACATTTCAATATGCAGATTATCTTCTGAAATTATTAATGTCACTGCAAAGGACGGCTATTTCCGGTTCATAATCAAACGCCATTCCTCTTGGGTTTTTCCTAAAACACTGACTTATTAGGCCTAAAGGTTACTTGTTGTTTCTCTTATGAACAATAAATTGACCTCTTCGGTATACTCTGACGGGCTATTTCAAATAAGTGGGTGTGGAATTTTTTACCAACGAATGTTATTGTATTTAAATTTTGCCAATCTTTGAAATTAACGGACAATAAACACTATACTTTTAACAACGTGAGTTTTAGCAGAGTACTATTGCGATGGAATAATGAAATACACCAATGAGTTAATAAATATCTACACAGCTAGTTTGTACACCACAAGTTCACGTATTAGAAAAAAGTTATATATATATATCACAATATACAAACATCCATTGTGTAAAAGTCGTATAAAAATCACAAGGCTATATATGTTTATTTACAGTATCGACAACATTGTTGATCACAGCTGCTATATTTACGTTCTTAGGTCAACGAGTACAGACAGAAGCAGATTAAATTTTGTCTGCCCACGGTTATAAATTAGCGTATTGTTATCGTATCATTTTATTGTATTTATAAATAAATATTTCTTGTCAATAAATATTTTTTTTGTATCGCTTGTGTTCCTTGTGTGACCAATTACCCAGTCAAGTTCAACGGAGTGACGGGTTGAATAAATATTTAAGGAAGAACATCCTTTTTTAAACGGGGTATTATTGGCGGTACCGCCATTTTGTTGACTTACTTGTATACCCTGCCAGGTGGGTCTGATAATGACGCCATACTTTGGTGAATAAACAGAAGCGGTTTTAACAAATACAAATTATTATCGACGAAGTTTAAATGACCTCTACATAATTACTGACCTCATGCTCAATTTACTGTTCAAACAGTTGGGACTTCCAAAAAAAAAAACTGATGCAAAGTACTGACTGCTAACAACCGCTTAACTCCACCACCTGTTAGCCAGCTAGATACAGATACATATTGAAGTTAGTACTTTAGAGAGTAATTAAAAAAAAATAATATGAAATAAGCTATCGTAGCTACAATTACTTCATCAGATGCAGTAAAGACAAAATATGTCTCTCTTCACTGCATCTGATACGAAAGCTTATGCAATATTTTTTTAATTTTAGTTAGTCTTTAAAGTGCTACATTCAATATTTATCTGATCACAAAAGGTATGAAAACCAGACTTGACTTTCTTCATGCATTTCACATTTGTAAAACTGTTAGCAAAGATACCAACAATAAAATACCATCTGAGAATATACTACCTGACCGAGTATTAAATCACAACAAAGAAATACCGATTGAGCATTGGGTTTATGTATTTGGGACCTAATAGTGCGCTGACTTTCCCAGTCAATATTGCTGCACTCCTGACATTTGTAAACCACTTCAATTCACCCGAAATGTTTGAAGTGGATGTTGGGAATAAATACCAGACGAGTCAAATGCCCACAATCAAGATGAAATCTCGCGGCTCTGGACTGAAAATGAGGGAGAGGAGAGAAAAAAAGTGGCGTTCCTGTGAGCAAAATGGAACGTGATTGAAGTACGAGATGAACTGTCCCGGCGCGCGCAGGTGGGAATTTTAATAACACCCGTGGACATTTCATAGCATCATCTATCATTTCTCATGAGCAGTGCGTGCTGGTTTTAGTAAAGAGAGACGCACGGAATACGACGTGGCTGTCGTATGACTTCGCACCCTTTGTGGCGTCGTCGACTTAAAATTCTATTTTTACAGATAAGGGACTTTGTACCATAACTCAAAACAAAGAATATAATTCACCAGGCTTCCTGATTGTTAATTCTCAAGGCTCTCAATAGTTATTAGAAACTTGACATGTCCGTATCATCATTCATTGGTAGGTCGCCTTCAACTAAAATAAGTGAAACTATTACAAAGGCTACAACAAAAAATCAGAAAACGGCCTTGCAATTACAATGCACTGTTTCTTACCCCCCCCCCCCCCCCCCCCCGAGGGAAAATGTCATTAATACCAAGGGCAGACATGTCAGGCCAGGCGAGTAGTCAGTAGAGCGCCTGAAAGTTTGAACGGGGGAACTAATGATGGCAGGCCCTTTTAATTGTAACATCCAACATTTGCCAACATAACAAAACTACTGAATTATTATGTAATACCTTGCTTGACTTAAGGCTAGCATCCTGTGAAATCATGGCACCTGGTGTGCTGTTATTTTCAAGAAAAGTTGATTTTTTTATATCAATTTCTAGTCATGGTCGGCCGACATTTGTTGGAAAAGAACTTATTTTTGCTCCCAATTTACCAGCTTTAGTTAGTCCACATTGTATTTAGCAACAGGTAACAAATCGGTGAACGGATGCAAGCCAGCTAGTCTAGTTCCCAGACCTGGTACAGTAGAGTCAGGGAGCCAGACTACAGAAACGGCACTTTTTTTTATCTTTGCTTTCTCAGCATCTATGCACACAAAAATGTAAACAGCTCAGTGTTAGAGTTTTATTTGCTATAAAATACTAACCCCTAAATCCATTCATTTCTGAAAATAACAGAAAAGGCAAATGTTGTATACTATCTTTAACACGTCTTGGACCTGGAAAGACGAGCAAGGTTCATGTGCACTGCAACAAAATCCATACGTCGGGGGTAACTAAATCTGACACTTGAGAAAAACCAAATTAGGACATTTCCCCACCTGTGTCATCCCAAGTCACTCAAATATCAGCTTTTAGTTGCCTTGTGCCCGTGGACAGAGTGCAGAGCTCAGAAATCTAAACACTGATCTTCAGAAGCAAACTCTGCAATACAATGTGAATGTACTACTCTATGATTGACGACTTTTCTGGCTTAATGAGATACTTTTGAGATAATTTCTCTGGAATCTGTAAAAAAAAAATTATCCTCTCTTTAGATTTGGGCCCTGGAAAACCGTACGGGTGGTAGGGTTGGCAATTCAAAATGTCGCCAACCCCACCACCTCTGATCGTTACCCTTTACCTAGAGTGGCTAATAGCCTTGTACTGCGTGACTTCAATAAAAAATAAATTATCTTTCAAAAATGAACTGTGACTAAATGATTTCATAAATGATTTCATTCACTACTTTCTAAATTTCTGGCTGGCAAAAAAAAAGAACCGGTGAGTCAAACAGCTTCCATTTCATAAAAAATGTGTTGGTTCAGGTGTGTTTTTGTTCGCGGTACCTTTTACATTTAATACAAACTGTATTAATGTGGCATTGTACGTCTCCTCCTCACCTTCCCCTCACAAACCCATTCAAATTGCAATTTGGCGATAAACCCTGACTTTACTGAGTCTATACGAGCGGTGTATACTCAAAACGGAACGATTCTACACAAGTACATATAGAGGACTTCCATTATGCCTGAATTCATATATTATGCCGGGGTGAGTCTCTTTCACAGCTTATCATCATACCGTACAGACCGTTAACCTGCTCAGCCAATAACTCCCTTGTTCCACATCCGTAACATAACGTCACACCGTGTCCCCTATAATACTGCCGAACAGCAGCACAGAATAATTTGTCTAATTCCCGCCTATCGCTCTGGCTGTTTATTTCTCATTTATCCTGGGTAGCCTGATCAGTGCAAATGCACTGTTCTCCCTCAGGGCCCAGTTTGAATTGAGAGAAGATGCCGAAGGAAATTTCAGTTTTAGTAGCGGGAGGAAAATCCCAGAACAGTTATTCTTGGGGAAACCCACGCAATCAGGTAGGGACTGAAAACCCAATCCACATAGTGTACCTGGACGGGAATCAAACCAGGGTCTCCAGAGGTGGAAGGCGAGGAAAGAACCACTACACCGACCTGAACGCCCCTGTGATGAACAAATAAACAAAATACGGCTGCCACTTGATGATAAAACCTGGGTCTAATACATGTGTTTGCTTTTTTAGCAGAAAACACTGTTAAGCAAATAAGCCAGTTCGGTATTTCATCTGCGCATGTGCACAATGACATTTTATCCCGAATGACCTGCGTGACCTAACGCGCGCGTGTGAACGCAAAGGCGGTCGCATAACGCGCACATGTTAAATTCAACCAGAATGGGCGTTCGCATAACAAGGCGTGACATTACGTCATCAATTTTATCCCAAATAACCTTTGACCTTTGAGATACCGAACTGGCTTATTGACTTCCTTAGCAAAAAATCAGCCGAGGACCAGTCACAAGCATAATACATGACATGGAATCTTGGCTGATGACCTGTTGTTGCTAAATGCTAATCTGTGTGCAAGTATCTTAATGAAATTTGCCCTATGGTTCCACGCACCGCCTTGAAATTATATTCACTCCCCACGTATTTGCAGAGATTATTCTGAGAAGAGCTTTCAATGTTCTGGGGAGCGATGGCTGTTGACGTTTAGGCGTTGAGAATTCTACACAGGGTGTCATTGTATGGAAAATAATTACATAATTATTATATCTGATTTAAACAAAAAAACATCATAATTTTCTTGTAAAAAAAGAAGATACAACTAGTTAGGATCGAATCGTCTGGTTACTTGTTCCCGCACCGATAGAAACAGTGTATTTAAGCACCGTGTCTATGTAGTCCACGGTAACCCGATTCGACCAGGACTGAGGCCGTATACCCTCATAGAATCCGCAATTCCCGCCCCGAGTGGTCGTCGCCAGCATGACGTCAGGTAACGTGGTGAAGAGGTCATAGGGCACGAGGTCACTTGGGTGCACCGGGTCGTCCGTGCTGCTGAGGCAGAGCAACGGGGACGAGATCTCGTCCGCCTCTCTCAGGGGGTTGTTTACCTCCCAGTAGTCCTCCATGCTCGGCAGTTTATGAATCTTGGCGAAGACGGACTCCTCGAGTTGGGCGAGAGACGAAGCGCCGAAGGCCGCTACTGAATCGATGACCCCGGCCAGGTTACCGGCGTGCCGTCTGAGTAGAAGCTTGGCCCGCTGTAATGCCAGCCAGTGGTACGGTTGGCGCATCTTGCGTGATTCGTACAGCTCCTGGCAGTCATAACTTGGCGAGATGCAGACGGCCGAGGCCAGGTCTGTCGACGAGCCGTACTCCCCGAGAAACGCAATTAGGAGATCGCCGCCCGCCCCTATGCCTACAGCACTCAGCTTGGCGTCCGGGTAGCCCTGGTGGATGTACGTTACCGCTTCCCGAAAGTCCGACGCGTCCCCGTAGCTCTGAAGCTTGGGCGTGGTCAGCGGGATGCCGCCGTAACCGCGTCGGTTGAACACAATGACTCGATAGCCTCTCTGCATGGCAAGCCACGACAGATCAGACACACTGCGACAGTCTGTGTATAAATCCGGCACGATGATCACTATGGGGCTGGTCTTGTACAGCGTCCAGCCCGTGGGCCTGGCAATATCAAGCGCCACTACGCCACCATCATCCATTTGCAAGTACTCCCGGCTAAAGCTGACCCATTTCTGAGGGAGAAGGCTCACTAGTAGGGTCTGTAGGTGAGCGCTACGGGCCCAAAGCGTCGGGTGGTAAGGCTTCGTGAGCGAGGAGCAGTGGGCACGGAGATACTGCGTGAGGGGGGAGTTCCGGTGGTACAGTTTGGGCGGGGCGAGCGTCTTGGGCGAGAACGACACCAAGCTTTTGATCCACCTGCCAAACACCGAGGCTAAGGCCACAAAAAGAGCCAGCGTCCCAAGCAGCACGGCACTCATAGAGTGGGTCAAGGCGGTCTCCCGTAGACCGCTGAAACTGTGCCGTTGGCTTCCTAGAACGATCCCTCCACCCCCACCTCGCTCGCTAGCTGCCCCTAAGGATGCTAAGCAGAATCCCCTCGTATCGTCGGTACAGTAGGTACTCGGACCACTGGCATCATTCATAGTTGCCAAATGTACGGTCGCCCCGCAAATAGCAATGTACACAGAACAAGTACTGATGACTCCGGTGACTCTGACAATAAGCGATGAAGTACGTGTACAGCAGTGACAACACAAATCCAATGGTCAATGATGACCAGCCATAAGTCTAGTCAAACGACGGTGGTCGCCAAAAAGAGAAGACAGAATAGCCAACGGATTTGAATCAAATCCGATCAAATTCTTCGTCAGCTTTAAAACTGAGAATGTACACGCATGTCTGTACAGTTGACATCGATATCCACTGCACACGAATGGAGGTGGTTCTATTTCATCCACACTGTCAATCACGTACCAGCGTATAAATAACGGTACACATTGCCACTCTCATTACTTCATGGTATTAGGTTGCTCGTACCACTATTTCGTGATAATAATAAAAACATTTTTTTCGTGAACTCACCAATGCGTGTTTATTCACCGTGTATCAGGTCAAGTTCGCACAGGTAGGTACGCTCTCACGGACACAAAACTCGACGATGACTGTCGGAAATGAGTGTCGAAGTTCATTTTATATACATTTCCCCGTTTTCGGTTAACACAGAGATTTACACAGTCGAAAGGGTCTGTCATTACGGTACCCGTGTCGCGGCAACAGTAAACTGCTCTCTGCAAAACGTTGACAGGTCTACAGCTTAAATCGGCCGGCAGTCGGTCACAAGGAGTAGGTTCCTCAATTGTTTCCACTTTTTTTCTCTCTTCCTGGTTTTCGGGCAGCATTCGTACGACTAAGACGAGCAAATCTTATCCAATCGGCATCACAACAGGAAGGAGTTTGAAGTCGTTGGGCTTTGCGTGATAAATGTAAATGGCATCAGCTGCGGGGAACTTGTGTCTCTCTGGAGAGAAAGCGGGAAAAGCATTCAAAGAACTCCGATAATGTTGTGCGTTTTATTCGCGAGATTATCAGATAAACGAAGATCCCTCGCCGATCATACAATTCACGTTAATCCTCGCTATTCCTCGTGAATGACGTGGGTTGGATGGCTGACTTAGTTACGTCTGGGCGTTGTATGCAGTCGTTATTAACTGGAACAATATGGTGGTAAGTCAGAGTTGTTTTCTGCACGGTTGTGATGTCATTACGCAATGGCAGCATTAACCAATCAAGAAGTTACATTGTCCACAACTGTGTTCACATCTGAAGCCACTGATGTTAAGTTTCACATTTTTATTGACAATCGCTGAAGCTTCAAAAAGCTTACCAACTTTATTGGCATTTCTTTCAGTCCATAGCAGTTGTAAATCAGTCATGATGAAAACTGATCAAGAAACGGGCTTAAGCCAAGCAACACGTTACCGCATGGTATGGTATCGCAGGTTTGGAAGCGTCAACAACCCGCGCACTAGGGTTCATAGGTAATATAGAAATATCAACACGAATGTTACTCGATGAACAGAAGTGGACTGCGTGCGTATGCGATGTACGTCGCGTTTATCGAGGCGGCGATGTGTGGTCGCCTCCACTTCGACGAGTGCTTTTGGCTCCAGTGTCGGCGCTGTTGTTCGTTGACACACGAGCAATGCCGTTCGCTCAGCGAACATGTCACTGGCCAAGCTGGTGATGTCAGTGGATGATTACTCTGGAAGCCTTTTGGCCGGGCTCGCGAATCTTCGTCTCCACCGGTGTGACATCAGCCGCAGACAGCCTCGCCCACACGCTACCGTTCTCGGTAACATGAGCCGCGTAACAACCACATTCCGTTTTTGTGCACGTCACGGACGCCAGTCTTCACCTCTCTGTCAAAAGTTGGTCAGGCATGATTGCGTATCTTGTGGAATTCAAACAAGGAGCACAGGGCGCCGAAGACACGGCATCCGTGGATTAAGTGTGTAAAGGGAGGAATGCGTCGCCATCAGTTGAAATTCGGTCAAAAAAGGAGTGCAAAATGCCGCTGTATGCATCACACGCGTGAGAAAAACGAGCATGTTTGTGTGTACCTACACGTTCGGCAATTTGCCACTAACTGATGCATTTTTGGGGGGGTAATATCACACCGCCTTGGCATCTGATCACCACTGTGTGTCATCACGGCGCGCGCTTCATACACAGCATCACGCGGCAGATATTGCCGGTGGGAGGAGTGACGCAGCCGTGACCTGATTGGACGAAGCCCCGCTCCGTCTGGCGGGGAAATCGTGACTTTGTAATAAGTGGCGACTTAAACTGGCCATCGTAATAACCGCACGTTTGGGGCATACTTTTTGAGGACAAGGATGACAGCGTGGGATATTATGGGAGCGGAGCTGCCGCGGCAATAATTACATTTTCTTAGCGAGGCAATTAATTGGCAAAGCGAAAACACGCGTGCGTTAATTTGTCCATTGGAAACCGAATGGGAAATTCACATCTGCAGCTACCCACTGTACTACTGAACTACTAACAACAAGCTATAATACTCATGTGTACAATACTATGATAAATAGTCCCTGTCGTTTTGCAGAAAAAAATCAATAATTGTAGCGTTTAATAATTATCTTTTAAAATGCATACAATACGTGGTATAAAATTATAGCCCTTTTTAGAGATAAATATTGGCTACCGGTATAATTTAAGACCACTGACTAATATATGTACAGATATATTGTTCTCAATTATTTATATCACGAAATAGAATGCACAAAGGATACATTTTCTATAGAATCAGGGCTAGAAATTCCCTTTGCGCCTTGTGCAAGTTGCCCTTTGAAACTACTTTCGCTGACAAAAATGTACTTGTGCCAACTTTTGTAACAAGTCACACATGACAGAATTCAAATAACAAAATAAAGCAAAGCTCTCAAAAATAAAAATCTTTTGCCCACAAATATTCCACTTGAGTGTTTTATACTGCTTGGATGCTAGGTGCCGATGACAAAAGAGCTTTCGTAAAACGCTTTTGTGGTTTCATAATTTTTTTAAATCAAATCTTGTAGGGTGATTATTGAGAAATATTTGACAACATATACAAACCAATGCTACTTCCAACTTTCGCAAAACGCAACTTTTATAGAAGGATAACTAGCATTTGGTCATTTCACTTGTATTGCGCATGAGCACTGCAGTGGTAATTTCTATCCCTGAGAATGCATCCAAAATACAATATATCCACAGACAAATGATATACGTGCACAGCGAATCCATGTTAGCAAGCAATAATGTAAAGACTGAAGCGTACGATGAAACACAGGTTTCCAATGCATCCCACAAACTACATTAGCCTTTTAGAGGTATGGTGGACACAATAGGAGGGCGCTATTTGATTTGGGTAAAACCTGTGTATTTATACCAAATAAAATCGCGCCCTCCTATTGTGTCCGCCATACCTCTAAAAGGCTAATGTACGTAACAGCAAGCGAAAACAAAACTCGAGACAAAATTTTAATTGCTACTATAGCATGAGGATGCTGCCTATTTTTGCATCTACATACAATGTATCTTTCCCTCTTTGTTTTTTGTCATAAAGAAATGAAATAGTAAAAAGGTAGTGTTACACAACAATGTAAAATGACAATCTACAGTAAAAGCTTGTGTAACAGCAAAGTAACCCGGTTTTGTTTCAAATTTGTCTGCTTCCCCAGCACGAGTGTTCATTAAACTAAAGATTTAAATGGCGTTGAGTTTTCAAATGTTAAAGACGCGCCAAAGGCACTCAAACACAGCCTGTCAGTATTTCCATATACCAGTCTCTCATCTGGGGCCAATGGCTACTGGCTCACTCAAATTATCGGGGGGAAATGAATGATAGATAGGCACCTAGGAGGTTTTAACTAAACAGCAAGAAATGTGACAATCAGCGCCGAGCGCGGTACCAACTTCACGACTACATTCACGACGACAAAGGGGTCTTTAAACGCATCGACTTCATATCATGTATACTGGTTGAGGGTGGACAGCAGCCAAGGCTACAATCTTGCTATACTTGCAATAACAGAACCCTTACAAAGGGTCCCAGTCGACATCGATCCATTTTTTTCATTGATTCGTTTATACATATGCAGAATATCAGACCTTCGAGGTTTAATACTGGCACGATATATTAACGACATTTGTAATCACACTGAGCAAGCAACCTCAGGTCAAGTTTAATGACACGGTGGTCCTGCATTCAGCCACACAAGGCATTTCATGTTAACAGTTTCCTTTTTGTTATCATAAATTTGGACATAATGCTCGGTTCACGTTACAGAGAAAGTTGCGGGCAAGCAGAAGCACACAGATCATTTGACCCTAAAATTCAAGTTCATTATCTCATCTTTGAGGCCAATCATATTTGTTCAAGTTTGACATCAGTTCGCCATACCTTAACATTAAGATGGATTGTCGTCCGTGCTCGGCAAAAGAATGGTTCTTTCCTTCTTTACGATTTGTCAACGAAAATACATTTTTTTTTTTTTTTTTTGGGGGGGAGCTAATTTAGGCATATAAGAGCTGACGTTTTTGCATACCTATGATTGACAGACCTAGCTTTGCTAGGCGCACGGTACCAATAGACTCCATCGAATACTCACGTCTTCACATATATAGTAACAACAGGTTGCCATATTGTGGGATAGGCATATTGTAATATCGGCACGCATTATATCCAACACGGTCTATAATAGACTCTATATAGTGACCCCAAATGACGTATCACAACCCTGTCCCCTTCTCCCCGAAGGAGGCGAAAAATCGTTTAAAGGTAGTACACAACATTTGCTTTTGCCGTAATTTTCAGAAATGAACGGATTTGGAAGGTTAGTATTTTATAGCAAATTATTGTAACACTGACCTGTTTAAAGTTTTGTGTGCATAGGCTATATGCTGGGAAAACAAAGAGAAAAATGCGGTTCTTGTTGTCTGGTTCCCTGACCTTACTTCAGACAAAACGGAGCAATTGATAGATGTCAGGGAATTATTGGGTCGGACAACTAACTAGACTATTTCCAACGATGGTCGGCCGCCCACCACTGGAAATTGATACAAAAATTCCACTCTTCTTGAAACTAACAGCACACCAGGTGCCATTGATCTGGTATTTCATAATAATTCAGCAGTTTTGTTTTTTGATGTTTGCAAATGTTGTAGAATGTATATTACCTTTAAGTGCCACTCGTACCCCGCTTGTTAGATACTGCCATGCCTGGCTGGAACTAGATTGTACGAAAAACTGCACTGCTATAACCTGCCTACGCACTTATAGGCATTATATACGGTATAGTCGCGCATCTTATATTCATAAAGTTATGATTGGCCTGATACAATTTGACATAATGACAACCGAGATACCTCGGTTGTGATGTGAAGTCACATCCATCACACTAAAGATACCAGTGCCACATCATTTTGTCTGAGTCTATAGGTCTGAAAATTTTGATATAGGGCCTACTGTGTTTGGCATCTGAAGATTTATTTACATCTGAGCCCAGGTTGGCAACTCGAAACGTGGCCAACCCTATACATGTACTCCCTCTATTGTAGCCCTTTATGAGAGTGGCGTTTAGCCTTTCACTGGGCGACCATACGCTGGAAAAGGCCGAATTATTACAGTAGGTCTATTTGTAATGCTAAAAAGGGCATACACGCACCGATCATCGCCAAGGGCACGCATGTGCAGTTTGATTACCGGCGCATCACCATCCCTCAATTACAATAATTGAACATCTGAGACCGCACTTATATTCTGCCGTGTGTAGTTATAGACAATGAGCAGCACGTACCTACCTGTACTCTCAGTCTCAATATGTAATAGTTTCCCCTAACGAATGTCGATTACTCCAGTGCGTGTTATGAGAGTTTACAGGAATCGTGCAATAATATATCCAGTTCAATTTATTTTCTCACAGAACCGTGTCTTACAACAAAAAATAGCATGATCTAAATGCATGGTTTCATTTGATTTAAAATAAGTTGGCAGTATTCTATTCTTTTAAAACCTTTTCAATATATTACTGCAAGAGGGCGCCATTTTTGTCTGGTGACATAAAGAGCTCCTTGTCAAAAAGAGCACAACAGTATAAAAATCATTCCTCCAAAATAAAAAACATCAAAAATATGTTTTTGTTTGTTTAGGAAATATTGGTTTGAAATAGATTCCTAACGAGGTATTTATTATGCAAATTAACTAAAGTACAAAACCTTCTCCAAAAATGTTTTTAAAAATGACTTGTTTGTTTACAACGCTATTAAAGTACCATTTGTTGTACCTCTCATGGCATTATGCTTTTGCTCATGAATACCAACATTAATTTTTGCATTAACATATATATATATACAAACGCACACTGTCGTTTTTTGCTATACTCGCGAGGACAATGCTTTGTGTTTCCTATTTTTCCTTTAATATAACCAAACCCCATAGACTAAGCACGTATCCTTACGTTCGAGGACCGATTTTAACAAAAGACCGTCTCTCGAGGACAAGAAAGATTCTTTTGTGTGTTTTTTCTCCTCTTGTCCTCGAACGTAGTACAATACAAGAGCACACTGGTATTGGTGTAAATCAAGGATTTCTTTTGTTCCTCTTGTGTTTGTACTGTAACTTTGTTTGCAACAGCTCCCTTTGGTTTTGTACACGATTTCTAATCGAGGACGTCCTCCATGACACTCCTGTCCTCAATTAGTCAACAATGTTTCCCAATTGAACAAAATACTTCCTAGAACTGCTACAAAAGATCCGAAACATTTACAGTGACATGGACGTGATGCTGTACAGTCATATATTCACGGCAGGAAAATTCCTACTTATAATAACAACAACAACAATAATAATAATAATAATAATAATTATAATTATAATAATAATAATAATCGGCATTTAAGAACGCTAAAAATAGTAAACTATACCCTAGCGCTTATAATAGTATTATTACCCCTACTCATCAGGCCTATTAATCATTCCTGAAGCCTTCTGAACTCCCTGGGGAGTATACAGCCCCGGCTGCAAGTTAAGCGCACATGGGCTAATTAAACACATAACCATCACTGCACTTGTGACAAAGTACATTGCTCAAGAACACAATCAGCCGGTCTCGAACCTACAATCTGCAGTATCACCGAGGTCTTGAGTCCGGTGCCACCAGACTACAGCGCTTCACAGTATGCCACTACATGGCCCTTTAGTATGAGTGCGTCTTCATAACGAAGTTGCGAAGGTTTGCGTATCTTCTCCATCTGCAACAACCGTTATCAGTCAAGTGCGAGCAAGAGAGGGGTAATTGAAATGCAAAGCACCAGAAAACAAGGACGCGAAGAAGAACCAGGGATACAGCGGTGAACGGCTTTGCTCTCTGTTACCAAACTTGAGACTGCAAGGCGCTTAAGGATTCTTTAGCTGCATTGACAGAGCCCACAACTCAGTTGCAGGCAGTGTTCGTACTTCTGATTCAACACATTCATGTATGGAATACAAACCTGTGAAAGCCTGAGCTTAACCCGCCAATGGTGAAAACCCGATTGTGCACGTCCATGTCGGTTTATTTTGATTGTTGGAATCTAAATAAGCCACGACATTTTTGGAGTTCTACAATTTTCTAGACAGCATTGCAGACGGAAATATTTCTCAGGAGGATTGGTACTGGTAACATTTTTAGGCCTATAAGCAGTTAATCTTTTAGATTGAAACTAATCAAGTTGATTTTTGATCATTACCAAAGCCATTGGCCCACAGGATGGTTGCCACGAACCATAATGCCAACCAAATCATACAAATGACATGCATTCTCTCGACCTTTAGCATCGACGAAATCCCACCCTTTGGTGGTTTCGTCAGCACTTGGCACATCCGTCAGCTACGTGTGCTTTTAAGATAGCTCTCTGTGCGTACATTTGCCTTGGTCTGTTGCAATATTAATAGGCCTACAGGATAAATATTGGCTCAGTTTCGCGCGCGGTGGTGCCGTTGTATGAATGATTACTCCGTCGTTCTCGGGGTGTGTTTGCCTGATTTGTTTAATAATGAAAACGGACAATATCTGTCCTAATTATTTCTAATTTATAAACCGTAATTTTAAGTCCCACAAGTTCAAAATGGCGAATCTCACCATGCCATGATCCTTAGAGCTGGAATTTGTCAAGCTAGACCCAGGAAAGGTGCTAGAGGGGAAAACTCAAAGTGAAACTCAACGCCCCAATCGCCATGTTACCCGCTACCAGTAGGCCTACTGCCGTGGTGACCAGGAAAAAGTACAAACATGACAAAGTGCCTACCTTGAAATATGCGGTCCATCTCGTCGTAAAACAGTGACTTGGGCGTGCGTGGTCCGTGCAGGAGTCTCTGTCGTTTGGCGTGTCGATACTTCTTCAAGATATACTTGAAGCGAACTTTACAGCAGGGCCCGGACCAGTTAAAATCAGGCCCCAAACGGGACCGCATCTCGCGCGCGATGCTACGGAACACGGAAGCCTTGTGAACCTGGGACGTCCGCTCCAGTTTACGCGAGATTTCCTGCGATTGGTAGACTTGCAGCAGCGTCTCTGTCTCCTCGGTCGTCCAGTTCCTCTCCCGGAAGCCCTTTTCCCTCTCCTTCTTGCCCTTCTGGCGTTTGGGTGCCCCCTCGCTGCTGTCGCTTCCGCCATCCGATTCCGACAGAGTGTCAACGTTGGATCGCATCCTTGTGTCAAATCCGCCCGCCATTTTGGAAATAAAGGTCATGTGTACAGAGCGCCCCCAAGAGATGGGACGAGGGAAGGAAAATAGTCTCTTTTCAAAGTGCTTTCAGCAATCTCTGAAACTTGAAGCGTTAAAACTTTTTCAAGTATTGACTAGGCCTATTGAGGTTGTACTCATTAGAATTTTGAAGTGTAAACTTAGTATATTTCGTCAATCTTTCAACTGGTAACGTTAAAGTGCTGTGCAATGAGAATCATTTGAGAACGATCAAAGTACCGTCTTAAAACCAAACTTACATCGCAACTTCGACAATGTTACGATTATTGTGTGTTACATGAACATGTCATATAATTATTTTTGTCTGAAGTAGGTTCCTGACATTATATTATTGTCATTATACTTTTTTGTGCTACAGAGGAATGTGGACTTTGGTCTGGAAAATCTTGACGTTCTTCGCAACGTGGTATTTAGCACCGTTTGCTCAGTGCGCTCCGAGGGTCTGTAGAAATAATTTACCGGCTTACTTAGGCTAGACTCGAACCCCAGACATTCTGCGTACTAGTACAGACGTCGCGTGGTTAAGACTTCTACATTTTTAAGCAGGAGGTCGCGGGTTTAGTTCCCGCCCAACGTAATCTTGTGATTTTTCCTTTACGGGCTCTCAGAAAGCACTGAGCATAGGGTTGCCGTTTTTTGGGTTCTTTTTTACTTAATTTTTTTTTGTGGTTTGACTTTTGTTTTTTTTACTTTATTATGTTTGTTGTTTTCGTTTTTGTTTTTTGTTTTCGTTTTTGTTTTTGTTTTGCTTTTTTGTTTTTAGGGGTATTGCCTTATTTATTTATTTTTTGGTTTGTTTTTTGTTTACTTTTTGCTTTTTATTAATGTTTAGCTTTTCCGCAAGTTGCGGAAAAGGTATTGTTTTTGTTAAGATTTGTTTCCCCAATAATTTCCTTTTTTCTTTTTGGGTACCAGATCCCATAGACGTTGTACATATGTTTCCTTCCCTACATGCACTTAATTATAACAGAAAACAAAGTCGTATTCCCAAAAAAGTTGACACAGGTGAAGACCTCATAGTGAAGACGTCATCAGGGTCTCGTGACGCCATCTTAAAGGTGCATTTTTGAAGGCCCGTATCAAGAGAACGGTAGGTCTGATTGGGTTCAAAGTTGCTATGTGGGTAGGCCGGCATGTGTTACGATTTTATAGTATTTTTTTAGTTTTACAACCTTTTAAGCTATATCTGATCAACGGAGCATGGTAATTTCGAAATTCTTTTTGTAATACTAGGTTTGTTAGGTCATATAAATGTGAAAAATGTGTGACCCATGATGACGTCATAAAAATGTGCTTTTTTAAAACACATAAAAAGAAGATCCGATCGTCATGAAAATTGTTAGGTAGGTAGATATTGTCAATAGCATGCAAAATCCGAAGTGACGTCATGATTTTCCATGAATTTTTAAATGTTTTAAATTTCATTCTACATGTAGGCCTACTCGCAAAATCTTACCCTGTCATTAATAAGATTTGCTTCAATTATGACACAGACAAAGACCACGATGCAAATGTTTGTTTTGGCAAGTGTCGTCGTGATGACGTCATCATGGGTCACGTGACGTCACCTTAAATGTGCATACTTTAAATGTAGTATACACCATTTGCAAACATAACAACAAAAAATACTGAATTATTACGAAATACCGTACCAGACTGTAAGTAAATGGCAGTCTCAAGCATCCTGTGAAATCATGGCACCTGGTGTGCTGTCGTTTTCAAGAAAAGTAAAAATGTATATCGTTTTTCAACGATTGTCGGCTGACAATCGTTGGAAATAATCTAGTTCCCCGACCTGATAATTCTCCAACGTCTAAAACTGCTCCGTTTTTGTCTCGGGTGTGGTCAGGGAACCAGACTACTAGAACAGAAGTTGTTTCTCTCCGTTTTCCCAGGATATCTATGAACACAAAACTAGGTCAGTGTTACCGCATTTGCTAGCACGCTATAAAAATAGTACTAACCCCCAAATCCAATTATTTTTGAAAATTACAGCAAAAGCAAATTGTGCATACTACCTCTACAGATATCTACTATATCTACAGAACCGTATATCTGATTGGGTTAAATTTAGGTATGCATGTAGGCCAGAATGTATCATACGAAAATTGATGTGACGTCGTGATGACGTCATCATTTATATTGATTTTTTTTCTTCAGTTTTTAAACCTTTAAGCCATATCTTATCAACAGAACATGCTAAAGTCGAAATTCTTCTTGGAATATGTTTCTTAGGTCATACATAATTTAAAAATAAATGTGAAAAATGTGTGACGTCATAATGACGTCAACAAAGGCATGATTTCTTAAAACACTTTTAAAGGGTAGGTCCGATCGTCATGAAACTTGTCGCTAGGTAGATTTGGCACCCCCTAAGGTATGCAAAATTCAAAGTGACGTCTTAAAACATAATGCGGAAAAGCCATCTGTTCTGTTCATCGAAGAGACAATACTGTTTGGTTTTGTGGTTTTACAGAATTAACTCAACCTATTTTGTCAGAGCCAACAGGTAACACAGCTACCCGCCATCTTGTTTCTCACTTGAAATGATGCCATGTCGAGGAGAATTTTGAAAAGGACGGGCAGATAATGAACGTTTTTTGTACATCTTCAGGCGCGAAATATCGGTCAGGTTTTGATCCCCACGAATCGAACCTCGATGCAGGATGATCCACGGCCGCCATCAAAGCCCGTTGAACTATTGGCATTATACGCAAACAAACCCTCGGCTTGTCTAGTCGGATAGCCCCGAGACTCCGAGAGTGGCGACTCGAATGTCGTTAATTTCCTGGGCCCAAAATCAAGTACGTGTAAACCTAGATGAGCCCTATTATTCGGATGTGTCGGTCGCTGTTATTAGCTCCGTCAGACCTCTCCGCTCTACGATAACATTTTAGAGGGCAGAAAGTCATTCGCTACTCGACTGCGGAAAGTGAGTACAAAAAGTGCGCAATGTGTCCAGGGCTCTGTATTATTGGAGAACTGTCAAGAGTTTGATATTTTATACAGTGTATAATTCACTACACAATAAGAGGGGCAACATTGGAACTTCCGAATGCGCTTTTATTCATTCGGCATTATGTTCATGATTCAGCAATGGTTTGTGTATTTTATAAATGCACACTGTAAAAAAGATCCCCGTAATTTTACGGTAAATTCAATGTCAAACGGGTTGCCAACGAAAAACCTTAAAATTACGGTCAGTTACGGGCTCCTGAAATGACGGTGACCGTAATTTTCGCACAGTTTTCCCGTTATTTTAACGGGAATTTCCCGTAAAACGTTTCTTCACAGTAGGGTTGAAGCAAAAACGGTACAAAACCGTAAGAATTACGGGAAGTGAACAGTACATTTACGGGAATTTTTTACAATATAGGTTGCCATTAATAACTGCAAATTAACAGAAATGAATGAAGTGGGAACCAGACTAAACGGAACGTATTATATATTACTTTGGTAGAGCGTACAAATGCTACGATAACCTACTAAACACTACAAATTGAATGATGTCGTGCATAAGCATTATATTCAGCTTATCCCCCCATAATAAAGTCATGGCTTCCCATGAACAATTTCAACATTTTAATACTAAAGGAGATTTAATAAGATTCTTCACCTATGTTTGTAAAAAATATCAAAATTCTATTGTGGAATTGTTTGAATAAAACGTATTATGGTCAAGAAAGTGTATTTTTGGACTAAACACTGCAATTTAAGCTGACTTTTGTGAACACAAATTTCCTCATTTCTGATTGGTCGTGCAAGTGCCACGTAATGAGCGGCCCTTTACGGGTTTGCCCGTAAAAAGGCATGCGCAGTCCATTTACGGTTACTCACAGTAAATATTGACATGCTTTTCACCGTAAAACTAAACTGGATTTGTTTTACAGTGTATGCTTAATTAACCCGCGACCCCTACCTGCGCCTCTTCGGCAAAATACAACCTGGTTCTGGTCATCTTTAGTTGTATGCCCAACTCCTGTCGAACGTTGAACCTCTGGTTCTCAGGACCACACTTGTCTCTCCCCTCTCTCTCTCTTTCTCCCCCTCTTTTAGAGTTACTACACATCGTGTAGCCGCAAAAAAATATTTCTAGCGCCACTCTTGTTGTTCTAAAGTTGGAGGATTATCAATCTTTCTCGACTGATCTGGACGAGAGAGTGTGAAGAGCATGAATCACGAGTGTGAAGAAATTGTTTGTCTATACAGATAAATTCTGCCTCCAATTATTTTTCAAACAAACAAATTATAAAAAAAGCAATCAATTTAATTTTTATTTCAAAATCATAAAACGAGGTAACCGAAACTACTGAGATGAGGTTTAGGCAATCATATAATTTGGACAATTTGTATTTCCCCTTTACAAATAAAGGGTATAGACAGTACAATGGATTGAATAATACAAGATATGCTTCAAATCGATCGTCAGTGGTTCAATATTTTTTCCAAAGCTGTATACTATCATGATCTCAAGTACCTTATATAAGGGACCGGATTTTGATGAAAACAGACAATTTTAAAGTGTTTGGTAAAACTTCGGGAAATGTCTGAAAATGGTTGTAACATTTCAGAGATAGAAGAGAGATTGTCGCCCTTTTCCGACGTAGTTTATGAAGCACTGCATGTTCAGTGCTTTCCCAGAGCCTATGGGGAAAAATAATCACATGAATACTCGGGCGAGATTCGAACCCACGACCTTCTGTTTACTAGTACAAACGTCTTAACCATTAACGATTCTAATCCAAAGTAGCAGCATAGGCGTAGCAAGGTCATTTTTATTGGGGGGGGGGGGGGGGTAAACGTGAAAAAGGGCACCCGATATATCCATGCTGAGAGGTAGACAGGGATTTTTTACAGATCAAAACGGGAGCGGGGACATAATTTTCCTGCACTATTTCCCAGCCAGCAAGCCCTGTGGGGGCCCTGTTGGGCCTTTGATGGGCAACTAAGTGGGCATCAATTGGGTTGCCCATTTTGGGCCCCATACAGTTTTACCGATGGGGCCACTTGGGTCCCAAATGGACTAGCCCAAACCTGCCTAAGGGTCCTACAATTGTTACCATGCACGCTAATGCAAGCAATACATGGTGTGGTTTCCCACCAAGTATTAAGTACTGCCTGCAGTTAACGTTGCTTAACTTCAGTAATGTGCTACTTTCTCTTTCACTGAGCCAACAATTGTTATTATTTTAAACAACGAGAGTGCTTGAATCCAGCTCTCTCCACACATTCGATCGGAGTACATTGGAAAGGGCATAGATTAATATTGTTTGTCAGCCGCGTTCGTTTTGGACTAACTATTGTCAAAAGTTACCGTGCGAGATTGTTAACATTCCATTGTAGTTATTGTTCCATGCGTCCGCACTTGGATTACACGGCTCGCGGAAAGTCCTTGGCCACGTAGTGGTCAAAAAACACGGAAAGCACATGATCAAAATGCATGTTTTACATTACAGTGGCTGTCTACACTGGACTTTTCAGCGATGTAAAACTGCAACGTAACTCTTCCGCTACACGGTTGGCCCGGTAAAAGTTCCCTCTCTGTGGAGGGATAAACGGACAACCGACGATCGACACTTGACAATTTGGAAAGTTTACCGGCTGTCCGCACTGGACAAGTCTCCGTACGTTTTACCAAAAAAAGTCCAATGCGGACACGGCTTATGGCCAGCTACGTCCTCTTAACAATTTAGGGAAAATTGGGCAGTGATGTTGCCAAGGATTTTTATTGGGGACACAATAATTATGAGTGGGGGTCCATGCATGGCAACAGCATTTTAAGTGAGGACCCGGGGCACCAGCATTTGCAACTAGCTGTGGCAAGGAGGGCACCAGCATTTTTAGTGGGGACACAGGGGGCACTAGAATGTTTAGGTTGAGCACAGGGGAACTAAATTTTTCAGTGGGGGCACTGGGAGAACTAACATTTTTCAGTGGGGCACAGGGGGCACTATAATTTCCAGTGAGGGCACACTAGGGCCAGCAGCATGAAGGAAATTATTTTAATGTTGCGGCGATTGTGTACTTTTACGGGCCCCGTTCATATGCACAGCAAGGTCATTTTTATTGGGGGGGGGGGGGGGGAGACGTGAAAAGGGGCACTCGATATATCGGGGGCACGGGGGAACTAACATTTTAAGGGCACAGGGGGCACTAACATTTTTCAATGGGGGCACAGGGAGCACTATAAATCCCAGTGAGGGCAAACTAGAGCCAGCAGCATGAAGGAAATTATTTTAATGTTGCGGCGATTGTACACTTACGGGCCCCGTTCCTATAGCTTGCGACATTAAACACCAACAGGTATGTCGTAGACAGAGGGCAGGGTTTTGATTTTTTGTGGGACGGAAATTTTAGGGTACCAAAAAAAAAGAGGAAAAAAAAGGGCACTCTGAAAATATACCCCCCCCCCCCCCCCCCCCGGCTACGCCTATGAGCAGCAGGTATCGCATAATCAGTGAGAAGATGGAATTTGCCTCGGGGATAATAAAACAATCATGCGCTTTCCCGATTTTGTTTTGGCCATTGCCCTTTCCCGATTGTAAATATACTTGTAGAACAGCACGAAATTTTTAAAATCAGACAACAAACCGTCGAGGGCATTTTAGCCATCTCAGGTGTCCTCCTTAGTTCAAGTTCCCTTGACCATTTAGTGTCCGTCCTAGTGATGACATTTGGTGTCCGTCCTGCGTGGGTCGATTTCGTCTCGAGACAAGGCAGAAATATTGACCGGCATTCCGTGCTCTTGATACGGTCCATGGGAGGAACGATTGCTGAAGGTGAATTAGAGGTGGCGTTCGAATGGTATTCAATAAGGCAGTGTGTCGGGTTGTTAGCGTGGAAAAATGTATTCGGAAGATCTTGACCCTGTCTTGGTGGGCAGATGCCGCCGGGAAGCCAGCCCTCATCTCTTGATGTGGCGAAGGCATTGTATAGGCCTACGTCCGGCTGTACAAGGCCGGTTGTACCTTTTCGGGCTTGCTAGGCCTATAAATTATAATTGGACAGAGTATAATGATGCTGAGATTCGCTGGCGAAGCGTATCTGTATTCATTTTGCACTCCACTTGTATAACGTTGAATTCAAATCCTTTGAGCTAAAAAGAAATCCGTTGAACACCTTTGCCTTTGATTACATTTTGTACGCAAGTCACAAACTAAACATCGTTTTGAAGCTTCGTGGTTTTTATATTTATAAAACAAAATCAATATTTTTGGTGAACACATCCGGAGATGATATCATACTTCAGCTCATGGATGTGAAATTTTGCATAAAAAAAACCAAATGTCGATGCAAAGTTTGCAACATTTTAGTTTTTATGTTGGGATTAGTTGAGTCAACTATTCCCTTGAAACGGATATTAAGTAGGCGTCCCACCTTTACCCATAGCATTGGAAACGTCCCGAATATGTACATTTACTTTGGTCTATTAAAGGTGCTGTGCTCGTGGTTTGGGGCGTATACATTTTGAATTTCAAAGATACTGACAATTTGGGAGACCGCCAACATAGGGCAAGATAGCTCAGTTGGTAGAGCGCCGGTACGGTATTCCGGAGGTCGCTGGTTCGAATCCCGGTCTTGCCAGTTTTCTTTGTTCACGTTGAAAAATGAATTGCTAACTTATTAGCATTAGATGAGCTATGAGCTTTCCCAATTCCAAATGAGGCGTTCCACACGCAGAAATAAAATCGGCCAGACAGACGTGTAACTTTCACTAGGACCAGGGAGCGGGACATTCCTTATTCTTACAGTGTCAATGTATAGGGCAACCTTCACACGTAGAACATTATTCAACAATAGTGCACAGCGCAGTAAGTGCTTCTTTTTTCGTTCCAAAATACAGTTGTTGTTCTTCTATAATTCGTTATAACAGGGGAAAGTCCATTGAACTGAAATTTCTAATCAAAGCCCGGACACAGGACAGCTTTAAAAATGTTGATAGCCTGTGGTTTTTGTACAGCATATGAATAACATGTTATTAATGTGAATGACACTCAGGAACAGAGCCATCTATCATTATGCCAAATTTGTAAAACCACACCACGTGCGCGGTTTATCGTCGCTTGTAATGGCATCCTAAAATGCATGATTGTAGGACACATTGAAAGTGGCCATCCATAATGGTTATTCATAAAACGCTCGTTTAAACGTATGAAAGTGGTTGACCGAAGGTTAACTGGCACTTGCCCCTTTTAGCGATTGAGAAATTAATCGATGCTGGGATGAAATTTATTTCAAAGGAAAAAGAAGTGGGCAGTGGGGCAGATTTTCTCTGTGTGGGTTTGGTTTGAGTTGTAAGTTCTGCTGAGTTCCGTTGGATTGAATGGAATAATATTAATTTTATTGGGAATAAAGATAGAATGGATCTTGATGACAAAATCGTAGCTACCAAATCGTAGTTACAAATATGACTTCACTGCGCATGGACTGGGCATCGACATAACAAGAAACACATGGTAACCGCTCGATTTTGTGCACAGGTCAATGGGGAAACTGGTACCCAAATTGGGAATTTCCAACAAATCAGTTACTGTAGAGGCAGAACTGTAAACTGTTAACGATAAGATAACTCTTATCGTTTTGTTATTGTTTGTTTGTTTGTTTGTTTGTTTGTTTGTTTGTTTTTTTGGTTCTTTCTTTTCTTTTTTAAGAATTATTTTTACTGGTACCAGTACGTCATTTGTCAAAATATATTAAAATGTGATACGTTTTACAATCTGTATTCAAGGTTTCAAATCGTGTGACTTTACTTCAATAAATGTGTTCATGTACATGCTATTGTTTGTACTCAGTTTGTAAAAATGGCGTCATCACAGCGCCCTCGGTAGTTCAAAAATATGGTCCCTTGAGTTGGGATAGGCTGGGATCAATTACGTTGATTTCCTAATGGGCTGGGTTGGTGGGTGGTGTTAGGATGGGTTGGGTGGCATTTGGGCAAGGTTCAGTTGGGTTAATGTGTGACTTAATCGGGTTGAGTTGGGATTGGCGAGGCTCAGTTTGAAACTGAACGAGAAAAGATGATTCGGGCTTTGCTTGTTTGGTTGAATGGTTAGATGCGTTTGTGGAAAGTCGTGCATGGGCCAGGTTTTACAGCCTCTTTACAAATGCGACAGCGAACACATTTCTATTGGAATAGGGGCAGATCCAGGAATGTTTGCAGGGGAGGGGGGGGGGGTTGTTCTGAAATTTTCCCAGAAAAGTGACTCCCAAAATGTTCCGCCTGCAAATTTTTGTATGGGGGGGGGGGGGGGGCTGATACACTTTCTCACCATTGGTGGCGCCATTTAACCTCTGTTTTGTTCTCACCCATAGGCAAAATAAGACCTGTATTTGCAAGGCGTAGACCCCTACAAGCAAAAGCAAAAAGAAATTATTCTTACTTGACTGCTGAACAGTTACCTCATATATTGCCATATACAGAAGGAACATGGTTGTTCCTTTAGACTTACATTCCGGACAGTATTGTGAAGTGTCGCTTTTCAGTGTTTTTTTTTTTCATTTTGAAATGCCGGGCATGGAGCAGGAAATTAAAAATCTGACAGCCCGCTCTGTCTGGGAAATCCAAACCCAACACGAGCCAGCGTTGTGCGTATTTAATGTTTTGTCTAAGCGGGCTCGTGGGCCTAAAGTGTCGAGATGAGTGGCATCAGGTCCGATTGCTCCTTTGGTAATGTCAAACACGTCCGCAAAACGGCAAAGGAAATGCTGATAGGTTTTAATTGGATTGATTTGATTCTATTTGTTCCCAGTTTCGATTTTGCCGTTTAGCGGGTATGCAGGCGCAGTAGCCTTAGCAGTTTAGATACTTGGTTGTTCTTTTTGTGGAATTTATGACACCAATTTTGTGAGATCTTTGTCAGTTTTTCAGTTTGTTTTTCAGTTTATCTTTCCCTACCTTTATAAGACTGAGATCCAACAACTAATAGATCCAACTGCCGGTTGTTATACTGACGAACTAATAAAGCTTGAAACGGAACCAAACTAGCTATCAGACGCTTTGGCTTTATATCTGTCAAATCTGCAAAGATCTTCAGTTAATTTTAAAACAGAAAAAAACAACTTAAAGATTGATAAAATGATTAAGGCTTATCTTTCATTACAATGCGGTGCATGTAACGCTGTATATACAAAGCTTCGCATTTATTAGCCCTGCTCTTCTGGCTATCTGCCGCTCGAGATCAGCGCAATCTATTCTCGATAGCCTCACAGATATCCATTCGTTTTGTGCTGTTTGGTAGAGAGAGAGAGGGAGAATTGCATTAAAGTGTCTCGCGCCAGAACACAAGCATCATGATTTCCTGGCGAGATTTTAACCCGCTCACTGCCGCACACGAGTACGACAATGGTGTTAATGGGCAGACGTTTGCGAGGAACCAAATTGTGCATAACATTGACTAACATGACGTTTTGTAACAAGACAGGCATTGTCCATCGATTGTTCCCGCTTAAAACTACTTTCCTCGTGCATTGGAGGTTTCCAATCAATTAAGACGGACTGGGAAGTATGAACGTCCGGCAGGGACGAGTTCCGGAGAGTCAGCCCACAAACCGGACACGGCTCCCCCGTGTTGAGGCAGGTGCAGCCGGTAATGACGAGGAGATGGAGATGGAAGGAGGAAATTAGATAAAGAGGACGAATTAGTCGAGGCCGAGAGATACAAAGTCTGGTCAAGTGGTCAGCTGGCGCAGGCAGCACAGACAAACCGAGCCTAGTTGGAGATCGATGCCGTCATTTACAGCGCGTCTTCTCCCGGGGAAGGTTTCAGATTCAGATTAATTTTTTTTCGAAATGGATAGGCGGGAAAATTATAGTGATTAAACCAGGGCCGGTTCATGCCAGGATGGGTTGTCTGGTTGGAATTAGCTTTTTTTTGGCTGAGTTGTTCGACGTGTACGTCAGTCTTTAAAGGTAGTACTTTTATATTTGCAAACATAAAAAATAATACTGAATTATTACGAAATACTGTACTAGACTGTAAGTAAATAGCAGTCTCAACTGAAGTATCCTGTGAAATCATGGCACCTGTGTGCTGTCGTTTTCAGGAAAAGTGGACATTTATATCGTTTTTTCAATAATTCTCGGCCGACAATCGTTGGAAACAGTCTAGTTCCCCGACCTGATAATTCCCTGACTCCATAAATTGCTCCGTTTTGACTAAAGTATATGGTCAGGGAACCAGTCTACTACAAATTGTTTTTCTCTGCTTTTCCAGCATCTATGCACACAAAACTTTAAACAGGTCAGTGTTACAGTATTTGCTAGCACGCTATAAAATACTAAACCCCAAATCCAGTTATTTCTGAAAATTACAGCAAAAGCAAATGTTATATATACACTACATTTAAAGAAGCATTATAATATGACGTTGTATTCTGTCTAGCTTTTGGCGAAAAACAGCGTAGAGGCCTCTTAGGCAAAATAAAACATAAACATGTTTAGGGTCCCTGCCCGCTTCCTTTATTGAGGCCGCTTGTTATATTTTTGTTTGTTAATTTTTTATTTTTGTTTGTTTGTCTGTTTGTTTGTTTGTTTGTTTGTTTGTTTGTTTTTTGTTTTTTGGGGTGGTTGTTGGCTTCCCCAATAAGAAAGCATCAGAAAGCAAAGGGAAGAGCGGAAATGCCCAGTCAATTTGCTGTATGTTATGACTCCATTTTGGGGGACTTCATTGTCAGAGAAGGACATTTTCAACCAAACAAAAATGGGATCGGCCATCTTGAAAAATACTACCTGTCATGATGCAAAAAATAGAAATGTAAAAAGGGCCTCCTCTTTCCAGTTTATGTAAACGATATGACACTAAGCATTTTTTTTTGTCTAAGGAGAATGTTTGAACCGCACAAAGAAGACAATTGAAAATAATAATGAAAAATAGATTGCTGTAAAGTGAAGACCGTAATACGTAGATTGCAGAGTGCTGTACTGTGTACTGGTGAGCGTTATATTTGTTCACAAATGCAGTTTTCCTTCATTATTTGTCTGATGAATGAAAATAAAAAGTGGTCCAGAATTCGCGAGCCTTGCACGCGCTATTACAGTGATCTTTGGAAATGAAGACAAAAGGGGTTGAAATTGTACCAAATTTTAAATATATGCATGTTATGGGCATTAGTGAAGGAATACCGTCCACCTGCATTTTACCAGTCGACATACCACAGAATTATGTGATGAACCCAGTGAAAGCATTCATCATCACCATTCTTCCAAAGTCAAATCCAGTATTTCCCTCGTTCAATCTACCCAGCGATCGTTTCCTCATCTTCCCGCCTTAGGGTATCTTGCCCTAGCTTCCTTCCCTGCCCAGGTCAGCCCCGGGCTCGTTCTTAAATTTCAGCACGAAATCGCGTTCGACGCTCAAGCCAAAACCACGCGTTGTGCGGACAGATTCTGTCGCATCGTCTGCTCTGAATACCAGAGCGAGCGTGAATCTGTTTGGGAAAAAAACATCGAGCGACTATCGACGGCGAATGATTCACTGTTGATTTCACCCGGGAAGGGAAAATTACTAGATCCTAACAAAATGGTAAAACGAACCCGTTGAAAGGACATTACCGGCTGGGTTTGGGGACAAAGACGTTGTAAGGATAGTTTGAGATCAAAACAGAATGTGCTGATATACCGAAGTGATGACGTCAATCAATGCAATGTTTAGAACCAGAATTCATTCTAAACTGCATGTGTTTGGAACCAGTTGCCGCGGCAACTGACGTCAGACTTCGGTACTCTATAGAAGTAGCATTTTAAAGTTATTGTTGACATTACATTTAACTTTGAGAAAGTATAGAATTATACATTATTAAAGATGCTGTGTCCGTGCTGTTTGGGCGTGACACCCAGAAAATTTTATTTTCAACTTGAATTGCTAATTTGTGAGCATTAGATAGGCCTACGTTATGAGCCTTCATATGAGACCTTCCATAGAAATCGGCTCCTGCTAGGTAACAGATGTAATATGGCTCAAATTTCGCGCGTGGAAGGCGCAGAGTATAGTAAGAGCTTTTTGGTTCACAGATGCATTTTCGTCACTAATTCGTTACAGGGAAATCCATTGAATTGAAATTAGAGCAAAGTGGAACTTTTCGCATTATTGGGAACTTGGCGGGGAAATGCCCCATCTCCCTGTAGCGCGGCCACTGGTTCAACAAAAGACCTCCCTCAGAGGAAAGCAGTTATTTCATTGAAGTTTCTTTCTCCCTGTGTCCTCATAAGCAATACAATACACGTACATCCCCTCCGAATATAGTTCTTGACTATTTTGAATATAACACATCCATTCCTACTCAGAGGCGGATCCGGGGGGTCGACCCCTCCCCCCCCCCCCCCCCCCTGCTCGTTGCCAATTGTTGTTGTTGTTGTTGTTGTTGCTTGTAGGGGCTACGCCTAAAGTTGCAAACCAGAAAAGCAGAAACCCTACAGGTCTTAGTTTGCCTATGGGTAAGAACAAAACAAAGAGGTTAAATGGCTCCACCAACGGTGAGAAAGTGTGCCCCCCCCCCCCCCCCCCCCCCGCTTGTAATTCTTTTTTGCAGACGAAACACTTTGGGAGTCACCTTTCTGGGCAAATTTTAGAAACCCTCCTTGCAAAAAATCTTGGATCCGTCCCTGCTACTGTAAACTCGTCCCCGCTTTCATCACTTCTAAGATCCAAAACATCACTGTACTTTCGAGCCAGTCAACGGAGGTAAAACCGGAGATCATTACCCCGTCAGGAGACCACGGCGTTTGTACTTTTCGAACCTCCCACATACTCCACGTTGAAGATCTTTCATAATTATTTTCACTGATAACACGGCCATGTAAGCGCCATTATAAACCACTGCAAAAACACCAGATCAATCGTCCACATTCGCAAAGCCTGGACGCCATACGGATCTGCCAATAGCCTTCATACCAAAGTAAAGTTAGTGTTGCTTGAGAGTGTTTAGCGAGATGGACTCCAAGCTACCGAAAAAAACATCATTCTAGTCCATTTTAATCAACGCTTTCTCATCATGGCACATTCCTCGCGGCATTAAAAAGGTGTTTGCTCTCAAAACAGCCATAAATGTGGACTTCCGTGTTTGCTCGCATGTAATAAAAAAAAATAAAATGATGAAAAGAATCGCTTTCGATCACGTTCGCTGCTTCTCATTGTTATTCTTGTTTGGTAAACGTCACGATGACCAAAAGCAGTGCTCTTAGTGACTTGTCCTTTCATGCTGTGAACGACAGTGGCTTTTTTGTAGGTTGCTGGTAACAGACGCAAAATCAGAATGTCTGAAAATCTAATAATTCAGGATTATCAGATGACAACTCGACAGGAAAACTGTTCAAATCCATCATGTTATTGTGTCATAGGTTGGTTTGTCACATTGTTTTATAGTTCGCCAAACAAACCACAAGGGAAACTGACTAGGTAAATCTGTCGCTTCCCGGGTTGTATTGTAAAATGGGGCGTGATCTGACTAGCGCCCTCCGAACAAAGATACTGACAATTTGGGAGACCGCCAACATAGAGTTGGTAGAGCGACGGAGGTCGCAGGTTCGAATCCCGCTCCTGCCAGTTTGCTTTGTTCACATTGAAAAATTATTTTCTACAGTGTTAGCTTTTGCCTGTTCTTCCTATAGTTCATATTTGGACGTGTTTGGGTTAGCTGGGGTCAATAAACCAGAATCCAACAAAAACAAACTAAATACAGAAGTCGCAAGAAGACTTAACATTTTGAAAGCCTCAACAATTCTCGTTTTTCCATGTACTCTAATACAGCGGCGGCGATTTCTCTTCAAGGTTGGGGAACGAAGGAAAAAGTACACAGTCAACAATAATTTAGTTTTCGGTGCCTCTTTTGTATCCTGTAAATATTTTGAAAATGTGTGCTGCATTCGGATCTTTGTGTATTCTGGTGCATACTGGTGCATGTAAACGCCAATGACCCATAAAATATATGACAAGGGGGGACACTGCCATGGCCGTCCCCTCCCCAAAAAATGTTGGGGAGGGGGAAGGGGCACGTGTCCCCCGTCCCCCCCCCCCCCGCCCCCGAGATCACCGCCCATGCTCTAAGATCTTAGTTGTAAAGTCTGCTTAACTTTCCCCAAATAATTTAGCCCCCTCCTAATTTTCAGTTGAGAACCACGCCCATTCTGCAGGATTTTCGCTGGAATCATCATAGAAAGCTTGGGAAAGCAAATGTTGAAGTAGAGTTAGGAACGGACACTTAGATTACCTGGTAACTGTTTTGGTATGCGCCGCTGGTATGTGCCATCGATTAATCCAAACCAAATACAAAAACAAGACAACTTTCAAACACAGCGTCCCGTTTCTAGTGGGAGTAGGTGTGGCCCCCATGCATTTATATTTGTTTATTCGTTGTCTGGTGCATGTTTTCCTTCATCGTATATGATCTTTCCTGCTTCAGGAGGAATCTTAATTCCTACCTCTTGCATCTTTGATTCTTTTTGTAACTCTGTACATCGAGTATAGCTTTCAGCCCTGTTCAGGGCGAATTTGCATTTAAAAGAATCTATTTGCAAAAGTGATATAAGCGGATTTCCTGCAACATTTTTTTAGAGAGGGAGATTATTTGAAAGTCTTAAGCCAGTTCATTTGCTGGAGGTGCGGAAACCTTCGTCGAGTAGTGTCACTTTAATCTTCTCGAATCTGATACCGTCGTCTCCACGGTAATTTACTCTAGAACTGGCGCGAACAACAACTCTGTCATTGGTGAACTCAATACGCCGCGGTCGGTCGAACACGAAGTCCGGTTGAAAAGGTTATCTGGAATTCTATAATGTTGTGCCTAAAACTCGACACGAGACGGCCTAGCTCCATCAAAAGCTCCAGCGAGAACGTTGCGAGGTATTTCGTGTCACAAAAACCGTCACGTGCAAAAGTTGGTTGTGTTTCATCAATGCGATACAGCAACGTTACAACTCGATTGCGTAGTCTCCTTTCAGCCGTGCCGCTGTGGTATGAATATCCGTCTGCCTGAAAGCCGATGGTTCTACTGCGCATGCCTAAGTGGAGATAAATGGACAGTGACCGGTCACGTGAGAGGGTTTAACCAATAATAGGGAAGAAAAGCCAATATTTCATGGGAGTCGGATATTCATATGACACCGCCTTAACCTCTTTGCTATTAACACATGCAGACAATCAAGAACACGTTTATTTTGTACAGAGGACTTTGCATTACCCTTCTCGTGGTTTCTTTTTTTTGTCAAAAGAACTTTTTGGCAATCCCTCTCTTTAGTTTTTATACAATTTTCAACTGAGGACGGCTAATTGTCAACCGAGCAGTATTTCGATAAAACATTACTCGCTCTGACGGCGGTCTGAGAATCCAAACTTCGAAACGCACAATCGTAAACTACAAAATTAATCCTAAGAATATTCTGGGGGGTGGGAGGACTTTGGTGTTTTGCTTGCATTTAGTATTAGGAAGAGTATGCTTGGCTCTTTGTTTTGATTTGTCACTCACGTTTACAATCTAATGAATATGGGCAATGGATGAACAACTTTATGACAGTTCCTATTGATTTCCTCTGTTTTATTTAATGTTTAAGGATCTATAACCCAAATGTTGTTGTGGCGAGTGTGACTATTAATTTCGCAGTCGGGATTGGGGAAATGGCTGCTGTTTCAATGGGCCTTAAAGAAGGCCAATTTGACGCAAACGACCACGTTATTGTTACCCGTTCATCGCAATTACAAAGTGCGCCACTTTCAGGAGGAATATTTCACCATGTCCGGTTTCTAAGTGGCAATTATTAGACTCGCCAGGGATACCGGTATACATGCACATCCTGGTATCGGTCGCAATGGAGTCCAGCCCGGCTCCGGCTCCCCGCACTGTTATTTTCCTGTGAAAAAAAAAACGCTGTGAGATTATTGAACAAGGTTGTGTGACCATATCCCAGTTGTGTTAATGCTATACGTTGTGTGAATGTAATATGACGTCATTGCCGCCAAAAATGAATTGAAACAAAATGGCGGACGTGCAGGGGTTACTGGAGCAGTGAGGATTTGAAAAATTGATTCAACTATTTGACGGTATATGATTTTTCACTTATTTTAATGAAACATACACTGTAAAAAGAACCCGTATTTTTACGGTGAAAAGCATGTAAATATCACGGTGAATAACAGTAAATGGACTGCGCGCTGCATTTTACGGGACAAACCCTTAAAGGGCCGCCCATTAGGTCTACGTAGAAATTGCACGACCAATCAGAAATGAGGAAATTTGTATTAACAAAAGTCAGGTTAAATTGCCGTGTTTAGTCCAAAAATACACTTTCTTGACCATAATATGTTTTATTCAAGCAATTCCACAATAGAATTTAGATGTTTTTTACAAACATAGGTAAAGAATCTTATTACATCTCCTTTCAATTTCATATTCAAATATCAAAATTGTTCATGGGAAGCCATTACTTTATTAGGGGGGGGGGGGGGGGTACGCTGAATATAAAGCTAAAGCACAACATCATTCACTTCGTAGTCTTTAGTAGATTATCGTAGCAATTGTACACTCTACCTTAGTAATGTATAATAAATTAGTTCCGTTTAGTCTGGTTCCCACTTCATTCATTTCTGTTAAATAATGGCAACCCACGCTGCAGAAAAATCCCTTAAATTTACTGTTCACTTCCCGTGATTGTTACGGTTTTGTGTCGTTTTTGCTTCAAAAAATTGCTGTGTAAATCAGTTATAATACACAACTTATTGGGTAAATGAATTTTACATATTATTGTGTAGAAATAATACACAACTGTTGTTTACAAATTACACAACTAGGGTTGTGTAAACTGTTTACACAACAGTTGCTAGCGTCATTATAGTAAACAGCGGTTGTGTAAAATTGTAGGCCTACACAACTTGTGTAAGATTTTACACAACCGTATAATAACAGTGCGTGACGTCAAATTGACGTATGGCCTGCCCGGGTTGACAAAAGATGCTTACGTCATGCACGCGGCGTGAAGTATAACTCTGATATCAGCCAGACAATTGGAGACGCAAACGATATCAATTTGCACTGATGAAGCCGGTTCGCCCGGCCGTGACGCAAAACAGCGGCCGGGGGGAAAGGAGCGGGAGCCGGCGAAGATGCCACTATGTTATTAGAAACATCGGCAAGGGGGGGGTGGGGGGGGGGGGAGAGAGATCGAGATACAAAATCAAATCAGAGGCAGTCTTATCCAGTGTGTGCAACGAGCCCTTGTTGCCGGCGGGGGAAATTGGACCACTTTCTAATTTGTAAAAGTGAAAACGAAAAGGGTACCGCGCTGAGAGATAACACTGGCACGCAGAGCATACACTATTTCACATTATCACTGATTTAGTTTCCCTTTCCAAGGTATTGGCCTTCGGTATGGTGTCATATAAAAATTCAATTCCAGCCAGGCTGCGAATATAACATAGGTTCTAACTGGAGTATGCCATAACTTCAGCGAATTGGAATGTTGTTGGTGGTCAGTACAAAATCGAAGTGAATTGTTGAAGTAAGATCACGTGCTGCTTTAATTTAAAATACGACAATAGGTATATATTTTTTTATTGAGGGTTATGGAAATTCTCTCAAAACACTTGAAATTACAATTAGTTGTAAGCGTCGTTACAGCGCCCCATTCTCTCAAAAATGGCCAATCTTTAATAAAAACAACTTCTCTAGCAGAGAATTCCGAACTGATAGGAAAAAAACACACCAAGTTGTAGCCACTGACATACGCTGTAAAGGCTTGTGTATTTCACTTTATTTTTTTCGTTTCTAGAATTTGTCTTTGTACTCACAAATAATGAATTTAATAACTAACCGCAACAATTGTACTTATAACGTTTTACAGTTTGATTTTTAGTTCCGGTCGAAAGTTTACACACACCGCAATCCAGCAAACGATTTCCCAATTCACCTCAAAGATGTGAACTAAATCCATGCATGCGGAGGGATATTTCATACGCAATTTCACTGATATACTGAGAATTTACAATGGAAAAATAACAATATACACAACAGCTCCATTAAATTAGAACAGTTTGTGCATGTAAACTTTCGACTGCAGCAATATTCTGAAAATACAAACATGAATACGTGTTACAAATTCCCAGAGATAATGGCCTGTCTATTAACACGCCAAGCTTTCCACACTCATCGTTTTCTCCCCTGCCCCCCCCCCCCCCCCCCCCCCCCCTCTCTCTCTCTCCGGTCTACTCTCTTTAAGATGAAACCCTTCACCGGCAATTGCATCCAGCATTCCCTCCAGAGAATGCCCCTGCGTTCGGTTGAGCAAACTGATGCAACGGTACGATAACGAGACGCTGTTAATTATAGAGCTTCCAACCAAAACGTTTGAGCGCCGTAAAACCCTCCGTGGGCATAAAACCACTTAGTCCTGAGAGCGGGGACCTGTCTCCACCGTTTAATCACGCCGCGGCTCGGCGCGCACCGCACCGGTCGATCCCGCTCCGGGTTCTTTAACCCGGACATCGGGGAAAATTGAATAGAAATGAACTTGAAATATTAATGGATCGAGCGGGGCGGGCTGTCGCGATGCATTGCGAAGAAAAACAGCAAGAAAAACCCATGAATTTTTGAGCGGCAGCCGCTGGGGGGGGGGGGGGGGTGGCTGTGCTTTTCCCGCGGATTGAGCGTGATAAAAACATCCAGTGATTCATTTTTCTTACGGTATTGTTCACCGTATGATATGCAGGGAAATGGTATGGCTATGCTATTCAGAATACACTAGAGTATTTAGCCAAAAGTGTTATGCATGCTTTGCATGAGCGTTCATCCCGGGGAATGGAGATATACCGGTACATCCCCACACGTTTTCACCAGGGATATGGTCTATAGGGTCATCGCCCCAGAAATTGCACCCCCCACCCCCACATCCACTTTTGTACACTGATGCTTTGCAAAGCGGAAGACAAAGTTGAACGAACCTTTTTGGACTGTAATTGGTGATTCACAGCCTAGGGACACCGTTCGTCGATAACGGTGTCATATAAATATCCGACTCCCATACATATCCGACTCAACCCATGATGCATTGCTTTTATAATAAATACATACAGGTAACCTTTAACATATCCCACCCCAACCCTAACCCTACCCTAAATCCTATAAATAACCCTTCCCTAAACCCTATAAATAACCCCAACCCTAACCCTACCCTAAACCTGATAAATAACCCCAACCCTAACCCTACCCTAAACCCTATAAATAGCCCCAACCCCAACCCTAACCCAACCCTAAACCATATGAATAGCCCCAACCCCAACCTTAACCCTACCAAAAACCCTATAAATAACCCCCAATCCTAACCCTAACCCTATAAATAACCCAAACCCTAACCCTAACCCTACCCTAAACCCGATAAGTAACCCCAACCCTAACACTAACCTAAACCCTATAAATAGCCCCAACCCCAACCCTAACCCAACCCTAAACCCTATGAATAGCCCCAACCCCAACCCCAACCTTAACCCTACCCATAACCCTATAAATAACCCCAATCCTTACCCTATTTCTCACCCTAATCCTCACTCTCACCCTTACCCTATGTTTCTCATCGTCTTGGTGTACGGAGCCTATTGAGCATGCGCAGTATAACCAACAAGTCGTATTTTCAGGGAGTCTGCTATTCATGCTATCCCGGATTCTAGTTACCCTTGCGCGTTTCCTTCCTCCATGGTGGAATCAGGTAATTAACAGAAAGGACACATCGTCTTTCTCACAGGGGCGGATCCTGTTTTGCTTTTACGCTAACAGGTTCAAACCATCCATCCTTTTAGGGTGCTTTTAGTATTTGTCTGCATGGTGGGTTAAAAGGCGCCACCAACGTCAAGAAGAGTGCCATCATCCCCTCCCCCCGCCCACTTTACGGGAATCTTTACTGAATTTTTGGGAGTCCATTATGGTGGGCAGATTATTATCGTCGTCGTCGTCGTCGTCGTCGTCGTGTTAAGAACTGTATGCTCACGTTTTGTTTAAAAATTCGAAACGGAGAGTGGGGCACACTCCCCAGGGGTGGGGTGCCTCGCCCAGGGCATGTACCGCGTTTCCCCGATCATTCCACCGAGCGCAATATAAACCAAAAAGCAAGCTCAATCCAAAATCCCAGTGAAGACACAATCCCACGCAGTGCACCTCATAGTATAGCCGTCCCGCTGTAGTATCCGTATCACGCTCGAATTAGCCGACCTTGGAGTTAAGTCCGGGACTTATTCCTGCCTTTATTCCCTCATGCCTGACGGACCGCCAATCAATGCGATTTACCGTCTTATTTGTCAGCGTTGAGAGGGAGTTTTAATTGCACCACCTGGATCGGCTTGGATGATATTTACATTTCATTTATACAGATGAAATGATTCTCAAGCGTACATCCTGTTTTTGTTTCCTCATAAAGGTTGGAAAAAAGGAACAGCACCTCAAATTCTTCCAGATTTTAAGCACCCGTTCTGAAAAAAATAACGTCCCATAGAACAATTTGTTTCGACGAGACACGGTTCGCTCTGAACGTACAAGCTCAATCCAAATCAAGGGTGGTAGGGTTCAAAATGTGGCCAACCCCACCACCTCTGTTGTATCCCTTTAGCAAGAGTGACGTCAGCCTTGTATTGGGCGACTTCTAGAAAAAGTTGTACAATTAGGCCTATAAGGCCCATGGTCAAACGAAAGAAAAGCCTGCTTGGTTTCCTAGATTTGTTTGTGCTTCATGCATTAATTGTTATCAACATTGCATTTAGGATGGATGCGACTGATCACTCTCTACAAAGGTCATTCTGGAAATAAATGCAACTCTACAGAAAAAAACCGAATTCCTTCACTTGTCAGCGTTAATTTAAACAATCAGTAAAATGGGAAAAAAAGCTGAAATTGGTAATTCTGAATCGCTCAATTTGCCAAAACAAAGGTAATATAGTGATAAATTCTGCTATTATTTGGTCATTAAAAAAGCTCGTACAAAGCCAACGATTCATTTCAATATTGAAAATACAACCTATTATAGAGGGGGCACTTATCCGATCATTACTACCCAGGTAAACACTGACCGGACACCGCAGTTTGGCAACAGCACAGTTGCACCTACTGTTCATAATAACAGTCACAATGTAACAGGCTACAGCAAAATACTGCGATTTCCCACGAATACACGCATGTGTCGGGGTATACTTGTATCTATTCCGTAAATCTGAGCAGAGCAGAGCAGAACACAAGCCAAAAAGAAAAGAAAAAACTGATGCGGGGTTTCAAAGGATCCAGGACACGAATTTAATAATGTTAAACCTACATGATTACTTGTACTGCATTGTTTTCCTTTTTATTAGGTCTATGTGCTTGTCAAAATATTAGCTTTGCTGTTTTAATTAAAGCGGCCCGTGTGGGCTGTAGAGACAAGAAACCCAAGCGATGAATGTAACGAGTACAGTGCATTGAAATAATTATTCAATGAAGCACGAATACGATATTTCTATCGAGCATATCCTTGAATTGCATTGTATTGTTAGTGACTGTCCTAATTTATAAACATTACTCAGCCCACGTTGAAAAATGAGGAGAGACATTGATGCCAACAGGAGCAAATTAGAGAACTTCACATTGGTTAAAAAATAATTGCATTTTTAGAATTTTAAGTATCAATTAATGATAAAAATATGTTTTACAAAAAAATCAAATTAATCAATGTTGCGAACACTAGGAATGAATTAGATTTGCAAGGCTTTATAAAAAGCCTACAGTACTTTTATAATCCTAACACTGGGATTTGATGTACAGAAATATCACTGGCCTATACTTGCGCTTGGAAACAACCATGGAGGACTTAAACATGATGCTAAAACTTTCCAATTCAAACATTTTGCGTCAAATCAATCTCTATGAGATAGCTGGAGGAAATTTCTTATATTCTAGAAAATTTTGGGTTTTGTTAGCTTCCCGCCCTGTCCCCTTTTATATGCTTCGTTGAAACGCACCCTTATTAATCTGATACAAGAAATTACCTTCTCAATAGTATTACATCATTTAGACCTTTCCTCTCACACTGCCTGTCAGTTCAGCGAACCCATGATATGATCTTCACTATCGGGTCCCCTTGGCAACAGCCGCACGAAAAAAATGTTCACAGAACTCCCCTTGCATTTCTTATGATCTCGATGGCGTCAGGCCTTGACATTGATGACGTCAGAGACAAAGAGCAATGGGGCTATATTCTTCCAATCAAGGAGACTCCAATCTCCCAATCAAATTTTCCCCCACGACTTCGAACGATATCAGAGGGGGCTATGACGGTTGAATCCCCGGGGACGTCACGGCGCGCGCGCTGTCATCGGGCAGAGGGCAAGATAACCCCCTTCTCGACGTACGGTCGAGTCCCTTCAGTGCGTTGTGCCCGCCATGCTGACGTAAGTCAACATTTCGCGAGGATTTCGAGGAGAACTATTCCCCATCGCTCATCGGAAGTGTCAAATCTGCAGGGAAATTGAACGGTCCCCGGCGCATTTTTAACAAAGATAAACCGAACTGGCATTTTGTCTGAACTCATCTCCGAGGCTTCTATTGCTAATGAGATTAAAATGGAGATCTTAATCCCCAATTTCAGGCATTCGAAAAGTATTTCACGGAGAATACTGCCAAAGAATAAGACCTGCTTCGAGAAGGGAATATGAACAAAAATTGGCAATTGGATTTTCATGAATTCTTCGCTCTAGTTTTCAGGCTTGTATTAGCATGCTGTGCCTTGAAGAACAGTCACATTTACAGAAATCTGATGTCACTCGAACGCTGCGTGGTTTTACTATAGTTAGTCCAACTGGTTGATTCGCGAGTTACGTCACGGTTTAAAGATGGAGGATAGTTGGGCAAGTTCGGCAAACGTTTACGATAAATTGTTGGTTTTGGCCAATGATGATAACTCTTTGCAATAAGATAAATGAATTATTATATTATACAAATAATGAATGTTTATGAGTGCGATGGTAAGAATATTTTCATGAGGTGACAGATTGAATGTTCTATTCCAAGAGGCGAAGCCGAGTGGAATGGGGCATTCCATCTGTCACCGAATGAAATTATTCTTACTATTGCACGAATGTGAAACGATCATTATTTGTTTTATACAACGCCTGAATAAATCCTCGTCGGATTGCATGCATGGATTTCTTTGTGTACAACGTGCCGTTTTCCCTTCTCAGTCCCGCATAAAACCGGGACAAAAAGTTGTCAAGTTCCGAATCATTTAGAGCTTCAATTATTATTCCTGCGTGTCTTGCAAATTCCTCTAGTCGTTTGACTGCATATTTGATTTGTCTCTTTGTGTTAGCAGCATCAGCATCGCCTAAGAGTTTTGTATGAATGATAGCCGTGTTGTAGCGCCACCTATAATGACCGTAAAATTCGCGAAGTTACATCACACGCCTACCGTGTGATGTAACTTCTCGCGGCGTGCGATGGAACGAATAATTCAATGCACGTGATCGACGATCCACCAATCAGATAACGGGGATTTATTTAGGCGTTGTATAAAACAAATAATGAATGTTTCACATTCGTGCAATGGTAAGAATAATTTCATTCGGTGGCATATTGAATGTCCCATTCCACTCGGCTTCGCCTCGTGGAATGGAACATTCAATCTGTCACCTCATGAAATTATTCTTACCATTGCGCTCATAAACATTCATTATTTGTATTATCATTAATCTAAATTAGAGATCAATGGTTATTATCACACTCTCAGCTGCCACGGATCGACCAATCAGGATCGAGGATTCAAGTTTGCTTGAAGATAAGATGAATTATTTATTGCAATAAAATTAATTAAAGAAAATAATAGAAATAAATAGAAAATAAAAATGACGTGCCAACGTTAACAACTAGCAGACGACATTCTTTGCAGTTTATTGTGCCTGCACATATAGATTTGACGTAGTCGATCGACTAGACGTGTTCGAGTGAAAAACAGACCACGCATGCGTGATTTAAATCGCAAATTGACAAAAGGGACTAGGTCAGCTGCACCCGAATTAGTCTATGGATGTACATGCACATGATTAAGTTAACTTCGCACCACTGAGGGCGCTAGATATAGTCTTCAGACAACTGTATAATAGAGGAATTTCACATTAGCCCCTTCTGCGCACTTCCGGGTTGAAAGCGAGAATGTCAGTGGCAAATAAAACAAGGCTTTTCAGCACATTCATTCATGCATGAATTAATCAGGCCATAGAAGGAAGCGCAGGCGCACGATCAGCATAAAGTTGTTTACTGTAACAATGAGATCCTCGTTTTCAAACGCGAAAGTGCGCAGCTCGGCGCTAAACTCATCGTTGTGGGATTCCTCTATTAGCCTTTTAGAGGTATGGCGGACACAATAGGAGGGCGCAATTTGATTTGGGTAAACCTTTTGTATGGCACAAAAGGTATACCCAAATCAAATAGCGCCCTCCTATTGTGTCCGCCATACCTCTAAAAGGCTAATAGGGTTGCAGTAAACGGATTTGGTCAACCTTCCGTTTTTGTGGCGATATTGGCTTTGGAGCACGTGACCTGGGTTCGAGTGGCCTGGGTTCGAATCCTCTGCCCCGGTACTAACTGTGGAGGATTTTATTTGAAGGGAAACAAGCCCGATAACCTGTCGTGCATCTCACATAGCCAAGTACATTGTACACAGAAACACTCAGGCAATTTTTGACTACGAAAAAACAAATCTCGTCCCTTTTCCATATTGCTTGCGTCACGATTTACGAACTGAACTGGTGACGTTGGGCTATTGACCATTCATCCTCGAATATAGCCTGCGTGCGCGCTTTTCTACGAGACTGTGCAAGGCATTCTGGGAAAACAGCATGGCGCAGCAAGATCGTACCCATGGGGAACGAGGCTGCAGAATTACCCAAGACGGTGCAAAAGAGTACGAGGTGTACGAATGGGGGAGGGGGTATAGTACAAAAAGACGTGTGGGAATCGGCCTCTATGTTTAATCTACCCACACGGTTGTCTATAAATGGGCAATAGATATCCATTTGGTGCCGACTGATCTATAATCTAGAATAACTGAAGAGGTTTATTACATTTCATTACCCAGGGTGTGCCCAAACAGTTCAAAACTTGTTTCCATTGGGGCCCTGCATATTTTTTAGTTAAAACTGAATATTTACACACACATACAAAATATTTAAACACACCGGACTGCCGAAGCAATAATCTCTTTTTTCAAAGGGTCGCTTGAATCTTTCGATCTTGGCTCAGCCCGTCATCCTGTTCAATTATTCAAGTAATCAATCTTCTCCTGACTTTTTCCTTCGCGGCGGCGATTCTGTTGTGATGTTCAACATCGCTTTCCATAAAAATAGCACTTTCCCCGTGATCTCTCTTGTTTTTGTCTTTCAGTGCCTGGATATTTACATGCGGCATGGACAGTAATGGGTGAACAAACACAGCCTATCTCCCGGCCAAATCCCCCAGGACATTTCCAAAGCGAGGACGCGACTCTTTCAACAACCTAAGCTCCTTGTTCATATTTTGGAGTCGGGGCATTCCGTCTACATGCTATCTGGCGATTTTGTCCGGATCAGCACTGTTTTCATCACCCCGGTGTTTATACTTTGACTTGTACTTCTGACCGACTTTTCTTCCAGGGTTGATGTAAGGTAGCAATTTTGACCCATGTTGTAGAGCAAGCCTGTTTGCTTGATAATAGGCCATTTCAAGCCCTCTTACGGTAAAATAATGCACAGTGAAAGTATTGGCGTGGGCACAGAATGTCATTTTGCCGTCTTCATAGTCCATAATGTAGAAGCAAGGTCGGCCAAGACAAATATTGGTTAACCAGTGGTCGAGTCGTGACTATCTTACACCTGCGCCATTACAACCAAGTGCGAGCGATAGTCGACTGAACTATGGTGTCACTGGTTCCCACTTCACTTGTCACAGTTTAGTACGACAAATGTTGCTATTGATAACCAGCGCCACCATGCCTCGTATAGACCGTGTAAGTCTCGCACATAAAGGTCACGATTGAACTTCCGGGCACCTCCGAGCCGCCGGCCAGAGGACTTTTGCCTGTGGTTGATTTTGTTTTCCATCATACTTTGTTTTTACGAAGATCTGAACCATGAAACGGCCATAAATATGGATGATGAATTCAAAATTAATTTTACAATAATATGAAAACATGCATGACTGTCTAAATATTAAAGAAAAGTAGGAAAAAATGTTTGACCTGAGCGTCAGGTTTGCAACGTGATTGGCTCATTGTCGGGAAGAGAAAGCCCGGCCCCCCAAATCCCTGATACTGCATGCGCCCGCTGCGGACGTACGTGAACGTATGTACATATGCGACGACCGCCTTTTTCGTTCTCCTTTTCCCTAATTTGATATATCGTTCACATTTTGTAAATTAAAATGAAAAACAATATTTTGCTAAAAGTTTACCTTTCAGTAAGAAGAACAGCGTCGGTTCGGTTTCTCGTAAACTCTCGTACATTCTCGAGGTCAACTTACACGCTCTATTGTAGGTTGGTTCCTGGTAGTCGTCCTTACTCAAACTTGCTCCAGACTGCAAGCGAGAATTGACGTTAGCGAGCAGACAGAGCAACGCGAGACTGATTTCCGGTCCATCCACAACCTTTTTAAAGGAAGAATAGGAAACACAAAGCATTGTCCTCGCGAGTATAGGGAAGTACGACTGTGTGTGTGTGAGTTTGTATATGCCGGCAATCGTGGACCTAGGACAAAAGAATTAGGGCGTAGACAAAGGGGTCCACGTTTGACCTAACGTCCACGATTGAAAATCGTGTACAAAACCAATGGGAGGCCTTCCGAAAAAAGTTAGAGTATAAACAAACTGTTTACATGTGTGTGTGTGAGTTTGTATATGCCGGCAATCGTGGACCTAGGACAAAAGAATTCGGGCGTAGACAAAGGGGTCCACGTTTGACCTAACGTCCACGATTGAAAATCGTGTACAAAACCAATGGGAGGCCTTCCGAAAAAGTTAGAGTATAAACAAAAGAGGAACAATGGGGGGTCCACGATTGCACCCGTTTACATGACTGGGTGTGTGTGTGGGGGGGGGGGTGAATATACCTGGAGATACAGGTAGCTATCAACCTTTTTCGGCTACGTGACCAGATGTCAACAAACCAACCACACTGTGTGGACGCCTAGGAGTGATCATACATGCATCATTATGAGCAGGTAAATTCACCACTTGCGTGCACGCGTCACATTTGACTGGTTTACTTGAATGAGCACTTTATTAGCATCACTACACTATTTCCATGACAACAAATTGATAAAAAAGAAAATCAAAATCACAAAAGCAAGTGCCACAGACTGTTTTTTTTTGTCTCGTCTGTTCCCTGTACAAATGCACAGAAGCCAACTGCGTCAACACAACAAGAGCAATCGTGGATAGTTAAAACCCCTTGAGTACCGGTACGGTATTTTTGCGGGAGACGTCGGGGTGCCGCGGCGGCTCTGGCAGCCAAGCGAATCGCTACAATGTGTTTGTGCAATCAAGCGCAACCTATACACAATAATCCAACAATGGATTGAAACTGCACAAACAGCGGCCAATGGCGTCATCCGTCCTGGTGGCACTGTTTAATCCAACAATGGATTGAAACTGCACAAACAGCGGCTAATTGCGTCATCCGGCCTGGTGGCACTGTTTATTTTGCGCCAAATTCCGTCATCCGTACGCAAGGGGTTAATTAATGGCTTCTCCGATCCCCAGTCGCGGCTGGACGAACGAGCTACTGAACCCGCTCAACCTTTTTCTTTATATTCGTCTGCACGGACTATACGGTCATTCATCACGCCTATTTGACGTCGCTAAAAGCATCTACAGGTAGGCAGGTAACAAACTGTCAATAATTCAATGACTAGAGAACGGTGATGTTTTGGGACGGAGGATGAGGGAAACGTATTAAGCCAAATTGGAATTAATTTATTCATTTGATTTCTCTCTATGAAAACAAGGACTCCTCAAAACTGCATATCGCCGTGTATGCAACTCAGTAGTCTGAAGAAGCTTGTAGGAAGAAGATGGTTGACTGTTAGTCAACCACAATATTAAGCTTCAATTACAGTGCGTTTTCGCAGAAATAAAGAAAACAAACTTTCACGTGCAAAGTTATGAGGTTGGGTGCAAGTAAAATTAATGTAAACAAACATATAACTCAGGGAATTTGTTTTCTTCAAACTGAGAACACTTCTTACTTTTGGCAAAATGCGTAAAAGAAATTAAAATGGCCTATTTGGTTACCAGCCGTGTTTATCCAAAATCGTGTTGCTGTCGTCAACAAGTTGAAAGTGAATAAAAATGTAAAAACAAAGAAGTCATGAGTGCAGCGTATATAAGCCTTCACTCGTGGCATGACATCTTCCAAATTAAATTGCGCCAGCGACCTTAAAGACTCTGCTTCCGTCCTCCCCCTTCCCCCAGTTTTGAACTTATTTTTGGAATTAAAAATTGTTCGGTGCAAGTTAAACAAACAACGTTTTTTAAATTTATTTTGTCACACCCCGTCAGCAATTCTTGTGATGACACCACTTATTCAAAATGATCTGGTGACGCCCCTGAACTTTATTTCTGGGGCTTAATAAGATCCCTGCGGGACACCAGACAAAAAATCCAAACACTCTCGCACCTGTGTACTGTTCGCGACAGTACAGCGTACTTACATACAGTGTACCTATTTTTTTTTGCAGATAATTATTGCCCCTGAAAAAACCCATTATCTCCCCCAAGCAGGCCCCAGACAGCCTAGAGGATGCCGACCCAAGATAGTCTAAAGCCCTTGGCAAACTCTGAAGAGTGTGCTTTGAGGTATCGAACGCGCTAAACTTCCTCTGGAACACCCACCCCCTATGTCCAGTAATGGTGTTTATTCCAGTAATGGTGTTCATTGGTCAAAATAATCCATCGATGTCAATCTTAGCTGCACTGAGAGAGACATCACCAGACACCTGGCTTGCAGCTAGCCCCACTATACTAAAACATACAATGCTCAAAACATATGGAGCTCACCGACCTATGGTGTTTTGTCTAATTATTTACGGGTGAATGAAACATGACTAGCTATGGGGACTCTATGGGATCATCTGGCATATGGTCATGTAGGAACTTTTTTAAAATCAGGCGGTAGTTATTTTAATTTTAGCAGGGTTCACTTTCAGCAAATCACGAATATTTGTGTATCCTTACACTTGCAATATAATTCTGATAAAAACGCATAATCACACACAGGGCAGGCTAATGAGTGCCATTGCCCTACTGCCGCAACTACTCAGAGCGGACGATATTTAAGGAGGAAAAAAAGAGCGATTTGACGCCAAGATGTGTTGTTTTGATCGAGTGCCATGAACCGCGACATTCGCGACAGATTTTCCTGGATTTTTTAGAGACGGGTAAATACAATTTCAAGACACTTGTTCATCACAAGACAGATAATAGTTTTGCGCACGAGTGTAGACACACACCCTTCTGGAGAAGGTTGGAGAATGTCAAACGGTCTCCTCTCGTGTCTGGTAAACAATTCAGGAGATATTTTACATGTCAAATTGACGATTTGGCATACAAATATAAAACTGTTTATTGGTTTGTCGCTATTTAAAGTGCGAAAAGGAAGCGGTGTGTATTAAAGTGAGAGAAAACAGTCTTTTTGCTGCAGTGCACATTTAATATAACATATGTGACGCCTTTCTTTAATTCGTGCATAATTGGTCACACGTTCCATACACCTTTTTCATGTGTCATCATGGGCCGCCAAGTAAACCAGTCAAGCGTTCTGCTTCCTCGCACGTGTCTAACCTGCCCCATACGATATACGATGGTCACTCCGATCCAAGGCGGTCCACACGTGGGTTTTTGTTTTGTATTTTGTTTAGTATTTTTGTTTTACTTTGTTTACATTTTTTTACAACTGCGCACGTGGGGGGGGGGAGGTCTATGGTCTATGATAATACAAATGTTATTACTTATTTATCTATAACACAGAGCTTCGAGTCTTTTTGTACACATAAATTACAAATGGAGCTGTTCTGTTTCTTGATTTTTTTAATTCTTAATATTCAGTATATCAGTAAAATCATGTTTCAAAAGTATTTCCTCGTGCAGGTATAACCATTTGGATTTGGGTCACAGCTTTGCACTGTAATTAGGGTTGTGTAAAACCTTACACAACTTAATATGTAAAATCTTACGCAAGTTGTGTAACATCTTACACAAGTTGGGTAAAATTTTACACAACCGCTGTTTACTATATGAACCTAGCAACTGTTGTGTAAACAGTTTACACAACCCTAGTGGTGTAATTTGTAAACAACAGTTGGGTAGTATTTCTACACAATAATGTGTAACATTGATTTGCCCAATTAGTTGTGTAAATGGTTTACACAGCAATTGGTTATTTCCTTTTTGCAAAAACGGTATAAACCTTATAAGTTATGGAAAGTGCACAGTCAATTTACGGAATTTGTTTTACAGTGTGGGTTGCCATTAATTAACAGAAATGACTTAAGTAGGAACCAGACTAAACGGAAGTAACTTATTATACATTGAATACTAAGGTAGAATATACAAATGCTACGATAATTTACTAAAGACTACAAACACGGGAATTTAAACTCACTTTTGTGAATACAAATTTCCTCATTTCTGATTGGTCGTGCAATTTCTACGTAATGCAGCGCGCAGTCCATTTACTGTTATTCACCGTGATATTTACATGCTTTCCAATACGAGATTCTTTTACAGTGTATGTTTCATTAAAATACGTAAAACATCATATACTTACCGTCAAATACTTGAACAAATTCTTCAAATCCCCACTGCTCCAGTAACCCCTGCACGTCCGCCATGTTTGTTTCAAGTAATTGTTGTCACAACAAGGGTACTTCGTGATTGGTGTATTTCTTATCACGTGCTCAAAGTCTACACAACAGTTGTTTAAATTCAGTTTTGGCGGCAATATCGATTTATACGACTTCAAATTACATTTACACAACCTAGCATTAACACATGTTGTTTAAAATATTTTCTACACAGCCTTTTTTTACACAGGAGAAAAACAGTGTGGGCTGAATTTTTTAATTTTTTAATTTTTTATTTTATTACACTTTTCCACTGGCTGACAAAAAAATTAATAAATAAATATAAAGAAATTAAAAATATTGAATTGGAGATTTGGGTGTAGGGCCTATGTAAACACTATACACTGTGTAAACGTATTCAACAACCAGCCGTTACAATTATAAATGTACCGGGTAACTCTCTGTAGCCTATTATGGTTCAGAAAGTGTTTCATGAGGGCGAAATTCACGGAGCTGCTCAGCACAAAAAAATTGCTTAGCATGAAAAGTCTTCCTTTTAATAAGCAAACAGCGTTACCAACCAAATTTTCATGTGATGTACAATTGCTTGTGACTGTATTCTGTCGTTGTTGGCTTTAGCATGAAAATCACGTGGAGTTTTGACTGGTAACATGTTTTACTACAAGCAAAACATTTTTTTGCTTAGCATAAATGTTGTGCCTCGTAGCTCCATTATAATGGCCCATGGTGTGAAACGCCTGACTTCGCTGCAAGAATGGAGGCACCATCTCCGAGTTAACATTTTCATGATCAAAACAATCCCTCTCCTGAGAAATGGAACAAAATATTTAAGTACTCCAGAGGCACGTCTCGTTACGAAATAGACACTTGATCCAGAATGTTCAGTGTCCTTCACGATGGTGAGATAAAACTCCGTAAATTGACAACACTTGAAATTCTCCGACACGGTATTATCTTGTCTGGAATATCAAGAACTTGACGCAGACCAAGATGAAAGCACGCCATATTCTCTTTCCCTTTTATTAAGGAAGTAGAAGCGTTTATGTTAAGCGCACGTTTATAACAATAACCGGCTTTCAGAACGCTCTTTTTAGTCAAATCAAGGTTAAATCAAAGTGTTTTCGGTTGTTGTTGTTATTATTACCCGGATTACCAAGCCCAACATTCATACCTGAAACCTTGGGTGGAGAGAGGCAACTTGTGACAAAGTGTCTTGCTCAAGGACACAAGCACCATGACCGCTGGTGAACTCGAACCACAATCCGCAGTTCTCTGCAGACTGGTCATCTGCAGATCTCCAAGATCTCGAATCAGGCACGAGGCCGGAATCACTCGGGATTTGTTCTCATATGCAACGAAGACATGACAATTTGAATGAATTACTTATAAATACTTTCAAATTGGAAAACTGTTGGTACAAATGTATCACTTTCTAGAGATTTCCGTTGTGCAACCCGTGTTCGAAAGCCTCTGACTTTGTTACTTTTAGCTCACATTGTAAGGAATTTTTGCCTTGGAGAAAGATTTCTGCTACAATGGTAGTCTTGGTTCCAAGACGTCCTTAGCGGTGCGATGCAGCGCGCACGGGTTAATGGACTGTATACAGCGCCCTCTACATACGCACGCAAAGCCCATTATCGCTATGGACGTCTTGGCGTGATTGGCCACGTACTGCAGCTATTTATCAACCTGTTGTTAATTTGCATCACCACTTTCACGCACAATGGTTTTAGGCGTGTTGTTACTGACGTTAATAATGCCCATTTCCTTCGAATTTTCATTTCCGCAGATTCTTTTTTTATGTGCAGGGGCGCTGATAAACCGTATGTTAAAGGCATGAAGTGTACATGATTGGTCATTGTTGTAATTTTCAGAAATGGGCGGATTTGGGGGTTAGTATTTTATAGGAAATATCGTTCCACTGACCTGTTCAAAGTTTTGCGTTGTTGGATGGTGAACAATGTGAGAGAAAAACGGCGCTCGTTTTCAACCGTCGGGTTGATAGTAGCCTTCAGTCTATGCGCGCGTGGCTATGGGCGCGTGACGCGCCCCGGATATGCCATGGCGCCATTATGTCCGGGGCGCGCCACTCGTCCGGGTAGCCACGCGCGCCTTGACTAACGGCTACAGGGCAGTTTTCCAACGATTTTTAGCTGGAAATCGTTGGAAAACGATATACATTTCCACTTTTCTTGACAACGACAGCACACCTGGTGCCATCATTTCACAGGATGATTGAGACTACTATTAACTTACAGTCTAGTAAGGTATTTCGTAATAATTCAGTTAAAACAAATTGGAGGATTACCAATCGTGTACACTACATTAACATCACACACAATGCATTTAGCAGATGGACTATTCTCTCCCAAATTAGATCTTCGATACACAGCAGCAGGTGACACCAAATTAAATTGAAACTTTTCAGTTTGAATTGAACTAAATCATGATCCAAACTAGGAACTGCCGTAATTTTCTTTTTAAATTGGAAATCCGATGCAGCATACAATCAAACCACGAGCTTGTAATAATGTCCCCGAGGATTTGTACTGCTTGTTCAATCTTTTATCTGATAATGAAAACAAATATGAGGGCAATGACATAAACATGTCCGCGGAGAAATGATTTTCCAGATCATCCCTCTTACGTCGTCACGGACGTCATTCGCGGTTTTGTCTCTCTGTCTCTTTTTCCCTCGTTAGACGGAGGCTTGGACGGGGGACGCGACGAAGCGGGCGACGGTGAGTTGACTGGTTCGCGCCCGAGCGAAACGAATTCCCTTTGCCCGGCAAATAAATGACCAGATCTCGTCGGCTGGGCCAGACAGAAAGCGAAACAGGGGTGGCAATCGGCCCCTCGGGAGGTGGAACAAAATGGTAATCCTTTTTTTCTGAGTCATCCGCGCTTTTAACTCTTTTTACAGTAAATTCCTGAGAAAGGGTGATTTTGATTGTCTCGTTGAAGACATCTTTAGGCTATACAAGTGTTAAAGGGCCCCGAGGGAATTAATGGGTTGAAATGATAATGATTGCTAAGGCTACACAACTATCTTTAAAAATGTGAAAGACTTATAATTTAAACAGTGACTGTCTCATTATGTATCAGGTAGTTTTACGTCTTTTGGCTGTAATTTGGACTACAAATAGAACGTCCGCTTGACAGTTGTTCTTCATCGGTCGATTGGAAAGCTATTCATGGTTTTGCATGAATGTGTTGTTTGGGGCCATATCGGGAGCTATGATGCACCATTTCCTTTCTCCATGAGTGCACTGATTCGACTTTCAGTCAAAGTTTGTAATTTTACTGAAAATAAGCCACAGTGTGCAGGGGCGGATCTAGCCTTTCATTTAGGGAGGGGTTGTACCATTCACCCACCAAACGTGGAACGTGCGGCTTTGGCACGTTCCCACTAGGGGGTCCGGGGGCATGCCCCCCGGATAATTTTTGAAATCCGGGGCTTTCTCCTGCAATCTAAGGCATCTCGGGCACCGTTTGAAGCTGCATAATTTGTGGTTTTTAAAGAAGAATTTGCTCATATTGGACTGAAAAATTGCTTATCACAACTTTGCTCAGCAGCCCATGGGTGGGTTGCAATCCCCATAACAACCCCCCTCTAGATCCGCCCCTGGTGTGCCTTATATAAAGCCAAATAACGTTACCTTCAAACTCCTTAAATTCACACGAAATGAAAATCGTTCCGCGAAGATACTTTGCGCAAATATTAATGCTAAAGGAATTTGTTTTATCTTAATGATGATGAGTTCTTTGGCCAAACAGAGCGTGAAGATATCGCAACCCCGCGGTCACTTTTTATCACTTTGTGTACGAACGTCTTGTTACCAAAAGCTGACTAGTCTGTCTTTATAATTATGATAGAATGATTAGAAGTTGAGGTGATCATTTTGTTGTCATCAATTTGTGAATTTTTTAAATTATCTTTCAGATTGATCTTTCCCTTTACAAGACCATATCACTATAGTTTCTGAGCTCAGACGAGTCAGTAAATACAATTATTTCATAAAATTGCACACCGCACACGATGTAGCTCCTATACGGTATGCCCGGAAGTGCATTCTCGCCAAATCTTGTTGGATTTGTTTGGCCAACAGAGCGTGAAGATCTCTGTCTGAACAAAGATACTGACAATTTGGGAGACCGCCGACGTAGGGCAAGATAGCTCAGTTGGTAGAGCGCCGGTACGGTATTCCGGAGGTCGCAGGTTCGAATCCCGCTCCTGCCAGTTTTCTTTGTTCACTTTGAAAATAGATATTTATTTTAGGTATTAATGTACTCTCTGTGCTTGCATCCTAGTAAACACACCACTCTTTCAGATGCACAACATGAAATTTAACCAAGAACGTTTAGTCATTGTAAATATTGATGCCTAGTTTATGTTTTCTCTCGGTGAAATTATACAAAAGGAGGTGAGTTCACCGAACTCAATACATCATGACATTTGTGCTTGCAAGTCATGAACGCCCCCGATTCCCGCGAGAGTTGAAAAAAATCGATGACGGCCGCCGCTGAATTTTGATGAAACTATTATACCTCCTTGGTCAGACTTGAAGAACATTGCAATAAAGGTCGAGTTGAACTAAGTTTTTACATAACCATGTCTTACAACAATACGAGCATGATCTAAAAGCCAGCTGTTTTGGCTGTTTTTCTTTTTTATTAACCCACTATATAACAGCTGGGCTAAAAACACTCTAGGGTTACGCTCAGACGTCAGGGTTGGAGACACTTTTAATTGCCAGCCCTACCACCCTTACGGTTTTCCTGGACCCAGAGCTAAATAGAGGATAATTCTTCATCAGATTCCAGAGAAATTAACCTAATTTCCAGACCTATATAGACCCGGGCGGAGTAACTTTCACCGTCGATGAGACCAACTCACCCCCCTCTCCGAAGTAAGAAAAAAGTTGGTGATTTCCAGTTCTTTTAAAACCGTCCTAATTTACAGCAGTTTCGATTTTGCCTGTACTACCCAGGAGGTAATTTGTGCATAGGTTACCATGGAACATTGTCTAGTGGTTGACAAATGGCTGTTGATCGAACTTGCCACGAGTCGTCCAAGAGGGCGCTATTTTGAGTTGGTCACAAAAGGAGCCTCTGTTGAAGAGTTCTCCATTTGTTTGATATTACCCCATGAAATATGTTCAGGTGGTAGGGTTAGAAACTCTTCAATCTCTTTTTATAGCCTTTTACATCGAGTAGCTTTTAGCTTTGTAATGGGCGACTTGTATATAATATAGCTTCTCGTCAGAAGAGCATAAAAAAGTACAAAATCGATTCCTTTAATTTAAAGTAACCCCATCAACAATGACTTCAAACAGTGTTGGTCAGGAATGATTCAAAGAGAGCTATTTAATGTGCAAATCATGTAAAGTACGAAACATTCCCCAAAAAATGTAGAAAAGACGTTTTTCGGACACAACGCTATGGCACCTTGCTTTGGCTCATGAATACATAAGAAAATTTGCATAAATATAATTAAACATAATTACTTCCTAAATTCGGCACAAAGGACCAGGCATTTTACATGAAAATAACGCTGTCCTACACGTATGTCATAAAAAAATCCTACAGCATAGTCTCTTTAAGCAAGTTTAATATCAGCGTGTTCTCTTGGAATAGAGTCTCACTACTCGAGTCGACGAGCACTTGGCCGACTACTGTAATAGGTCACGGCCGCCCACACTCCGTGATCCCGCGTCAGTTCCACAGACATCTGCGTAATTGGGTTGGAGACATCTTGATCAAGACTGATGGTGATATAATATAAGCGAAACATTTTAGAAACCACTGCAAATATAGACATCATAAAGGTAAACGATGAGAACGCCCCCCTGTTGGTTTTACACGAAATTGGCAGCCAGGAGCAAGTTCGGGTGCTGCTGACCTCGTTCCTTTTTTCAATTTGCGATTTAAATCACGCATGCGTGACAATTTTTTTTCTACTACAAATGAATGTTGTACGACGCCTAAAGGTAGTATACAACATTTGCTTTTGCTGTAATTTTCAGAAATAAATGGATTTGGGGTTAGTATTTTATAGCGTGCTAGCAAATACAGTAACACTGACCTGTTTAAAGTTGTGTGTGCATAGATGCTGGGAAAACAGAAAGAAAACAATTACGTAAGTTCTAGTAGTCTGGTTTCCTGACCATACCTTAGACAACACGGAGCAATTTTAGACGTCAGGGAATTATCAGGTCGGGGAACTAGACTATTTATAAAAACGATATAAATTCCCACTTTTCTTGAATACGACAACACACCAGGTGCTATCATTTCACATGATGCTTGAGACTATTATTTACTTATAGTCAAGTAAGGTATTTCGTAATAATTCAGTAGTTTTGTTTTATGTTTGCAAATGTTGTATACATATACTACCTTTATATGCATGGGTTCACAATATTGCGCATATGCCAAAAGTTCCACTTTGGTGTTTGACGACCCCCCCCCCCCCCCCCCCCCCCCAAAAAAAACAGATCCTCGCTGCAGGTTTACTGGCTCGAAAAGTGGACGACCCCGTCTAGTCAACTACACGGCATGGTCGCGCTGGTTATCAGTAGCAAAATCTCTCAAACTACACTGTGACGGGTAAAGATGGGACCAGGGGCACAATATTTAGACTAGCTGTCGTTCGCACTTGGATCTCACTCCGAAGGTGCAAGGTACGGTCACGAATCAACCACTTGCTAACCAATTCTCCTTGGCCGAACTTAAAACCCTGCGGGGCACCGGTGTACTGTTTCGAACAGTCGTTTTTTGCTAAAATTTAAATAACTATATACCGCCCTGGGGGGGGGGGGGGGGGGGGGGGGGGTCAAAAAATGTTCCTACATGACCTGATGCCAGATGACCACATAGAATCCCCATAGCTAGTCATGTTTCATTCACCTGTCGCAAACAGTACACAGGTGCGATTGTGTTTGGATTTTTGTTTGGTGCCCCGCATCAGGGTGTCATATAATAATGAAAGGTTGTCAATAATTAAGCCATATCATAATATTTAACACTACGTAAGCTGCGGAAGTATAATTTCGGTGCCGAAACTCGCAGGTGACATCCTTTATAAGTTAGTGCAAATATAGCCCTGTCCGCACTGGACTTATTTTGGTAAAACTTACCGAGACGATGGGTACTTTTCCCATTTTAAGTCCAGTGCGGACAGCCTAGGACGTTTTCCTCTCAGTTACTTTTCCTGAGTCCAGCGGTTACTTCTACCGGCCAACTGCTGCCCAGGAAAACTGACCAGGTAACTTTTCCCGAGACGATAAGTCCAGTGCGGACAGTGCGAGTCGGTAAAAGCGGCTCAGGAAAGCGTACATCCGGACCGAGCGCGAGGTCATGCTACACTGGGACACCACGCATGCGCTTTGCATTGCTTCACCGCGGTGCGGTGCACGTGGCAAGTTTCCAAATTCCAGTGCGTTGTTCCTTTTTTGTCTGCAATCATGGCAGATATTATTATTGATACAGTCAGAAGTTTGATTGGTGCTAATCGATGTAGTCCTATATGTACACATCAGCCGGAAAAATGAAAAGGCACGCGTGATTTGGGTCAATCGTGTCAATGTAGTAAGGTCACGCAAAGCGCCCTCATGCGTCCTTATATTGACAGCTCGGTTACTTCTCCCACGGTCTCGGTAAAATTTTCCCGTGTCGAAAGTCCAAGTGCGGACAGTGGTCACATGAAAGTGTGTTCCGTGAGTTTTTAATAAGATGATATTTCCTCTGATGACGGGGGTACACGACCGCTTGAACAACGGTCTTAAAAGGGCCATGAAATGGGTTTTTATGAATGATTACACATTGGACAAAAATTTTCCATTGTTGCCAAAAACTGTTAGATCCTTTGGAAAAAAATTCTCGGAATCGATTGTGTACATGTTAATGCAATTTTCATATTTATGAGCCTAATCATGACGTCATCAGACTGAAACTGGTCCCTAGCAACAAATAGGGATTATAGGTCATGGTAATATTCGTATGTTCTTGCCTCTGTGAAAAAAAAACTAGGCAAAAAATGTGGAACAACGGTGTAGAATTTGTACATGCCAGTTCTGCATCGTTGCTCCGGCATTTATGGAATATATTTTGTCCACCAATTTTTGCAAACTTAAGGAAAGTGTGTCTTAAAATCTCATGAATTTGGGTAGCGATTTATTAAAACACAAATTTTCAACAAAAAAAGACTTCTCCAAAAAAGTCGTTCACACGGGGAAGAAAATAATGACAGACATGGTCAGTCTTTGATTTACTCCCGTGGACGATCAACCGAAATCGGGTTCATAGTCAATCCCATTGCAGCATCGAGTCTTGCTTGATCTTATCTGTTCAATTTTGCGCGACTCTGACGGAACATCAAAGTACAAGTGGCACACTTCCGCTCAAAATATATTTTAGCGCCCTCTATCTACAAGATCCCCTCCCCATTTGATGTTCACCCACTCCACACTCCTGTACATAAGATTTACCATCACTTTCAACCTTCGGTTTTCCATTCAGAAGGCGTTTATGCTTCTTTTAGTAATCTCTTGGATTTCATACAAAGTGATTTAAATATTCGTGAGCTCAGGAGTGATGTCATACAAGGGGAAAGCTTCGATCAGTATCATAGCTGGTTTGTGCATACAAATAGAGGATTTCTTGTCTTTTCCGAGGTCAGTTTTCTAAATTGCTGTTTGCATGTAAATGTATTGGCCAAACTGCTACTATAAGTCAAATCTTGACTTCTTTTTACTATGTATAAGTGCCTAAACTGTACGGTGAGTACCTAAGATTGACATCCTAGCAACAGCGCCCTCACATGTCAGGAAATAGCCTGAACATTTCGAATAGTGAATGATTAGCCAAATCGACGTATGGTGTCATTATGACAATCAGACTCCTATGGAAATCGGATTCCTTTTCCCTATTGGTTAAACCCTCTCACGTGACCGGCCACTCTCATTATTATTTTCATTTAATCACTAGACCTTTAAGGTTAATCACACCGGTCGTGGTAGCTGCTCCGTCCGCCTACTAGTCGATACCGGTGTTTACAAACCAAGACTGATGGATGGCTTCAGGGGCGGATCTAGGTTTTAACTAAGGGGGGGGGGGGGGGGTTTTGACACCCGACACTGGTTATTTTTTATTTTTTTCTCAGCCCAAGGGGGGGGGGGTTTAAACCCCCCAACCCCCCCCCCCCCCCCCCCCCCCGTAGATCCGCCACTGGGCTTGTTCGACTCTCTCCCCAAATCGGTTAATACCGGACTCGTGATTACGCATCGATGTCCGAGGCTGTCTTGGCCAACGTGGGCGGGAAAAGGCGAATCGTCCCCCGCGGGGAATATATAAGACCACTGTAATTTGTTATTTCTCTCGAGTTGACGAAAGGGGCATTGACATCAGAAAAAGGTGAGTTCTGTTTAGTTCTGTGAGTTCTGTATCGTAACATTATATTTTTCATTTCTATGTTGTGGTGCTTTTAACATATTGGTTGGTGTGCTAAAAACAGAACAGGAGGCAAAAAACCAACAGACAGACAGCCCAACAGACCAACAGACAGACAGCCGGCCCAACAAACAGACGGGCATCTCCGCCCAACAGCCCGCCCGACAGACAAACAGACAAAAAACTCACAAATTTTCCAAAATTTTCAATGGGAACACAATTACCAAAACCACATAAATCAAGGACGGCGCCAAAATAGGCATGCACATTCTATTTCATATCATTTGATATGAATCAAAGATTCTTAGGAAAGCGAACTTACCCCTTTTCTGGTCAAGAACCTTTTTTCACATTTTTAAAGGTACGGTAGTGTACAAGATTGGTCACTTTTGCAATTTTCAGAAATGGGCGGATTTGGGAGTTACCGGTGGTATTTTATAGGAAATATCGTTCCACTGACCTGTTCAAAGTTTTGCGTTCTTGGATGGCGAAAAAAAAGAGAGAAAAACGGCGTTCGTTTTCAACCGTCGGGCGGCATTTGTTATAGCGCCCTCTTGTAAAATAAGCTCAATTTGTGTAAATGGGATCGTTTTCAGTTGGTCACATAACATGTACACAGGCCGACGGCCGAGCGGAACGTCCAAGATCCACTGCATGCACTGGTTACAACGCGTCGCTTCGGTACACTACGCGTGCTCCCGTTTTCGGATTATTAACCCATTTTAGACACAGCACGGAGCAAGTTCGACTAAGGACCAATGGTTAACTAGTGGTTGGTTCGTGACGTACGTAGCGCATGAGCACTGAAGTTGAAGTGCGAACGACTCTAGTCGAACTATTGTCATGTCAACGCGACCATGAGAAAATGGCGGTGGCTATTTTTTTACGTTTTTTGACGAGTTCATAGATGAAAGCGAGACGGACGATATTTGCTCAGTATATCAACAATGTCACAAGTGGTAACGTGTGCATTATTTCGACATGTTCAAAGAAAGACAAAGTAACAAAAAACGATTGTTCACTGCTGCTGAATATTTACGTTTTTTCGCCATTTTTCTGATAACTGGTCCTCTCTGCACTGTGCTATTAAAACGGCTATTGGTAACCAGCGATGCGTCCAACCTCGGTAGGCTGGTCGCGAATCGTCGACTAGACTAGTCCAACCATCGTCGACTAGACTAGTCCAACCATCGTCGACTAGCGTGCGTTCGATCAGAGTTGGTCGAACTATGGTTAACTATAGTCCTTGATCGAACTTGCTCACGGATAACTACATTCGGTCAATAAAGGGCAGTTTTCCAACGATTGTTCGGCCGAACAATCGTTGGAAAACGAGATATGTTTCCACTTTTCTTGAAAACGACAGCACACCTGGTGCCATCATTTCACAGGATGATTGAGACTACTATTACCTTACAGTCTAAAGTAAGGTATTTCGTAATAATTACCAATCGTGTACACTACTTTCATGGTGTGAGAGGAAAGCCGTGCGCTCAAGCTGGGACTGCCAACCAAATCCACGAATATTGTCCTATTGGTTGCCGTGGCGATATCCAAGGCATCACGGTCGTTGTCGAAGGGGAAACATACATCGATGATCAAGGTTGAATAAGTCATGAGAACATGATCAGAACGCCTTCTTCGTGGGTTTTCAGTCCCTATACCTGATTACTTGGGTTTTCCGGGCCGAAAATGTCATCCTGGGATTTGTCCTCCCACCTCTAAAACTGTACATTCTTCGTCTTACTACAAGATTTTTCAGGCTTTCGAGCCACAGTACGATAATGTACTTTTGAGGAATTCTGATTGATTTATAATGTAGCCCGCGAGCCATTATTATCAGTGATAGTTTATTTGCCTTCCTGCGTTTCTCATCTTTGCTCTTTCTATTGCTCTTGTGCATCGTTCTGACAAACTCCGCACCGCAATCACTAAGAATCCTACCTATACAGCTCTCTCCACGCACGGCGTGAATGTCAAAGAGTCACCGGGCATACGGAGCCACTTTGCTAGTAGTATTGAGGTTGCAGGCGTGAGATCTAAAAAAGAGATTTGTTAGAGGGCTGCTTTACCTGGTAAACCCCATAGGGGCTAGCATTCTGAAATCAACGAGCCCCGGGAGCCCAGCTTGGGGATTTCCTGTTGCAGGCGCTGGCATATTTAGTGTCTGCTTCTAATCAACAGTTTTCTTAGCCTGGCATTTCTGCTCCAGTCGCACGTCATGAGATCTCTTTCTTCTTACAAGTAGAGATGCAATTTTATCAGAAACGAAAATGAACATCTTGAAGCGATGGTTCACTGCGACTTGATGCGATCACGGGATCTACAGGATTTAATGCTAATCTTGCAAGATTAGAATGGGAAGATTAGCTGCCTATAGAATAACTTTAAGCCAATGTTCAAATGAACTCTTTTCGTTTTAATTTCCAAAGACGGCCAGAAAACATTATGGCGCTATATTCTCGTGAATAAGTAAATATCTACACTTGTTAGATAGAGTAATTATATCCATTTGGAACGGTCAGGTCTTGGGTTTCTTAAAAAAAACAGGAATGTGAATACCTTATGTCGCAAAAATACCATCGTTTGCGTTACATTTAACGTCGCTAATTGGTTGTAAAACAACACCCTATATCGACGTCAATATCACAGCGGCTATATACGTGAAACCTTGCGCACGTTTTGATGTACCTGGCACCACCGCAGTTGCCGGCTGAAATAATGTGGCGATCATTTTGAACAGCTGCAACAATGTTTTATCACCATCAAGACTACGGTGGCCGCCATATCACCACTCCCATTTTACCATGTTACCATATCTCTATATAAGGAGAACGAGGATGAAAGCACGTGTGTTATGGGAAAACACGTGTAGGCTATTACTAAAAACTGAATGATGAGTACATTAATCTATTCTATTTTTGGAAACATACACATGTTGGCTGGAGAAAAAAATATGTGCATCTGCAATAGCTAAATATTTGGCCTAAATGTGGGGGAGGTGCATGAGGTGGTCTCACCAACGGTGGAAGTTACCCGCCTGGATCTATAGGTCTGAAAATTTGAATAATTCTCTGGAATTTGTTGAAGAATTATCCTCTTAGATCCGGCCCAGGAAAACCGTAACTGTGGTAGAGTTATCAATTCAATATGTCGCTAACCCTACCACCTATATGATCCGAACCTTTTTACCTAGAGTTGCTTTTAGCCTTGTATTTGGGTGATTTCAGTAAAAACAAATACATGCACGACCATGAGTAACTAAATAAAAGCCAGTCAAACCATAAGCAACTTTCCAACAGAAATTGACTGAATTCCTTAAAACGACAGTTCAAAAATTCGGGTATATGGCATGAGCGCAGTTCTCCCGCCACTCTCACAAGCCTCCCTCTCTCGAGAAAAAAGCGCATGCATTACCGAAATTGGCAACGGCAGTAATATCTCCTCCCGTTTGGGCTACGGACAGGCGCGAGGCACTCTGGGAAATCAGAAACATCCTATTTTGAGGGAACAATCGAGAAGACAAGAACAAGTCCCGTCCACTGACACAATTAGCAGACTGGTTTTTTTCTTCTCCGAAGCGCCGTGAACTGAATTCGTCGTGAACCTTCATCTCTACACCGCAATAATTCAAGTTGTGGATCCCCCGACACAATTGTCCCATTGCTGTAAATATTCCAATGCCAAGTACACAGCGGAGTTCAATGACCAGTCGACCGCTGATTAAGCTGATAAGTGACACGTGGTTGTAAACAGCCTCAGATTTAGATAGGGCCTACCATGGAGGAAGGATGTGACGAGTAACCCAGCTGATTCCCTAGCTACCAATCGCCGTTAAAAGGCATTTTAAAATCGTGAAAAACAAATACTTTTTCGCAATGTCAGTGTATTACGGTTTTACCTATCGGCAGGCTTGATCTGAAGAGTTCAGGAGACAGCAAAAATAGCGGGCCGCCTAGACAACTGGAAAAAAATAGCGTGGGTTGTATGTTTTTTTTCTCAGTGGCGAGTTGAAAGACGGTTTCTTGAAAGAGAAGAAAATATTGCTTATTTTTGTACTATTTTCACTCAAATTGGTAATTAATGAAATAGTTGTCTAGGAAGCTTATTTATTCGGGATTATTTTGGTACTTAACTTATCTATTTAGCGTAATTACTCGTCGAAATTTTGCGTCATTCGTAAGACGAGTCATAATAATTATTCTGATCCGGCGGTCAATGTTGCGTGTGTAGTCAATACGCAATACAAGAAATGTGTATGGGCAGGCAAAATCGTGGAAATACCATGTACGACGCAGTATAATTCAATATATTACGATCAGATGTTGTATAGGCCTATAGATCAGGAAGTGCACATTAATTTCAAATATTTTAGATTTATTCTAAGACTTTCAAATATGTGTAAAATCAGCCAGCTTATTGCGAAGTTCGAGCGGGTGCCATATTCGGAATTCTACGATGCTAGCCCCAGATCGCAAGAACTTCTGCTGCACTCGTCGCAGCCGATATACATTGTTGGTGACAGCCCAATTGTCCGAAGGTTCTTTAGTCCGAAGGTTCTTTAGTCCGAAGGTTCTTTAGTCCGAAGGTTCTTTAGTCCGAAGGGTTATTAGTCCGAAGGTTCGTATAGTCCGAAGGTTCAATAGTCTGAAGGTTCGATAGTCCGAAGGGCCCATTAGTCTAAAAAGAGAAAAAGGTTAAATAATCCAAAGGTTCGATAGTCCGAATGGACGATAAGGTTCGATATTCCGAATAGACGATAGGGTTGGATAGTCCGTACTGACAATAAGGTTCTATAGTCCGAATTGACAATATGGTTCGATTGGACCTTATTTTTGGTCAATTCGGACTTTCGGACCTTATTGTCAATCCGGAGTATCGAACCTTACTGCCGATTCGAACTATCGGACCTTATTGCCGATTCGGACTATCGAACCTTATTGTCAATTCGGACTATCGAACCTTGTGTGCTTACGGAATAATGAACCTTCGGACTATTGAACCTTCTTTTCGTTTCGGACTTTTGAACCTTCGGACTAATTAACCTTATTCTAAATTCGGACAACCGAACCTTCGGATAAATGAACCTTCGGATTGTCGGCCCTTCGGACTAATGAATCTTCGGACTATTGCATCAAAATGTTCGGATGAACGAACCTTATTTCATTTTCGGAATTTGTACGTTCGGAATATCGAACCTTCGGACCAATAAGCCTTCGGACAATCGAACCTTAGGACTATCGGGCGGACACGAAATTGTTAACCTTACTCGCTAATTTGTTTGGACTTCTCAGCTTTGCGACTTTTAGCACGCTTCGCACGAAGGTCACTCCCCGATTCAATTTTATGTGAACACTAGCGGGCGCTGTGTACAAATGCAGGGTGTAAATAGTGGTAAGCACTTATCCAGAACCACTAAAATGACATCGTCATGTATTAATGAAAATGCACTAGGCCTTATTGAATAGGCACAAGGCCTTATTGAATAGGCACAAGGCGCGATGCGCGCGACGATGTCATTTTGGTGGTTCTGGATAAGTGCTTAGGCTGCGTCCGAATCGCTTGCCTAGGGCTATTGTCTGGGTGTTCGTCCATTACAACTACGCGTGACGTAGCCGTAGCTGTAGCTCTAGACGCCCATTTCGGACACGGCCTTACCATCCAAACGCCGAGGCTCCCATTGATTTGAAATGAAGCGCGCCACCCATTGTTGCAAATATTGCCAACAGTGTACAAATGCTTTATTTTCACATGGTCTATTGACAATGGTTTAGCATTCGGGCTCCGATTATTTTAGATGACATTTAAAGATGTTCTCCTGCGTAACAAATCATTTCTGATTTGAAATGCTTTGAAATGTTTCTGTTCTGAAAACGGCCGCGACATACAGAAAGGCTCTGTGCACGCAAAGTGAATAGCGCCATCTGTTGAGCAAATCTAAACATAGAGACAACACCAGTCCTTTAACGTGTATGACTAGCATAGAACCAAGACGTAATGACGTCACGCTTTGTTTACATGTGTGCTTGCCTATGGGGGTGCACCACACTAAATAGGTAAAAAATGGCTGTGCCAAGCTGATTACCATAAATTGTAAACCCACAACTTTTTTGAATAATAAATTTTGGGGGGTCATGCAATTGATAGATTGTGTAATTATGATCAGCTATCATAACCTGGGGTTCTGTGCTTCAATTTTTGTGCAGACTTGATAAATTTTGGCTTAAAATTGGTCCTATTTGGCTTGGCAAGTGGAGGGGTGCTGTATGAAAAATGGCAGCTAGCCGGTTTGGGAAAAACCACATTTTTAGAGGTGGTAATCTTTGGGGACAATTAGCAAAAATTCCAAACGGCTACCCTACCAAAAATTGAAAAGAATTTGACAGATTAAGATTCAAACTATAATTTTCAGTAGTGCCCTAATAACTGAGAGACTCCTGTATAAGGATTTTTTCACTGTGAAGTTAGTGGATTTTACACTAAGGTCAATAGGAGTTTATTTAGTGTGGTGCACCCTATATATACACAAAATGGCGGCGCCGAGCCGCCATTTTGGTTAATGTCTGCTTTGTTTACAACTAGCGGGATGCCGCGCTTCGCGCGGCACCCGCTAGATGGGTGGACTGCGCGGCGGGGCACTTCTAACATTGTCTTATGGTACACAATTTGAGGGAATAGAATTCTGCCTTTTTATGACAGATTGTTACCCGAAAATCCGTCTTAAATTTGAATTGGGCTGACTGTTTCTGCACCGTTGTATTCGGGGCACCAGTTAGGTTGGAGGTCGAAGGTTGATCTTTTAATTTGTTTAATAAAAACATAATTGTTCGGATATTTAGAATGGTACAAAATCGTCGTGAAACGGCATTCCGGCCGCCACTCGAAGACCGATGTTAAGCTTTTTGTTTCAGTTTTTTTTAACCAAAGGCGAAAATCCGTCTTTAATTTGTTTTAGGCTACTGTACTGTTTCTGCACCGTTTCATTCGGGCCGTCTTAAGATTGGAGGTCAGGGGTCGTTCTTTCAATTGAATTGAGACAAATATGAACTTTCTGCCCTTTTTGGACTGATTTCAGCTTTTTAACCGAAAATCCTTCTTGAATTAGAATGAGTTGGGCCACTGGTTCTACACTTTTTTATTCGGAGCGCCTTAAGGTTGGAGGTCAGGGGTTGATATCTTTCCATTTGTTTAATAAACTGACTTTCCCGGACATTTAGAATGGTACAAAATCGTTGGAAAATTGCATCCGGCACTCTAAGACTGATTTTTATTTTTTGTTGTTTCAGAATCGAAATTTTAGTCGGATTAATTAGGTTTGCTGTGTTTTTGCACCGATTCAGTAGAGCTACGTTTAGGTTTAAGGTCAAGACTTATTTTCATACTGTAGGGGATAATATTTTTGAAATTCCGAAACATTTACAAAAAGTACAAAATTCTTCCATTGCAAGTAGTCGTGCACACGTACGGTATTCTGGTCATTAGGCCAACAGAAATTGTTGCGTTGCCCTCGATCCGACCGACCGTAAAAATCGACAGATTCAGGGTCGGCGTTTTTTTATTATTAAACATATAAATAAAAACATAATTCAGCCTCTATGTCTCAAAAAGTGTTAAACCAGGGTGTTCGTTCAAAGTGTAGGCCTAAACACGCCCGGGTGAGCGTGAATACGAAAACAAAATTCCCGACCGACCGACCGACCCTCTTTTCCAATAGAGGAATTTCACATTAGCCCCTTCTGCGCACTTCCGGGTTGAAAGCGAGAATGTCAGTGGCAAACAAAACAACGCTTTTCAGCACATTCATTCATGCATGAATTAATCAGGCCATAAAAGGAAGCGCAGGCGCACGATCAGCATAAAGTTGTTTACTGTGACATTGAAATCCTCGTTTTTAAACGCGGAAGTGCGTAGATCGGCGCTAAACTCGTTGTTGTGGGATTCCTCTATGTGTCCTGTCCGAGGGAAACAACCATTTCTTTTGGCTTTATGAACAGCGCCTCGTTCGCCCTATATGCATTGGCCTTACGGTGCTGCGTAAGCCTAAACAGTTTTTGGGTCTACTTAAAAAGCTATTTTATATAATAATTTTTCTCGTCGTTCGTGCGTCTAAGTCCAAAATCACAGTGGAAGATCCGTCTTTAGCCAGCTGATAGTTTCATCAATCAGACCAGGGATTCCTCTTATAGACTTGTAGACCTCGCAATCATTAATGATATGGCTGATGGTTTGTGGCACTCCGCAATCACAGTTTGGTGAGGGTTCTGCACCGATCTTGTGAAGGAAGTGCTTTGTACAACCAAGGCCCGAGTCTATTGAGGTTGACCCAGGCTTTCCTTTCAAGGTCACAGCCTTTAGGCTTGCTAGAGGAGCTGTCAACAAACTGCCTGAGGTTCGAATTAGAGAAGGACCATTGCTCAGACCATCTATTGTTGATCCAGGATGGTTGATGAGGATGCTGCGACAGCAGTTCCAGGGCCTGGGTAGCAAAATGATCCCGCGGAATTCTCTGCTCCTCGATAGCTGTTGGTGGAGGAATTAGGCTACCAGGTTCATCACACTTCTTGGCGAGCTTGATCGTCTAACAATTTCTCCTGAAGTTCGCAGGGGCTATGCCAGACAGTACTTGGAGGTTTTCCACAGGCGTCGCCATGAGGCATCCGCTAACAAGTCTCATTGCGTCATTCTGGACAACGTCAATCTTATGTGTATGTACGCTGTGACTCCGTACTGGTGCAGCATATTCAGCAGTTGAGTATGCCAGAGCAACTGATGATGTGTGCAGAGTGCCATATGATGCACCCCATCCAGTCCCTGCAAGCCTTCTAATAAGAAGGTTGACACGAGACTGTGTCTTGTCTAGCAGCTACTGCCTTAATGTGTTGATGAAATGTAAGGTTGCGGTCCAATATGACGCCAAGGTATTTCGGTGTTAAATCATGAGACAGTTTTACTCCGTCTAGAGCAACGTTGAGTTCCCTGTTGGCGCAGCGATTTGCTAGGTGGAAAACAGAACTGACAGTCTTGGGTTTGCTGAGTTTCAGGTGCCATCGATGGAAGTAGTGGCTTACAATAATTCGGTCTTTCAGAAGCGTGGCTTCTAAGGCCTCAGAAACATCAGCTGTTTAAAGTGCCGAGTCGTCTGCGTAAGAGTACTGCGAACAATCTCCCTTAGGCATATCTGAGACATAAATGTTAAAAAGACTCGGTGCCAAAACAGAACCTTGTGAGACACCATTCCGAAGTTTGCGTTTTCTACTGCGTTGTCCGTTAGAGGTCTCCAGGACGAATGATCTGTCTTGGATGAGCAGCATAATGAACTTGACAAGTTAGACATCTGGCAGGGTTTTAAGTACCTTGAGGTAAAGACCTCGGTGCCAAACTGTGTCATATGCAGCAGTTAGGTCTATAAAGACTGCTCCAAACTTCTGCTTCTTCTGGAAAGCTGTTTCGATGTCGTCAACAAGTCTTGCTGTCTGATCAGTTGTTGATTTTCCTTTTCGAAAACCAGCTTGGGTGCGGGGTAATTTAGCCTCGACCGTTTTATTGATCCTACTGAGTAACAGTCTCTCAAGCAGCTTGTAGATGTGGGATAGCAGCGAGATGGGTCTGTAACTCTTAGGCTCATTTGCTGGTTTCTTGGGCTTCAGAATAGCAGTGACCTTTGCTGTCTTCCATCTTGATGGAATAGTTGACGATACCAAGTTGAGAGGAAGCATTGGAGCCATCGCACAGCTTCAGGTGCCATGTTCTTCAAGAATTCTGTATGAATGTTGTCGTTACGAGGAGCTTTCCCATGCTTGAGAGTCTGGATTGCTTCAGTAATCTCATCATAGGTAAAAGGCTGGGACATGGGGCTTGACGGTGGAGAGATTTGAAGAAGCTGTTTAATCTCTGCATTGACAGCACGATTTTTCAACATAATTCTGCTTTTCTGACAAAAAAATTTGAAACAATCGGCAGAAAGTACCAGCATTTCGCCAGCAAGCTATTTGAAAGAGAGAAAGACGACTGATTTTGAAGATTTACATGTATATTTTCTTATTACCTTGTTTATCGGCCACCGTATTGGCAATACAGGCGAAAGCGTCTTGCCGTGAAAACAGCCTGGCATGAAAATTCGGCTAGCCCAAATGTGATCGTTTTCCCGCATATGCTACGGCCATAACGCAGGCGCCAGTTCCGGACATCGTGACTGTAACCGGTAACCCGTTTTGAGCAAACCCGCAGTCGGCAAGGGGGAAATCATATCGCGGCACCACCGAGGATTCAGCGGGTCAGGCCGACCAACGGGAAGGCTAGTTGGAAACGGCAAATCGATCACCGGCGACACCACGCGGAGTCACCCGACCAAACGTGACGCACTTTTCCAAGATGGCGCGGTTCTAATTCCAAGATGGCGCGGTTCTAATTCCAAGATGGCGCATGTAGGGTCTTTATAGTATAGATTATCCGTAGGTTTGAAACGAGGACAAAAATAAGTTGTTGGAGACATTTTTCATCAGATAGTGCTGCTATTTTATTGAAAACATCATTCCAGAGGCTTCATACATTAAGTATACATTTATATTGTTATTTATAAAAGTAAAAATACATGATTTATCAGATTAACTCAAAGTTTGAACAATTGATTTTGGAAGCTAACGTTAAGTTGGCATGAGCCTGCATGTGTTCATGTAACCAAAACAGTTGCTGCAATAAAAGAGAAAGTGCAAGAAAAAATCGTCTACAGGATGCTCTATTTGGCAGGGGCAGGGCTATGTGAAGAGGAAGAGGGGGAAGGGTGGTGGTCAGGGGCGGCGGATCGCGGAACACTTTTGAAAGTGTGTGGGTGGGGGCCAAAGCAGCGCTGGTGTTGTTTTTTTAATTTATGCGGAGCTGCCAAAGTAGGGGGGGGGGGGGATTGCCCAAAGTGGAAAAAGTCGGGGGGGGGGGGGTGGCCCCCCTCCTCCCCCCTCCCCCGTTCCATCGCCAGTAGTGGTGGTTATGGCATAATGAATGTCCAGTTTCCAGACAGCGATTCACGCACAATGACGCGTGTGAATCGGTTGGCTTACAGTGTCTGGAATGTCCTTTGCAACAAGCCCCATCCACGCCCCGCCCACCCCCATCCCCTTTCCCCCTTTCTAGAGGTGAAATGATATTTGGAAGGACAGTGCAATGTAGTAATATGGCCTATGTATTTTCTACTCTCAATAAAGCATAGCACAAAACTTAATATGAATGCATGGTCAGAAATGTTGAGGGAAAAGTAAAACCTGCTTCCCCCTTCCATTTTCACAGCTTCCCCATACTAATTTCCCCCTCTTGTTGTTAAATAAGTGATTTGTAAAGCTGTGAGAATTCTTATCATCAAAACTGAGACATCAAAACAGCTTTTTGAGGAAGAATTCGGATATAACTTCCGACTTGTCCACAGGGTGCACACAATGTCATGCAATTTTTTTCCGGAATTTGTTTAAAGTATCATGAAAATGCTCACGCATGTTTGACCTTGTTGTAGACAAACGCAACAGAATTTTTCAATTTTTTTTCAGATATCAGATCAGTGATTGATTCTCTACATTTCAGGTATAATATATTAACCAGAAAGAGAAATTGACTGCCCTTATAGGGTGCACCACACTAAATAGGTCAAAAATGGCTGCGCCAAGCTGATTACCATAAATTGTAAACCCACAACGTTTTTTGAATAATAAATTTTGGGGGGTCATGCAATTGATAGATTGTGTAATTATGACCAGCTATCAAAACCTGGGGGTTCTGTGCTTCAACTTTTGTGCAGACTTGATAAATTTTGGCTTTAAAATTTGTCCTATTTGGCTTGGCAAGTGGAGGGATGTTGTATGAAAAATGGCAGCTAGCCGGTTTGGGAAAAACCACATTTTTAGGGGTGGTAATCTTTGGGGACAATTAGCAAAAATTCCAAACGGCTACCCTACCAAAAATTGAAAAGAATTTGACAGATTAAGATTTAAACTATAATTTTCAGCAGTGCCCTAATCACTCAGAGACTCCTGTATGAGGATTTTTTCACTGTGAAGTTAGTGGATTTTACACTAAGGTCAATGGGAGTCTATTTAGTGTGGTGCTCCCATGTATGGGAGCCAGGTGGGGACGATTGCCTGGCGCCCTGACCTGGCTCCCATAGAGGCGCACATGTAAAGAAATCCATTACGTCATTACGTCTCAGGTCTATTGGTCCACGCGAATGAAGTTAAGTTTGATTTCTTCATCGGTGGATTGTATAACACCCGTTCATATCTTCATACCAGGGTACAACTGCATTGTGCAGGGCCACTCTGCAAATTTGCCTATAACTTCTCAAATTTCCAGGGGCGAGAATCGGAGGGGGGGGGGGGGGGGGGGAGAGTTTCACCTCCCGCCTCCGTCTTGCTACGCCACTGTTTGAGCTCCTCCCACCCAAAAAAAGATTTAAAATTTGTCAGTTTATGATTTCAAAATAAGTGCTATGCCTTGTTTTGTTTTTTCGGGAAAATGTTGGCCAATTCATATCTCACGTTCTGTGAAAATTCCACCGATTGTCCCTGATATAGGAATAGAAGCGTTTTGCAACATTGTTATTTTGGCCGGCCTTGGCTAGTTTCACTTTAAAAAGTTATATAACTGGCTTGCATATTATTTTGTTATTGAAGTTTACAGAGCTAGAGGTGTGACAGAAGGCACTTCGTGGTTGTATTTTTTACATTTACAATGTATTCTACTGCCAAACTTCACACTAAATGCACCATTATTACATCAGACCTAAAAGAAATACTTGGTCATCGTCGACATCTCCTTTTTTTGTGGAGTCTGCCTGTATTTTGTCTTTAAAACCGTGAGATTTTAAAGAGAAAAATTAAAATGGAAAAGAATGGCAGCCATCTTTGGTGGAAATTTTCATACTGAAAATAAGAAAAAAAGTGGTGATTTTGGGAAAAAACATGTCCGGCAGCCATTTTGAAAAAGAACCAACAACAAACAACGTTTTTCCGCTTAATTCTTATTTCGAAACCCCTGAAACGTTGATAAAAATACAATTTCAGAATTATTACTGGCCAATGCCATGTACCAAAAAAACAAAAACAGAAAACAACAATAAAACAAACAAACGACCCCAACAAACAAACAAACAAACAAACAAACAAACATCCCAACAAACAAAAAGAGGCACCCTTTTTTCAAGAAAGGGAGGGGGAATCGTGTGGAGAATTCGAATTCATTTAAACCCATGTTTCATGACACCTTTACGTTCAGGAAAACGCAAACACAGTCTGAAAACCGAATGTAATGCTGGCACAAAATATAAGCTTTTATTTAATTCCGCAATGCAGTTACACCCTAAAACACAGTCATTGTCAAAGTGGTTGCATATTAGTAACAATTATATTTTTAAGGCTGAAAGAGACCGTGCGAGACATAGCTTATTGCTTACCTCATATAAATATAAAAATATGGTTTGACATTTATATATTTACACACTGCTCGGTTATTATAAAACACACACACACACATATAGGCGATCAAAGACTTTCGGCTGCACGGTGTGTTATTACACAAATGCTCCCATTAGGTTGTACATCATCACTAATGGATTTTTCTTCGTCAATTAGGTGCACGCGCATTGGACTGAACATGTTATTAATGCTGCTCAATCGATAAACCGCAGCCTGTTCAGATTCTGGCCTTTTCCCAAAATCTATTTTAAGCCTATGGTCGGCATGGTAACCGTTTCAACGCTGTGCTGGTTCGCACGTCTTCCACAGAGAACCAATGCCTACCACGGGCACCATTTTTATGTACATGTATAGCTATGGCTGTGGCTCTCTCTCTCTCTCTCCCCGCTCTATTCAGTAATTTTGACTAAACTGACAATAACATTACACCATGACTATTGTTTCCAAATATTTTACACGGAAATGTATACATGTATATATACAAAACAAATGATATAATCCTCTTATTCTGATTTGGTGCGCAGACTATTGTCCACCAACACTCAGTCTTTATCACATTGCCCTTAATGAAAATCCGCGGTTCAAGTCTTCAAGAGAGCTGTACATCAACAAAATATCAAACTAAATATAGTATAACCAGTGCGTTGACATGTGCAAAATATGTAATTCAATATATAATTTGAGAACTATTCTTACGGTGGTTTATAAGTGAAACATACTTCGCTGTCGGTATATAGCAATGGCATGGATATGTTACACATTAATTTGATTGTCAAGTAGTTAGTCTATCGAGACTCTTAAAACAGTTGCGTAACTGGGTAAAAAAACAATGGGGGGGGGGGGCACCTGGGGGTGCACACAATTTTTCAAAGGGGGCACTGAAAGTACATAAACTGCAGCTTGTGTAATTTGTATACGTTTCAAGATTCCAAATGGGGGGGGGGGGGGCACCCGGGGGCACGGATACGGTCAGCTGGGGGAACGTCCTCCCCCCCCCCCCCCCCACCCCGTGCCCCCCGTGAATTACGCCACTGTCTTAAAAGCTTCACAAAACAAGAACATGACGACTGTCACACTGACTTGAAATACTATTCACACGGTAACAACCCTGACATTTGGTAAGACGAAACAGCCTTGAGCTATTAATAGACAACTGCCACTTGACATGGACATTTTCTTTTAACCTGCTGAGTTTTATAATTTAATAAATGCCGGTATTTTTCTACACATAAAATGCATGGAATAGGATTATAGACGAGTTGGAAACATGTCTGAATTTAATGGCGTCAACTGACACCTCTTCATGAATATAACATGAAAATACATTCTTAATTGGCTTATTTTTTGTCTGGTTTTTAAACAGAAAAATCGAGGTTCTTAATTGACATACAATGCCAAAATGCTTTGAATTTGAGCATACTGTCTCTATATTAAATGAAACATTTCACAAGCTATTCATAATTTTTTTTTTCTCAGAATGAACAAAGACAACAGAGCAGTCTCGGTTGGTAGAGCACCGGTACGGTATTCCGGAGGTAGCAGGTTCAAATCCAGCTCCTGCCAGTTTTCTTAGTTCACTCTGAAAATGTATTCTAAATGCCTAGTCAGCTTCCCTTGTGGTTTGTTTGATGAAAAAATAAAAACCCTAAAATCGCATAAAACTCTAAAATCAGACATCAGCTAAGGACAGATTTTGTCGGCAAGTTATTTTATCTGGCTTCAAAATAATATCAATCCGGTTAATAACATCAGTTCGGTTGGCAATAACTGAGTCTGTGATCGATTAAAAAACAGAAACAACTTAGCTACATCGGTTTTACGCGACATGCTTTATTGCCCATATTGGATTCTGACCAACTTATGATGAGCCTGTATTGGCTATAAAACATTGTTCCAATTTGGGCATCAGTAATTGGGTAATAGCACATTCGCATGTAGAAATCGGCATTTTAAAGAGCTTAAAAATCACATTTCCCCCAAGTAAAAAATTTGTTGATTTTGTGTGTGTGTTCAGGGCAACCATTATAAAGGTTTCCGAGTAGAAATTCGGTTATTAACTAAAATGTCAGGGTTGGGCATTTTTCATGTCAATTCTTACTGGACTATTCGTGAACAAGAAAATTACGAATACATGTACACCTCAGAGGTGCTTCAGTTTGATGAAATTTGGCGGAGAACCGTCGGTGCCTATCCCCTGAAAAATATTTGACACCTGTGAGTTTCTTTTGAAAAGTTTCACATTTACACGTAAACGGCATCCCTGTATTGAAAAAGGGAGTGATAAATGGTTGGCATGGAGTGCAGTGCAAACCAAACAGCTAGGTCATCTTACACTCACCACCTAAGGCAATTACACAATGAATGGATTAGGCGCACCCATTTTGAGTAAATATTTAGCGTTTGGCGACACATTCGCTGTGTTCTTTTAACCGGAACCGTGTTGCTGTAAGCTCCATGTACAACGTAATCAGCGAGCGAGCTGTCTGTGTCATACGAAATGGGTGAAGGCCAACAGGTTTCATTTAAAACTTGGGATGACAACGAAGGATTCCACTTATAACTACTCTGCTTATTCAATGTTCCTTTTTAAAAAAATGCCACGCATTGAACGATTTAGTTTGTGATTACTTCAGTGCCAAGTGAAGCTTCACAAAGGCCAATACAATGTGAACAGATTGCATGATGCGAGCTATAATAGTGAAAATAACACTGTGGTGAATTGCTTCTTTTGAGGTTTGGAGGTCGATGAGGTTCTGTGAGACAGTAGTGTTTTCATTTGTCCACGTTTCGGCCAGTGTGCTCTGGTCATCGTCAGAAGATTCCCAGGAGCAAACAGCCCGAAACGTCGATTCGATCAAACTGACGGGTTTCACAAGCTCAGCAACCCAAAAGCGAGTACCGGTAGTGCGGCTACTTAATAATGAAAAAATGAGAATACTGACATCAAAACCTACAGACTGGTTAAATTCCAGGAGAAAACTGTTCACCATTCTGAACCACTGATCTCTATATAAACTGGATAGCTCATTGGCCATTGCGCGCTGTGCATGCAACTGAAGCCAGCACCCGCCATATTACCACTCCAAATTTACCACTAACCGCTATGTAAGTAGAAAGAGGATGAAATGAGACCCTGGGGACAAGGTTGGAAAACCTGTTGTATTGGGAGTGATAACATGGGGGACGGTGGCCTCAACTTGTAAAGCCGATGCGCTATCCAGTTCATATAGAGATCAGTGTTCTCAACTCATCCTTGTTTTCCCTCATTAATATTCGCGACGTCTGAGCCAGACGGGGAAGCTATTCGGCCTATGTATTTACTTCAGCAATAAGCGCCCTAACAGTCACCATTAGGGAACCACGCATTCTCACGATAGCTGCAGTGCAAAAGAAGTCAAATGTTTTAACCAAAACATACATGTTGCCTGGCTGCGCGCCTTTAACATGATACACAATTACGTCATCATTATGTGATATTTGTTGCTAACGTGATCGATAATGATCGTCACATATATCATTATGCTTTTTACCCAGGAATAAAGGGCAACTGGGTATGCAGTTGATTTCCCGCAAAAATTCGCCGTAATTTGGATGAATAGTGAAAGATTTTAGCCGATTCGAAAAGGTTTAACCACACAATCTAATTCTAAATATGGATACAAATTCCCAACAGGGTACACGCCTTGGAGACAATTAGTCAGTATTTACATAGACTGTGTTTTGCCATTCTCTGTTTCGACATCTGACTCCACACACAATAACCACAACAGCCAAAGAAATACTTAACAATGGATTACAAAGCGCGCGTGACGTCACCGATCAAAGCTCATGGTCAACAAAACACGAGTAAGGCACTATTGATAAGAATTAGAACTTGCATAAGAGATAAACCTACATGTACAATATTAGATGAGTCAAAACTAACACAACTCAACTATTTAAACTCTTGCGTACATGTATAGACCTTTCGGCGCGTATTGCCATGGACCGCACAGTGTAGTAATGTTAAAGGGACACATTGCCCTCAAATGTCATGAAATTTTGCTGTTTGGAAATGTTCCTTATCTTTTATAAGAGTTGTTCATGCAACAAAAAACACGTATAATGTGTTGTAATTAGTGAGTAGTGATTACAAAACAAAAATCTGACCAGCAAAACATAGACTTATTTTCAGTAGTAAATACCACCGTCTAAATAATGCGCAAAATACGCTGTAAGAGTCTTTAGGCTGGCGCCGCAGCCAGTGGCCTTGTAGACCTATCAGATGATCGCCAGGTACCATAATCTACCTCGCAAAACATATCGCCAGTGCTGCGCGCCGTGCCAAAGTACATCAAAATGGATCAACAGAACGTACTTCAACCAGCTGCGACTTAACTGGAAATACGACTGGTGAACACGGTCAAAAATTTGGTTCCACAAAATGGCGGACCGTTATTTGTCACGAAATTAAACAAAAACCACGCAATTTGAAGGGATGGTTATGTGAATCTTTATATTCTACTTTTAAAAAAAGCTTCCGAACCATATCCATTTCAGTTTTATAACCCAAATCGCAAAATCCAAAGCAATGTGTCCTTTTAATTATAAGTGCTTGTTCAACGTAACCAGTCAAACGTGCCGCGTGCTCGCATGTGGTGTATCATGATACATGTACGATGATCACTCCATGGCGGTCCACGCGTGGGGATTTTGTTTGCATTTTACGCACTCCGGTCACGTGGGTGAAAAAGGTGCACGGATGTACAATCCCAAACATGCGAAAAACTCATCTTGTTGGCGAGTTATTGATTTTTCAAATAAGATACCGGTTTTAGGAGTTTGCACGCAGCATCATGTGACGTGCAGCCTACAGCGCGTCATTTTCAACAATGTTGCAAGGTTTGCAAGAGAAACACTAGATCACTAATTTTCATAATTTAGCTCGACTTCTCTATTTTTACCTCTTTCTCAATTGACAATATTAAAACACGATGCTTAAAAGTGTAGGAATGCATGAAAACTATGATTTGTCTTCTACCTGCATATGTACATGTACCAGACAAAGTCCAAAAAATACATATTCAAAAGTCAATTATTCGCCTAGAAGTCTAGGGAGTTGGATGATTTGTTTTATTATTATGAGTTAGGCCTTATGCTTTCACGCAAGTATTCTTCCAAATGATACGACATTTCCGTAACAATGGGTAAACATTTTGGTTTCGGTTAGTTCTGACTCATCCTGCCAGTAACTGGCTCCAACAATTAAAGTAGTTCTGAATTTCTTTAAATCTTCGGGTTTTATGACTACATCATTAGCCCTTATTTTTGATATACATGTACATGTACATGTATCACACAGGTTACAGTTCCGCAAGAAGATGTGGTGAAAGGTTCAACCATTCCTATTGATTTCCATTGAACATAAAGGTTTAAAGGACAGCGCATTAAAACCAGTGTCCGTGACCTTTGACATTTGTTGGATCTGTCCACTCAGGGCCTGTTTGTTTCACACGAATGCCGCTGGTTCGCTCTATCCATTAGGCGGAATCTGGTGTGTGAACCAATGTAAAGATCACTGATCGCGATCCGGATTCGTGTGAAAGAAACAGGCCCTTTGTTTCACACAGATCCGAATCTCGATCAGTGATCTTTGCCTTGGTTCACACATCAAATTCCGCCTAATGGATTGTATGAACCAGCGGTTGGATCACTAATCGAGATCTGGATGTGTGTAAAAGAAAAACATATAATGGAGCATGAAAATGTGTTGAGTTTTTCTACCGGCACATTTTAATACTTCATGCCGTAGGCGCGACCCAAGCACAAACTATTAAGCTATAAACATATGGCACGAATACCTTTAAAATGATTCCCCAAAAATCGATATTTCTAATCAGTCTGTGCTTGTTTGTTGTACAGACGCCAATATTATGTGGATAAAAGCCTTTTTTTTTTACGAGAGGGCATATTAAAAAACGAACCCTCTTCACGTTTCAGTGTATTGTGCATGCTTCACGATCTGAATGCTGGTAGACATTTATAATACGTCGAAATATTTACATATGAATCAATACTTCATAACTTACTCTATGGTTTTGTGCATAATTTATACATGTATGCCATTACATTTTGTCCCTCATTGCCCACATATTTTAGTCTGGCGCCCACACTTTGCTGACTAAATATTATTAAAAAAGCTAACTGGTCTAAAATGACACACTTTCCACAGGATTTACATTTTTTTTAAAAATAAGTAGATGTAGGCCTATTGGCCTATCGACAAAATTAGCATGAGAATAAACAATGTGCGCCGTAAGCATGCTTGAATAAATTCAATTATAGGATCATTGTCATGTCTAGGGGTTCATTTGTTGGGATTCGAAAGTTTCGGCTCAACAAAAAAATGTGTGTCAGGTCTTGGAATAATAACAGACTAATATAAAGACAGACGGGTCTCTGATACATCCAGAACCGTGCAATTTCAGTACTTCCGCATGACTACACAGTTTTGCTATGCATGTTTAAGTATACAACACACAGAATAGACCCCATAGCTTTAAGTTACTCTTACCCTGAAATACGGAATCAGTAGCGATAAACGATTTGACATGGTGTATACCCTAAAGTGTGACATTTATATATTTTTCAACATATCCCTTGTAATGTATCTACAGTAATCTTATAAAATACGTATGTTCCATTTTGTTGTCTCATATTTGTATGCAGAGAAGCTTTGTACAATAAATCTTGCAGCACAACAAAAAGATGTAAAAGAGACACGGTGTACCCGTTACACCCGGGTCCTAAATTTGTCATGAATATTTTTAATGTGAAATTTCTCAGGAAACTGATGTTCGAATGGTACAAAACCTTGCCCAAATCTGTCCAGCATCCAAGACAAATATCAGGAATAAATATTCAAATAGTTTGGTCGATGGATGTAACTGGAAATGTAGCAAAATGCCACATAAAGTGTCCCAACTTCATGAATGACCCAGGCCAAAAATAATGGCGACCGTTTTACAAGATTGGTGTACTATTCTTTTGCAGACCTATGTTGTAGGCTTAACAAACTGACATCAGTGGTACTAATATGAAAACAAACTGAAGTGAGTTTTACCAACTTCAAACTGATATGTCCGTGATCGGACGGAAAATTTCAATTCAATGCATTATCGCATACTCAAGAATTGTGAAAGAAATCTTTAATATATGAACGGAAAAACACTTTCTACACTCAGCACTATTTCGTCTTTTTTAGAATATATTGTTTCATTATATGCTACGCGAAAAGAGTGTCGTATAAATGGACACTTATTAGGGAACGATTTTTTGTGGAGCGTGCCACTGGAAAACCAATCATCATATTCTAACAAATCAGCATTTCAGTCGCCAGATAGTTCAGTTGGTAGAGCGCCGGTACGGTATTCCGGATGTCGCAGGTTCGAATCCCGCTCCTGCCAGTTTTCTTCGTTCACTCATGTATTTTTCGAGGTGCTAAGCCCAGAAAGCGCGGACATAGCGTCTTTAATTAATTAATTAATTAACAGCTGGATAATTGTGTATTGGAGTCATCACTTCCTTGCTTCACTACATGGGTTTACCCAGAGAGATGTCTGGGTGTCCAAAAAGTTTTGAATCAGAACAATTCTAAACACAAAATTGCCCAATCAACAGCAAATTTGGACACTGTGTTTCCAAATTAGGGCTAAAACCTTGCTTCACGAACAAACTTGTTCCATTTGTTTAATCTATTCTGTTTAAGTTTTTGTCGTAATTGTTTGGCCTTTTGTGGATTAGGATGCGAATAGTGTGGAGAAAATTTAAAAGTTATTTAAGTTTAAGTTAGTTGAAAGCCAAAGTAGCTGAAATGGGCGGAGCACAGAACCAAAAAAGGGGAAACAAAAATTTGAGAAAAAGTTTAAGGAGTCGAATACATTTTCTCTCGTGGATTTAGTCACACCGCAGTTATCTTTGTATACCGGTAGTCTCTGAAGGCAAGACAGCGTTCAAAGGGCGTAAATGCTTCATTAATAATCGGCACCAGACTATAATTTCTCTTTTGCTCTTTGCTTATCGACCCAGACGGGCCGTAACCAATAATTCTGTTGCATTTAATTGATATATGAAAATGAATTAAACTGCTGCAAACTGCTTACTGACTGGATTGACCTGAAATATATGAATCAACAAAATTAGCTGGCCTAACGTTTCGAACTTAAGCAAGTTCTTTCTCAAAGGCAGACGAGAAAGAACCTCCTTAAGTTCGAATCTTTCTTGTTTAGAGTTTTTATCTCCCTGTTTTGACGGAATGAACTAACAAAGCAATCTTTAGGAAACTTCTCCTGCATTTGTTTGTTTGTTCGTTTGTTTTTCACGCCTTGTGGGAGTACCGCCACTTTCGTTTTAGTGTTTCATAAATTGAACAATTTCACTAAATTACCTTTGTTTTATGTTACTGCCAGTTATTTATTTGACAAATATTATCAATGTCTGTTCTTAAGCCTTGTCACAAAAACATTTCGCCTGTAGTACATAATTAAATTTTTTTAAATGTAAAACGCAAAACAATTGATCGCAATTAAGATGATCGAAAAGAATTAATCTAAAAACGAGGCAGGCATGTTAGTACAACTAACGATATTCACGAACAGCACACAATTTTTAATTTGAAAGTTTTAACATAAAAAGCCACACAAATGATTGTTGCTTGAACTACGCTTGAACGCACACGATTTACCCTGCTTAAATTTACTATGCGATGTTTTTAATGACCAGTGACTGGCTTAAATTATATAGCTTGTTTTCGAGTATTACACAACTTAGTGTGTGTACACTGTATATTCTGACAATGGCGGACGTCGTATGCACGAGTGACGTCCATAGAATTGTTATGTATGGAATTACTACACGGGTTGCTTGTTGGTTTTTTGTTTGGTTGAATAACCCAGGATTGATATTTACAAAACATAAAAACCTTTAATAGTAAAATTAATCACCCCTAAATGATCTCGGCATCCTCAGCAAACCGTACCGACTTCCTCTTGTTGGACTTGTTTGTCAGGTCGTTGTCGTCAACCTGCTGATTTTCCTTCGCGTCGTCTGCTTTGGACGCGGCCATTCTTCGTTCCTTTGGGATCTGCTTGGGACTCGAACTCGGACTTTGCTCTTTGACCGTTGACAGCTGCGATTGTCTGAGTAACTTACTCGGTGATGAGCCTGGCTGGCTGGGGTTGAATGTTACGATAGGTTTGTGTTTAGACTCGGCGCCGGGGCTCTCTTTAGAAACCAGGTCGACGGCGACGCCCTTATCGCTTCGTGACGAAGCCGACCGTCTGGATCGTCCAACAGCAGGGCTGCCACTCCCCTCGTCCGCTCCGGAACTCATTTGCTCGTTTTCCCGCTTGGCTATAATCCTGGCAATCTCCGAATTATTTTTGGTCTCGGCTAGGCCAGGCTGCGTGCCGTGTTCCACATTCATGGTGATCTTGATGGTGGACACGGCTTCTTGCCGGCCACGTGATCGAGGGAGGTTCAAGGATTGTGACCTCAGGAGTCCCTTCTCTTGTTGCTGTTGATGTGACCGCACCATGGCGTAATCGTAACTCTTCTGGTAGGCCGACTTTGTCTCGGCATCACCGGCGTTGTTGAACATCTCCATCAGCCGAAGCGCCAGGGTGTGGGCAGCCGTCGTGGTGTCGCACAGGAACCCGTGACACTCGTTGTTATTATTATCCATAGAGTTCGTATCACCCTCTCTTCTCTTGACGACAAAAAAAATCTTAGGGTGAGCGGGGTCCGTGGCCCCGAAGAACATCTTGACGGCCGCCAAGATGATGCGGTTTTTGCTGGATGTTGAGGGGTCTGAGGGAGGAGAGAATCCCTTGATCTTGTTAATGACCAAGCCATTCACCATGACTTCCACGGTGACGCGTTCAGCTCCCCCCTTGCCTTCTTTGTAGTTTCTGTACAAAGTGTTCAAAGCCGAGGACGCATCGTCCAAGCCGGTGCTTTCCACCACAGGATGCTGTCCGAGGTAGACCACGGCCAGCCTGTCGTTGGAGGCCGGTACGAAAGATCCCCGGCTCCGCCGCTTCCAAAACGCCATGTTTGTGGGCAATCCCTCCCGACGCTACCAATTCATGCCGCTAGTACCGTCGGCCATACAGGAAGTGTGTTGAGTGCTGATGAAATGAAATATTCAATGCGTGTCATAGGCGCTACCGTGAATTCGCACCGCCACTGTGTCTACGACTGAAGCCGCACAGCGCAGGCGCAGCCCTCGGCTTATTTTATGACTGTCTATTCATCGCTCTTGTCATCGTGTCGTATGAGGCTTGGCAAGGCCATGTAGGAGGACTGTGTTTGTAAACCAAAAACAAAGTGTATGTAGGCTTACCTTGCGGTGCAAGGGAAAGTGCCCATGTCACGCAAAAACACACATGCAAAATGAAACCAACTCGGCTGAGGGGTCATTGTTGTCCCTCACAATCAGAACAAAAACGAACGGCCCGAGGTTCTCGTGAAAAGTTAACCCCCAGTGTGGTGGATTTTGCTTGCGTCAATGACTCTGAAAGATAAAATGCTGGCAAGCGACGCGTCTAGCTACGGAGCGTACTCTGTGGTTTTTGGTGTGTGTGTTTGGCAAATTTTAAGCCAAGGGCAACAATTTGTTTTCCATTAAATACATGAAGTCAAATTATCGAGAATAACAACATTATCCAATTGACCGTACAATTATACTCATGTTGTTTGCTCCTTAATCAAGAAGGTAGTACAGCTAGCTTTTGATCCAAATTCTGGGAATCTTTTTTCTTTGTCACTCGCGCTGTAGATAAAAGTAATAGACAATGAAGATTACAACCAATTGGAAGATAGCTTATCCTATTACTTCATCCTTGAAACATTTAAATATTCATAGTGGAGCGTAATGTGTGCTGTTTTTAAAGCTTTGATATAGCATTAGAAAAGCTGGCAATATACAGGCAGTAATCCTACTTATTAGTGGTTTTCAACATTCACTCGAAAGTAACAAATCTGTGAACTTCAAAGTTTGAGCTCAATCCGTCAGCCGAGTCACACGGGAATATAGTGAATTGGCTTATTTTGATTATTAAAATCTAAATAAGTCATTTTTTGGAGGTCTTCAGAGATACAATTTTTGGAAGATGACAGCATTCAGACAGAAATATTTCTGAGGAAGACAAGTATTTGTACCATCTTTACAAACAGTAAGTTTTAAGGGTTTCTATGTTAGAATTTATGTACATGTTGTTAGTTCTCGTGATGTTTTTTTTTACGTAAATGACCAATAGTGTCGAGTGGCCGCCATTTTGTGGGGAATGGGCTGACGCTATTCTTCTTCCTTCAAAATGGCGGCGCCCATAAAACCCCACTCACCTGCCCAAACCAGTGTGAATTCTTGAAGATCCTTCCTGGTGAAAATACATTTCTTATGTGCATTTAGGGCCTACATGGAAATATTGATCATGAAACGATAGTCAGTGACAAGGAAGACCGCCAGGCCTCATCTTGAGGTAAAAAGAGCTCCTGCGTAAATAAATTCTGTCCGTGCTCTTTTCGAGTTTCACTCCCCGAAAATATTTATTATTTTTTAGTTGCTTTTTTTCCTGAACAATACAAGTTATTCACTTTTGAGTGAGATATTGAACGAAACAAAAATTCCCACGATTTGACTTTGCAAATGCCGAATTATTTGCGGCCAGACAATAATTATGTTACCAAAAGGCGGATCCTTTTTTGCGTTAGTTAGAGGCGCGAAAGCAACCAAGAATAAAAGCTTTTTTTTCGGAGGGTTGAAGGCCAAAAATAGCAAAAGCTTTGCATTAAAATCAATATACAATTTGAAAATCCAATTTGTTGAAGAGCACGGACAGTTGATCTTAATAATGACTTATAGCTATACAAAAGTTCAAGTATGAAGAATTGGCTTTCACACACTAGTTAGCCTCAATGATGAAGCAAGTTACACATTCAGAAACGTTGACAAACAACGGAGAGGAATGATTAGAATTAATTACAGATAAACATTCAGTAAAGCAACATCCGGTGAAAAGAGGCAGCACATTATTTGGAGGAAACATTCAACGAAGGAAAGGAACATTTTCAAAGAAATCTATTTTTGTTTTAACCCTTTCTCACGCTTGCGCTGTTGGATGTTGTTAAAATAAATTAAAATAACAAAAATAAATTTTACAACCCCCCCAAAAAAATGCTTTCATTTCTCACCACGTTTTACTAATCGAAGCATTGGTGCCGACAAATTCAAAAGCGCCTCGGTCAAGGTTATAATCCTAACATGATTCACTATTCAAGATGTCTGGAAATGTTTAGGGTGTGGAGAAACAACACTGGGTGCCCATATAATGCTGTTATGTACTGCCCAGACTACGTCTATTGGCACTGTGCTTTTGTACCGTTTAACACCCGTTCTCTCCGCGCCGGAGAGAACGGGTCCCTGCTCCCGGCTCCCTGCCGTGTCAGATTGCATTTTCTGGTGACGTAGCGTCTATGCTAACAATCCAGCTAAAAGTGCGATAAACTTAATTTCTCCATGTTGTAAATAATTTCTGTTATTTTGAAGCTTTCTTAATTTGCACGCTAGCTTTCGGCCTTGCTCTATTTTTTATTAGTTGTTGCTCGTTAGCAAAAGAGACCTGTCCCAAGTAAATTAAGCACCAGCGCATAGCAGATATATTTCTAATAGGTAAATTAAGCTGAGTACCGGTCAAAGTCCTTGTTTTTCTTCTGGGGCAAATATTTTGTTAAAGGGGTGGATGGTGGTTATAGTAGATTCAATCTCATACCGGTATGTCCCCTGTATATTTTTGTGGAGGTAGGAGCCTCAGGTCCTATTTTGCGTGTGTGGGTAAGAAAAAAAATAGGTTAAATGGCGCCACCAACGTTGAGAAAGTGTGTCCTCCCCGTTTGGAAAATTTTGTTCGCAGGCAAACATTTTGGGAGTCAACTTTTTAGGAAAATGTATGAAAAAAAATCAAAATCCAATTTATTCGAATAATTCAAGACCTGGTACTTACTTTAGCCAACAACAACAGGGGTGGGGCTGATAACCTAAAATGTGGGTTGGGCACATTTTTAGGTTGTCACCAGCCCCACCACCTTTACGGTTTTTTGGGGTTCAGAGGAAAAAATCTTCAGTAGATACGAAAGAAATTATGCCAATTTTCAGACCTATATAGACCCTTTAGGCAGTTTTGGAGTACTCATACTCGTACCCGAGTACAACTCGAGTACCACTTAGTTCTCGGCCTCAACTCGATTTTCAGTTATTATTTATGTACTCGAAAAAAATTGGACTCGGCACGTACTCGGCTTTTTGTACTCCGACTCGTACCCGGACTCGGCATTTTGTACTCGGGAATACAATCGATTATTTTCTCTTTTGATACTACACCTTCGTTCTCGAAAGTACACATACATAAACAGTTCTTGGGCTGTTGGTACATTCCCTAAAACAGAGAAATTCTGGCTCCATAACATGTGATGTACAACTTTTTGAGTAGGTTCATCATGTTGTGTAAAAAAGTAAATTGAAAACATGAAACAAAGTGAAATAGTCTCCTGAATTGTTGGTGTTTAGACTCTTGGGGATGCACGTACAGTATAATAATGTTCCGAACATTGCCATTTTTGTTTCTTATGGTGCACCCGTATACACGGCCCATACTCAACTGTTTATGTACTCGTACTCGGCCCGTACTCGAACCCTGAAAAACTCGGACTCGAATTTTTGGCCTATAGGACTCGATCATCAATGGAGTACTCTGACTCGGCCCGTACTCGGCTCTAAATGTACTCGGAGAACTTGATACTCCGATTGTAGGACTCGACTCCAACCCAGGAGGGGTAACTTCAATACTTGAGACCAACTCACCTCCCCCGGTTAATGCCTCAGGAACCAAATTTTCTAAGTTACCGTACATTTTGGGCTTGGAAACAGATTTTGTTTAAATTGTAAAGTGTTTTGATGATGTGTATGTCAGCCCCTGTTAAAATTCCCCCTTACTGCCATTTTAACACTTGGTCCGACAGGAAAAGTTCCCACGATTTCGAAGCATGGTCCACCTCTATGTTCCAGTAAATTTAATTAGCACCCAGTAGCAGATTTTACCCCTAAGTTGACCAAGTCCATATGTGGCTAAGACGACCCCTTTGTCTCAACACAGATAAGTAATTGACCAGATGGGGATGTGGCCAGAGAACCCAGCCAACATGGCTACATTTTATGCCACTGGCTAAAACTGTTATGGCTGTCTGCCATTTTATGACCATGTCTAACACGTGTAGTCAGTAACTTTCTGATTGGCCACTCTCCATCCCAAGGTGGAATATCTGCCTGGTTTCATAATTTTGACCAATGAGATTGTTCCACCGAAATGGGCAGAGCGCGTGGTCGAGGAATAATGTTCCCCCCCGATTGCCGGCTTCTCATCACAAGCGATTCGGACCTCTGGTGAGAAGGCTGTTCAGATTGAGTGCCCGTTTACACTATTAGGAACGTTGTACTTTCCCTAAAGTCGTTTCTAATGATAGCCATTCTCACCCTCACCATTGTGCTCTGCTGATACAGGTAAGCCTATTTTCATTGTATAAAAGAAGTTTGTATTTCCTATTACCATTTGACTTATGTGCAGGACACTTTGTATTTTGAATTATGTTGACTCGGTTTGAGACAATCTCAAGATGGGTGGAACAACCCCAATATGAGTATATTGAGTCAGCATTCGTTTGCCTTCAGCTATTAACCTTTTTTGCCTTGTACCCTGTATTTACTTGTATTATATTGCTGATATTTGGTCGACTCTTGATCGATGTCACTTTTGCTGTTATTTATTGACCGAAATTATCATGTTCGGTTTTGTATTTCATTGATTTCCCGATAGTATTGGAAGATCCATTTGTGATTGCCGATTACCATTCTGTTATGACTGCAGTATTCACTTAAATCGGTCACTATACTCTCAGTCCGTGTACAATTATATTTTCCTCTTGGTTGATTTCCGATTACTTTGAATATTCTTGTTGCATACTTTTTTATATGATACCTTGTGGCCTAAAACTTCGATCATTCGTATGACATGACCAATAATTCATACATGCACGTTTTTCCGTAAATTAACTGGTCTTGTTCACGAGATTTCCAATATTTTAATTGTCTTCCAAATTGTGTGTGTATAGGCCTACACATTACCTTCCTTTTCTGTTATGTCCCGTGACATCCCGCTGACTATTAATTGTGTACAGCGAGTGTGTACAAACCACATGGAACTTGCCCCAGGATGACCTTGAGTAAGGTTACCGCAATGCGCTATAGGCCAACACAATTGTTTTTTCCGCTAAGTCAATTATTCCCTGATGTTTTGATTAGCATTTTATGGTATTTACCACTGTGCGGAATACTGATTGTGGTTATCATGTTCTGGGTGAACTTTCGATCAATGTATAGTTAGCTGAAAGTATCATTCCACTGAAAATGTGTTCTGGGCGAACATCCCAAAAGGATATGCAGTTTTACCTCTTTTCTTTGTTTGTAAGCATTCTTTTAAGCGTTTCAAATTTTAGTTAGAGATATTGCTTTTTTAGTTTTTAGTTCTGTATACAAATATGTTGATCCTCGATAATTCACAAGCGATTCGGACCTCTGGTGAGAAGGCTGTTCAGATTGAGTGCCCGTTTACACTATTAGGAACGTTGTACTTTCCCTAAAGTCATGTCATACGAATGATCGAAGTTTTAGGCCACGAGGTATCATATAAAAAAGTATGCAACAAGAATATTCAAAGTAATCGGAAATCAACCAAGAGGAAAATATAATTGTACACGGACTGAGAGTATAGTGACCGATTTAAGTGAATACTGCAGTCATAACAGAATGGTAATCGGCAATCACAAATGGATCTTCCAATACTATCGGGAAATCAATGAAATACAAAACCGAACATGATAATTTCGGTCAATAAATAACAGCAAAAGTGACATCGATCAAGAGTCGACCAAATATCAGCAATATAATACAAGTAAATACAGGGTACAAGGCAAAAAAGGTTAATAGCTGAAGGCAAACGAATGCTGACTCAATATACTCATATTGGGGTTGTTCCACCCATCTTGAGATTGTCTCAAACCGAGTCAACATAATTCAAAATACAAAGTGTCCTGCACATAAGTCAAATGGTAATAGGAAATACAAACTTCTTTTATACAATGAAAATAGGCTTACCTGTATCAGCAGAGCACAATGGTGAGGGTGAGAATGGCTATCATTAGAAACGACTTTAGGGAAAGTACAACGTTCCTAATAGTGTAAACGGGCACTCAATCTGAACAGCCTTCTCACCAGAGGTCCGAATCGCTTGTGATGAGAAGCCGGCAATCGGGGGGGAACATTATTCCTCGACCACGCGCTCTGCCCATTTCGGTGGAACAATCTCATTGGTCAAAATTATGAAACCAGGCAGATATTCCACCTTGAGATGGAGAGTGGCCAATCAGAAAGTTACTGACTACACGTGTTAGACATGGTCATAAAATGGCAGACAGCCATAACAGTTTTAGCCAGTGGCATAAAATGTAGCCATGTTGGCTGGGTTCTCTGGCCACATCCCCATCTGGTCAATTACTTATCTGTGTTGAGACAAATGGGTCGTCTTAGCCACATATGGACTTGGTCAACTTAGGGGTAAAGTCTGCTACTGGGTGCTAATTAAATTTACTGGAACATAGAGGTGGACCATGCTTCGAAATCGTGGGAACTTTTCCTGTCGGACCAAGTGTTAAAATGGCAGTAAGGGGGAATTTTAACAGGGGCTGACATTCTCCCCTCCTTAAACCATGGCGTCCACGACATGGCCCATCACAGGCAGGTGATGTTTCCTATGTACACATAGCACTTAGAAGATTATTCGTTACTTCTAAGGCCTTCTGCTGCATAGCTAGGTGTTGCTCGAGTAATTTGGCTTTAGATGCCTCAAAACCATAATATTGAGGCGGCCTCCTGTTGCGCACAGGTCTAGAACTCACGGTTGGATCAGTGTCTGGTTCATCTGTGACGTCATCTGATGCTGGTACTTGGGGCTCAGGGTTCACTTCCTCCTTTGCCTCTTCGCCAATTTCATCGTCAAGGGGAGATGAATCAGGGGAAGAATTTGAAGCAGAACTTGAAGTAGAATTGTCAGCTAATAAAATTATCTCTTCAGAGTTTGAGTCGTGTGAACCTTGGGCAGGTTCGCTGTGTTCTGATATGGACAATTCAATTGGCACATCATTGGTAGGGGGTATGGACTCTGCTGGGGCTACCGCAGGAACAAACGCTTGGGCTCCTGGGTTGAGGGAAATTGACCGTCGTGGGGCTGGTATTGGACGAAGAACATAAAAGTTGTCGTCTGAGATGTCAGAGTCCAGGGCGTCGGCCATATCATCCACAGGGTCGGGAAGTGGCCGTCTCACAGGGCGTTTGCGCCGAGGCTTAGGCTGGGGTCGCACCTTCTCAACGGGTGTCCCATCATCTGAGGGGAGGAATCCACATGGAAGTAACATGTTACGATGGAGAGTCCTACTTGGGCCATCGTCAGTAGTCGGGCTAACTACATAGACGGGCATGTCGGGGCTCACTCTCCGTGTCACTCGGTAGACAATCTTGCTCCAGCGGTCGGAAAGTTTGTGTTTCCCTTTAAGGCCGACATTTCTGACGAGAACTCGGTCCCCTTCCTGGAGTGCATTGTCCCGTACTGCCTTGTCGTATCTGGCCTTGTACCGCTGTGCTGTCTTCTCCATGACGGCCGAAGCGAGTTCATGGGCTCGCCGGAGTCTCTCCTTCAAACCGACAACGTATTGGCCGTGGGTTTCCCCACTCTGTTGCCCGGGCAACCCAAACTGGACGTCAATGGGCAGGCGGGGTTCACGGCCAAACATTAAGAAATACGGAGAGACACCAGTGGACGCATGTTTGGTACAATTATAGGCGTGCACCAAGGGGCCAACATGGAGTCTCCACTTCTTCTTCTGTTCATCCTCAAGGGTGCCAAGCATGCTGAGCAGCGTCTGGTTAAAACGCTCACACTGGCCGTTCCCTTGAGGATGATAGGGCGTGGTCCTGGTCTTTTTGATCCCAGAGACAGCACACAACTCTTTGATGAGTCGCGACTCGAAATCTCGCCCTTGGTCAGAGTGTAGCCGTTCCGGGAACCCATAGTGGATGAAGTAGTTTTCCCACAACACCTTGGCTACGGTACGCGATGTCTGGTTCTTCGTTGGGAAAGCCTGGGCATAGCGCGTAAAATGGTCGGTTACAACCAGGATGTCCTTGGTGTTGCTGTCGTCCGGCTCCAAACTCAAGAAGTCAATACATACTAATTGCATTGGTGCATTAGTTTGGATAGATACTAGGGGTGCAGATTTCATGGCTCGACGTTTTCGGCGGACGCACCGTTCACACGTTTGGCATTTGTGCTCAACGTCGGTCGTCATATTCGGCCAATAAAATCTGGAACGGGCGAAGTCAAGTGTGCGCTCAAAGCCAAGATGGCCGACGTCATCATGAATGCCACGAAGTGCTGTGGAGCGGTGGGTCTTAGGAACAACTAGCTGAGATACCTCACGACCACCACTTGATGTACACCTTCGATAGAGAACCCCGCCTTCAAGGGTCAACTTGTCCCAGTGACGAAGAAGAAGTTGGGCCTCTTTCAGCAAGTCTGTTCTCTTGCCTCCTCGGGGATTCTCTCCATCTTTCATACACCGGACAACTTGGTGTATGGCCTCATCTTCTTCTTGTAGTTGTCGCCATCTTTCCTGGCTCATCGCCGGCAGTGCAGTCTCGCCAGACAATAGGGAGATGAACTCGGGGGGTACGGCTTGTGGTGAGTCTGTAAGACTTTCTACGAGAGGCGGCTCGTCATCGTGGTTAGTGGCTGTTGCTTCATGTGCCAGCATGCTAACACTGTGTCGTTGGCAAATAGCTTGGAACACATCTCGGGAGCAGATACCGTCCTCGCTATTCATACGCTCGCGGAGTTGAGAGATCTTCCTCTCTGTCTCTACCGACTCATCATCCACTGTTGGGGGTGGCTGGGGTCTCCGTGACAACCCGTCCGCATCAGCATTCTTGTTGCCAGGCCGATACTTGACAACGAAATCAAAGTTGGCGAGGGCAGCTAGCCAACGGTGACCTGTGGCATCGAGCTTGGCGGTGGTCAATATATATGTCAGGGGGTTGTTGTCGGTGAGAACTGTAAACGAGCCGCCATACAGATAATCACGAAATTTCTCCGTTACGGCCCACTTCAACGCTAAAAACTCCCATTTGTAGGCTGGGTAATTTAACTCACTCTTGGACAACCCGCGGCTAGCGTATGCAATGACATGAGGTTTGCCATCTTTTCCTTCCTGATAGAGGGCGGCGCCGAGACCAGTCCCACTCGCGTCGGTGTGGAGCATGAAGGGTTTCTGATAATCAACAAAACCTAACACGGGTGCAGTCGTTAACTTCTGTGTGATGGTCTCAAATGACGCCTGGCACGCCGAGGTCCACAGTTCACCGAAGGGCTCGTTGGGACTGCGAAGTTTAACTCGGTGTTTCCTCTTCGTTGTCTTGCCACGATGCCGCTTCGTCAAGTCACAACCCGCAGTTAACTCGTTTAGGGGCCTGGCAATTGACGAATAATTCTCCACAAAACGGCGGTAATAACCAGTGAACCCTAGAAATGATTTCAACTCCCGTGCTGTATTGGGGACAGGCCACGACCTAACTGCATCTATCTTGCAGGGGTCGGTACTCACACCTTCAGCAGAAATGACGTGGCCAAGACACTTTACCGACGACTGGAAGAACTTGCATTTTGACGGGCTAAGTTTTAGCCCGTACCGACGGAGACGCTCCAATACTCCAAGTAGACGCTCTTCGTGTTCTTCTGCGGTTTTGGCAAAGACAATGATGTCATCGAGGTAAACAAAAACACCATTGTGATGGAGATCGCCCATACACTTCTCCACGAGGCGCTGGAAAGTGGCCGGTGCATTAGTGATACCCTGCGGCATACGGTTAAACTCGTAAAAGCCCAGAGGGCACCAGAAAGCCGTCTTGTGCTTGTCCTCTTCTGCCAACTCAATCTGATAGTAGCCTGACTTCAAATCGAGGCAAGAGAACCATGACGCACCATTCATAGCGTGGAGGGTGTCTTCTATTTTGGGGATGGAATATTGGTCACGCACAGTTCGAGTGTTGAGTTTTCTATAATCTATGCAAAGACGGAGGTCGCCATTCTTCTTCCTCACAAGAACAATAGGAGAGGCAAACTGGCTTTCCGAGTCGCGTATGATGCCTTTACCTTGAAGATCTTTCAAGTGTTGCCTGGCATCGGCATAGTCGGCAGGAGGAATACGGCGACAATTTTCCCGGAAAGGTGTCTCGTCAGTCAGTCGGATCTTGTGTTTCACTGACGCAGTACAGCCGATGTCTAAGTCGTCTTGAGAAAAGACATCGACACGGCGGCGCAAGAGTGCTGTGATCCGACTGATATCTTCTTCAGGGAGGGGTGACCCTTCAAAATTAAACTCAACACTCTCGCCAGCGGGACCGGACTGACTGAAATTAGGGGTAGATGGAGACTCCTCCTCTGAGGGGAACGGAAGTTTTTCAGCTATGTCTGAGACAGAGGCAAGTTGACAACGTGCGGGGACCGTGATACTTTGAAATGACGAATTAGCCAGAACTACTTTAGTTTTCACTCTCCTCCCTGCAGATAACTCGACCAGGCTGTTTCTCACAATGATGCCATTCGGGAGCTGAGCCGAATTTCCCTGCTCGACGAGAACTTCACGTCTGGACCGGGGATGGTTGTGAACCTGACCTGTCACGTGCACTTCTTCACCTGGCCCGATGGTAACAGCCCTGACGGATTTTATGGTACTCGAATTACCAGTAGACGGAGAAGTCAGGCAACACTTATATGCCGTCTCCCATACACGGTCGACCGAGAGTTTCCCAATGAATTTCTTTCCAGCCTTTTCCTCACATGCCCGCAACATGCCGCGCACGACACTGGTGGTGTTAGTGCCAACAAGCAAGGGGACATCATCCATTCCTTGCCGATTAGGGCACACAAGGGCTAGGGTCGTGACCTCCTGTTGTGTTCCTGCGGAGCTGGCCGGAAACTTGAGGTTCAACTCGATGTAGCCCTGGTATGGCACCGGTTTTCCAGCCGCACCTATCACCGCGAGGTGTGACAGGGGTCGTAGCTGACGATGAGGCAGATGGCGGGCGTGAAAACCTGCAGATACACAAGTGACCTGTGACCCAGTATCAAGGAGACACTTGGAGGCGTGTCCATCGATGAAGACAGGGGTAATGGGCTGTTCACCGACGACACCCGGGGGGACATCGCTGACGTACTTGGAAGAAGAACCTTGATAATGTATCTCAGCACTTGTGTGTTTCACTGGACCCATTGGGCGGTTTGGGGCGGTTGTCGGATCCACTACAGCTGCCCGCTGTCGTTTCCCGACTTCTTTCCACTCACATCTCTCGCCTGTCGAGCCATCATCTTTTGCTGGACTAGGGGGGCGTTCTTCTGGGCCTCACAAGAGTCCATCCGGTGACCGTCCTCGCCACAGTTGTAGCAGAAGATTACGGCACGCTGACGAGGACGGGGCATGGCAGTTGAAGAAGACTGACGGTGCGGGGATCCTTGCCCTTTGAAGAAACCGTCCAAACGCCTGTGGAGGCGGTCTACAGCCTGGCGCAACTCTTCAATCTCATTGGGTGTATCAGGGCCCACAGCTGAAGTGGGATGGGCAGATACGGCCTGTATCATAACTTTCTTCGAAAGAGACTTCTGCGACGTGGTCCTCCGTCTATCTGACTTCTCTTCTAGCCTTTCCTCCCATACACGGTCGACCGAGAGTTTCCCAATGAATTTCTTTCCAGCCTTTTCCTCACATGCCCGCAACATGCCGCGCACGACACTGGTGTTAGTGCCAACAAGCAAGGGGACATCATCCATTCCTTGCCGATTAGGGCACACAAGGGCTAGGGTCGTGACCTCCTGTTGTGTTCCTGCGGAGCTGGCCGGAAACTTGAGGTTCAACTCGATGTAGCCCTGGTATGGCACCGGTTTTCCAGCCGCACCTATCACCGCGAGGTGTGACAGGGGTCGTAGCTGACGATGAGGCAGATGGCGGGCGTGAAAACCTGCAGATACACAAGTGACCTGTGACCCAGTATCAAGGAGACACTTGGAGGCGTGTCCATCGATGAAGACAGGGGTAATGGGCTGTTCACCGACGACACCCGGGGGGACATCGCTGACGTACTTGGAAGAAGAACCTTGATAATGTATCTCAGCACTTGTGTGTTTCACTGGACCCATTGGGCGGTTTGGGGCGGTTGTCGGATCCACTACAGCTGCCCGCTGTCGTTTCCCGACTTCTTTCCACTCACATCTCTCGCCTGTCGAGCCATCATCTTTTGCTGGACTAGGGGGGCGTTCTTCTGGGCCTCACAAGAGTCCATCCGGTGACCGTCCTCGCCACAGTTGTAGCAGAAGATTACGGCACGCTGACGAGGCAGTTGAAGAAGACTGACGGTGCGGGGATCCTTGCCCTTTGAAGAAACCGTCCAAACGCCTGTGGAGGCGGTCTACAGCCTGGCGCAACTCTTCAATCTCATTGGGTGTATCAGGGCCCACAGCTGAAGTGGGATGGGCAGATACGGCCTGTATCATAACTTTCTTCGAAAGAGACTTCTGCGACGTGGTCCTCCGTCTATCTGACTTCTCTTCTAGCCTTTCCTCGGTAACCCGAACGTCACGGAGCAGCTCCAGTATGGTGGGCGGGTCATTCTTCTTCGCCTGCAGCTGGAGTGTATGAAGGAGTGGGTCATTGAAGAGGCAACCGCGTTGGAACTGGCTACATAGGATCGCATGGCTGCTCTCCTGCGTCACACCACTCGCCTCAACTACTCTCGTCAGCATCGTGTGAAGGCGCAAAAGGTACTCCGATGCCTTCTCCCCCTCACGCTGATACTCGCAACGAAACGTGGTCAACAGTTCATCCCCATCTGCGGTAGAGCCATAAGCCTTTCCCAAACAGTCCAAATACTCTGTGGCCGACCCAGACTCGCCGACAGCCCAGGCCACATCCAAGGCTGGAGGAACTAAGGACTCGGTGACCCTGCTCTTCTTCTCGGCCTCTGAGATGGTCTCATCCTTGAGAAGTTGCCTTGCAAGCCGCCGCCAGTTCTCAAAGTCGAGTTCGCCAGCGGGGATAGGTGTCCGACCGGAGAACAATCGTAACCGTCTGTACGATTTGCTGGCAGACTGTTTTTCCACGACATGGACAATGGCGGGTTTAGGAGGGGAAGAAGAATCGATCTCTGGGGGGTCTAGGCTAAGGGATCCCTTAAGGTCCTCTAAGGTCATATCATGTGAGGACAAAAAATCCTTAAGGGCCTCATTGAACTCCATTGTGCTCAGCTGGTACAGGTCAAAGGTTATTACAATGATAACACAATAATACACACTGCAATTGCAATAAATTGCAACAACAAAATGTGGAAAAAATACAAGCACAATGAAAACAAACGGGTTAAATCATAACACAAATAAAGCAAATTCAAAGAATCAACAATGATAATATCAACAACAAAGAATAAGGATCAACATATCGTGAGCTTCCGCTAATTGATTTTGGAATTTCCCTTCCGTCACCAAAAATTTAAAAAACCGAGCGTACATAAAAATCAACCAAATAGCAAAGGAAATCAACAAGGGAAATAGAATTGAAAATTGAGCAAATCCGGGCGGTGCCTCCAAATTTATGTCACAGGTTGTCCCAACGTTTAATGGGTTCCTGCTAGGTTCGTAGTTTTGTTAAAGGAACTTTGCTCAGAAATAAATCCACACGGACAGCAAGTTATTACGTTGATCCTCTTTCTCGGGATAAAATGTTGTAATTCAATATTCATCACCCCAAGGTCATCACAAAAAATATACAGTGCATACAACAATAGAATTGAGGATAAGAAATAAATCAAATGGTGCAGTTCAGTTCAGAAGCCAAATCAGTGAGTAATCCCAATTGAATGAATGTCTTGAATCGCTAAACAATAATTAAAATTTGACTACATCCATGAGCAATAAACTCAATCCGAAAAATGTAAAATAAAGAAGTACCTTGAATCGAATGGCACAGGAATTACTAAATAAACAAGGGTTCATCCAGTTAGGATTAGCACTGATATGGTACACGATAATTCAATTAGAAACAAAATGGCAAATACATCATATTATAAATACAGGTTATGGATCTTAGCTGGGTTTTCTGGCGCTTGCATCAGAAACTTGGGTGTGGCTTGATGGACTTGACTGAGGCTTGACACGGGGGTGGCTCCGAGTCCGAAGATCAGGGTTCAGGCACACAAACCGAGTTCCGATGATATCACGAACAGGGGAATGGGACAGGTGTGTGGGGAGGCGAACCGGGTCGGCTCCCCAAAGCATGACCTATATGGAAAGTACTCTCTGTATCAGCAGAGCACAATGGTGAGGGTGAGAATGGCTATCATTAGAAACGACTTTAGGGAAAGTACAACGTTCCTAATAGTGTAAACGGGCACTCAATCTGAACAGCCTTCTCACCAGAGGTCCGAATCGCTTGTGAATTATCGAGGATCAACATATTTGTATACAGAACTAAAAACTAAAAAAGCAATATCTCTAACTAAAATTTGAAACGCTTAAAAGAATGCTTACAAACAAAGAAAAGAGGTAAAACTGCATATCCTTTTGGGATGTTCGCCCAGAACACATTTTCAGTGGAATGATACTTTCAGCTAACTATACATTGATCGAAAGTTCACCCAGAACATGATAACCACAATCAGTATTCCGCACAGTGGTAAATACCATAAAATGCTAATCAAAACATCAGGGAATAATTGACTTAGCGGAAAAAACAATTGTGTTGGCCTATAGCGCATTGCGGTAACCTTACTCAAGGTCATCCTGGGGCAAGTTCCATGTGGTTTGTACACACTCGCTGTACACAATTAATAGTCAGCGGGATGTCACGGGACATAACAGAAAAGGAAGGTAATGTGTAGGCCTATACACACACAATTTGGAAGACAATCAAAATATTGGAAATCTCGTGAACAAGACCAGTTAATTTACGGAAAAACGTGCATGTATGAATTATTGGTCATGTCATACGAATGATCGAAGTTTTAGGCCACGAGGTATCATATAAAAAAGTATGCAACAAGAATATTCAAAGTAATCGGAAATCAACCAAGAGGAAAATATAATTGTACACGGACTGAGAGTATAGTGACCGATTTAAGTGAATACTGCAGTCATAACAGAATGGTAATCGGCAATCACAAATGGATCTTCCAATACTATCGGGAAATCAATGAAATACAAAACCGAACATGATAATTTCGGTCAATAAATAACAGCAAAAGTGACATCGATCAAGAGTCGACCAAATATCAGCAATATAATACAAGTAAATACAGGGTACAAGGCAAAAAAGGTTAATAGCTGAAGGCAAACGAATGCTGACTCAATATACTCATATTGGGGTTGTTCCACCCATCTTGAGATTGTCTCAAACCGAGTCAACATAATTCAAAATACAAAGTGTCCTGCACATAAGTCAAATGGTAATAGGAAATACAAACTTCTTTTATACAATGAAAATAGGCTTACCTGTATCAGCAGAGCACAATGGTGAGGGTGAGAATGGCTATCATTAGAAACGACTTTAGGGAAAGTACAACGTTCCTAATAGTGTAAACGGGCACTCAATCTGAACAGCCTTCTCACCAGAGGTCCGAATCGCTTGTGATGAGAAGCCGGCAATCGGGGGGGAACATTATTCCTCGACCACGCGCTCTGCCCATTTCGGTGGAACAATCTCATTGGTCAAAATTATGAAACCAGGCAGATATTCCACCTTGGGATGGAGAGTGGCCAATCAGAAAGTTACTGACTACACGTGTTAGACATGGTCATAAAATGGCAGACAGCCATAACAGTTTTAGCCAGTGGCATAAAATGTAGCCATGTTGGCTGGGTTCTCAGGCCACATCCCCATCTGGTCAATTACTTATCTGTGTTGAGACAAAGGGGTCGTCTTAGCCACATATGGACTTGGTCAACTTAGGGGTAAAATCTGCTACTGGGTGCTAATTAAATTTACTGGAACATAGAGGTGGACCATGCTTCGAAATCGTGGGAACTTTTCCTGTCGGACCAAGTGTTAAAATGGCAGTAAGGGGGAATTTTAACAGGGGCTGACATGTACGTCTGCTATAGCTGGAAGGTCAGTGAAAATTGTCTCCCCGTCAACCGATGATGGAGCAAGTTGAGCTATTTTGCAACACTTGCACAATACCAGATTATTGTCCGCTAATCTGTTTCTATTTCTAAAATGGTGGAAAGGGCTAAAACCACAACCCGCCAGCCACAAAGAATGAAACTCGAATTCAAGTCAGACAAAAATTTGTGGAAAATGTCAAGCGGACACTGTACTATATAGCGATCTAAATGACCAGCGGAGGACTACCTTTAATCCCGAGGCTATTGAAAATACCGCCAGTTCATAACCCTAAAAAAATATAATCACTTTTGATTGGTTCTCCCCAGTCGTTATCTTTAGATCATCCAGATGATGATATCCCCCTGTCGGCCACCATTACATTTTCTTAGTGGATTTTAAATGCCATCAGAAGTTTTCATTCTGGAAGGCCATTAAATTTCAGACCATTTGGGTCTTTCATGACGTCGGTCTTGAATTATTTTCCCCGCTGTATTGGTTTGAATGACTACAGGGGAATTTTACTTACATGTTTACCCATAACCAGCAAAATTCTCTTGCGTCCGGGAATAATAGAAGCCCACAAGCGTTTTGCCGCAATATCGTAGTTGTAATTATCTGGACACTTTTGATAATCAAAAAAGAGACTTCCTGGCAAAGTTTCTGAAAAACACACCGTGTGGAATAACTGAGTTCGAATTTTGAAAGGGCTTCGGCAAAACGAGCGGCCAGGCATTACCGCACGCACTGCTGAGGATTAATAGCTGGACATTCCAAATGGTTGGCCATGTTATACCAGACATTCTTAATTAAGAGGGGATTAGTTCCGGAAAAAAACGAGGAACTGATGCACAAATAAATTGTTGATGTTTCAGCCTTGAACGCGCTAATTGTGGTGGGTCAGGCAGTGGCGTAACTGGGTGAAATTTCTGGGGGAACATGGGGTACACACATTTTTTCACGGGGGACTGCGGCTTGTAATTGTTTGTACATTTCAAGATTTCAAATGGGGGTGGCACCCGGGAGGCGCGGGGGCACCGGGGAGAGGGACACGGGGGGGGGGGGCACGGATGTCAGCTGGGGGAACGTTCACACCCCGTTCCCCCCGTAGTTACGCCACTGGGGTCACGTCTCTTCCTAAACGAGACGGAAACATAACTTTATCAGTAATCTGGAAGATTATTCAGTCAGTAAATAATGGTTGTTTGAATTAAAGATAATCTATTCTGATACATTTGTATGAGTTGTATACCATCCATATTGGTCCATATTTTGATTGAGTTGTTGATTTTGTTTTGATTTTTTTTAACGAGAGACTAACATCAGATAGTAGTAACAATCACAGGCATTCCAGCAAAATTAAGAGGGTTTTGCTGTACATTTCAGAAATGAAAGGATTTCGGGGTTAGCAGTAAAATTTTCGCAAATACTGTAACACTGAGTGACCTGTTTAAGGTTTTGTGTGCATGCATAGATGCTGGGAAAATATGTATTTCATAATAATTCATTGTTTTTGTTTTTTATGTTTGCAAATGTTGTATATTACCTTTACAATAACGCGAAGCGGAATCCGCCCTATAGGCGCTGTAGCATTGGGTTTTGCAAGTCTCGCACTTCCTTTTGTTACCAGTATTTTCGAGCCGAGCCTTAAGACTTTTTTTCGGCTGACGTCTAAGGTACATTTTGACACAAGCTATGAAAAAAGAGAAATACTTTCTCGGGAAAGGCAACTTATTACTTCAATAACCTTGCTCATAGACATCGTGCATTCACGTATAACATATATGCGGCTTGTATAAGGTATTATAGCTACATAATTAATTTGAATGTTTTTTTTTCCTGAAACGCAGTTCAGACAGAAGCAATTGCTATTTTCACACAAAAAAATTCAAAACGATTTTCATTTTACAGTCGAGACGTAAGTTCCTTCAGTTTAGAATAGTTCGGTTCGGTTCGGTTCGGTTCAGTTCGGTTCGGTCGGTTATCTATATTGCCTGCTGGGGCTTTAATTTGATTTCACCCAAACACAAAGTAACCACTATCACAAGGTTAATATAATTTTGAAAGAGGTTGGCTTGTATCACAACGCGCCTTTAAAAGTCAAGTAAATACACGTCTTGACCAAGTTTCCACTCTGCGAGGTTTAGTGCTAACATTCGCTATGTACAATGCAAACACGGATGCGATGTTATCTTCGTCGATAAAATACAGTTGTCCAGAAAATGAATGGCGCATTATATTTCAAGTGGTAGCTCTTAGCCCAATTCAAATATCCAAATTTTTTTTGAATGATGTTTTCAAGAGTTGCAAGGGTGTGCTTAGGCCTAATCAAGATACGAAGAGTAACAGGAAGTTTGTATCGGGGAATGAATCCTGCAGTAGACGTGATGCAAAAAACGTACTAATCTTTTAATTGTGCTCAAACACGCACGCGCATGATTATTTTTAGAAAAAAATATCCGTGTGTAAAATGTACATCACATGATCCTCAATATTGCAGATTATATATCAGCTGACTTGCATCAAGTCTACTCTGTCAGCCCGCTGATTTTGTTTGCAGGGACAGCAATGGCGCCCTCTTGTGGAAAAACCGTGCATTAGCGGGCGAGCTTTCTTTTTGCCGTCACATCATAAACGTGTACGGCATTCTGTTAAAAATATTTCTAAAATAAAGTGGCTTTACATTACCATTTGCAATTATAGGGTAATATTCCAAATTGGTGGCAAAATACTAATGAACAAAAACTGTCGATCACTGACATACACAGATGCCCAGCGGTGGCAATTTCTTGTCAAGGTTGGGGGGGGGGGGGGGGGGGGGGGTGGGAGGCGAGGAAAAAAGCACTCAGCCAATTGTTAAGCGTTTTGTACTCGGTGTCTCTTGTGTATCCTGGGAAATTTAGGGAAACGTGTGCTGATCTTTTTGTATTCTGGTGCATGTAAATGACAATGACCCATAAAATGTATATGGCAAGGAAGGATTATTGGGGGGGGGGGGGGGGGCACTGCCATAGCCGTCACCTCCCTCAAAAATATTTGGAAGACATGTCCCTCCCCCCCCCCCCCCCCCCCGGGATCGCCGCCCATGCCTAGAGTGGCTTTTAGCTTTGTATACAGTAAGAAAAGAAAGCTGTCGGGCCTGTCCCCCACCCTCCTCCACACCTCCGCAAAAACACCTCGAATCTGCCTCTGGTCTTAGTGGTCATATTTTGGGGCAGAAAGCCGTTTTTGGCTCTAGCCTCTTTGAGAATAATTGTTCTATTATGGAAACGGCCAGTCGTCCTAACATAATTCTTGAACACCCCCCCCCCCTTTTTTGGGGGGGGGGGGGGTGTTAAAACGAGCATGTTTGCTACCATAAAGTAAATTTACTTCCTGGGGGAGGGGGCGCTGAAAATAGTTATTCGGAAATCCTCAGAAACAAACCAAGCGACTGAAAACCCAATACAAGTTTAATAACCTACACGATTTAGAAAAATAAAGAAGTAACGAGTAAAAATGTAGGTTTATGTCAACGGATATCAAGGTTTTTATTCGAATAGACTTACAACACATGACGCGAACTTTGTTAAATCATTACTGTGTAAATTGTAAAGAATATATAGATATATAAAAACGGACCTTTTCCCGAGTACTATACAAATCCAACCAACACGATTTACTACCGAGTACAAAATGTTAACGACACAATCCTTGCAAGCAATATGCTTTAAAACTGATTTCAAAAGGCAATAAATCGTCTTCCGTAATGTTTTGATGGGTCAACACGCATGAAATTAAATCATACTAACTTAAGTCGTGTTATCCCGAACAGGCAGGACTCCTCCGTTCGAAAAGGTTTAACTGTCTTGTGAAAGTAGAAATACCACGAAAAGCACCAACAGCACACGTTTATTGTTGTCGGAGTGCCTCTTTCTTTCTTCACAAATATTAAAAAAACGTAATTATTTGGGGCGGTTCTGAAAGATTGAACGTCCTGCTAACAAATATAAAAGTTTGACACAAAGTCATCACAGCTTTGCCCTAAAACATTCTTCATCTTCCAGTTTCTATTTTTTTACAATGAACAAACGCTAATAATATTATGTACAATTCTTAATAAATAAAAGGAAACGGAACGTTAACTTTTAGAGAATATACAAAATACTGCAAGTTTCTAAAATGTCCACTAATTTCTTGAAATATAAGAATTAAAATTAATCAATTTATGTAAATATTGAAACAGCACGTTAAACATAAAAAATGAATTATGTATCTCATCAATGAATTTTGGGAGAGTTGGTATTAATATAGGGCCTACATGTCTACATAAAAATAACAAATTGAAGATTTTAGACTGACTTAATAATTTGCTCGTTTTCAATAAATCCAACAGGTCCCATATTCAATGAAATGCCATTTGACATGCTTCGTGAGATGTTTGAACATAAATTATAAGTCACTTGTTCCAATCCTTAAGTGATTGTATAGCAACAGATCTTATAATACAAGTTAAACTTTGTGAAGACAGACTGTAAAATTACAGGTGGTTAATAATTCCCTTTCTAAAGAGTCATCATCACAAGTTGGTTCATTTTTTCTTCCTTTTGTTAACATGTTGATGTTTTGAAAAAATAAACCTACATTTAATAACAGGTAAAGTGTTCAAAAACTTTCGAAGAAACAGTTTACTAGATCTTTTTGACATTCTCAAAGTATCGTGGGTATTGATAACACATGCTGGCATTAGACGAACAGGCACAATAAACGTGATTGGCTACACTGATTGTAACTTGCTTGTGATCCTTGCCCTGATTGGCTAAAAGACGACGATTATAGTTCTTCCAATTCCAGATGTTGGATTCACCATTGGCTTATATTCTGAAAGGGATTCCGCAATCATTTCTTTATTTGTATTAAGCCCTTCCTATCCTTCAAAACAATTACGTGAGTAGTATATTCTCTATGTTTCGTACAATGATAAGACAACAAAGATTTATCACTGCTCTGCACATATTTACAGAACAAAGACAATGGACGTTCCGACTGGTTTACAGTGTCATAGGCTTATGCACCTATCAATTGCTTCCCCACCCCTCCCCCGGGATGCCCCACCCAAGATGTGGGGATTGTCACTTTTGAAGTGACAAAATCCCCACCCCTGGGGCAAAATTATAGTGACAATCCCCAACATAAATTGGTGGGGCACCCCCACGTCATGGCTTTAAACTTCTGATGATGTGGAAACAATGGCAAAATGAGAGACCAAAATCCCCACCCTGGGGCTTGAAAAACGCGACCAAACCCCCACATAAGACCTGGGGCAGCCCGGGGGGAGGGGTGGGGAAAGCAATTGATAGGCGCATTATGCCTAAATTACCTGGTCATTCATATCCATAAAGCTTTGCGAATGTAAAAAATGTTTATGAAAGGACTTGGGCCATATTTTTTCAAATCTGGCTTCAGATTTGGCTTCGTCTCCAGCTACCCCTAGCTCTAATGCCAACCTGAAGCCTTGAATACTTGAACAAAATAGACAAGCTCTGCCTTTGGGTTCAAATAAGAGACGTTAATGTACATTTAGACTAAAAAGTGCCCCAGATCTAGCCACATCTTAGGACCTAAAATTAGGGAAGCGAAAGCCAATGGCGCCCAAGGTTTGAGAAATGACCCTGATCTTGGTTCGTTGTGCCTATTCTGGGCCCTTCATCATCCTATACATAATTAAAAATCATGAATTCAATTACATACAGAAAACACTAAAATAACAATCCAACGATCTCCTGTGGGGGCAGATCCAGAGGGGGGTTTCGGGGGGTCGAAACCCGCCCCCCCCCCCCCCCCCCCCCCAACCACCACCATGCTCTTTTCCATATTTTCTTTGACTTGTAGGGACCAACGCCTAAAGTTGCAAACCAGAAAAGCAGAAACCCTACAGGTCTTATTTTGCGTGTATAAGTAAGAACAAACCAAATAGGTTAAATAGCGCCATTAACGTTGAAAAAGTGTGTCCCCCACGCATCACAGTACCAGTTTTGTTTGCTTCGTGCAAAACGGTGTTTGTTGCTATATTTATACGGACATGTCAACCTGTTTCAAATGCGCAATGGACAATACCTCTCCGTGGAAAACTTTTGCTGGCGTACTGCATGCACTGCGGACTGCCTAAATTCGTTATTAAACCACAACTCCGCCCGAACCACCGGGCGAGTTGTGACCGCTCGCCTCGGGGGCGGGGTCCCGGCTGACTACCTCATTCAAGACGCTACAAACCTCGACGTCCTTCAACTCGGCCTCGATGTCGACGTCGAAGTTCAGCAGGGTGGGATCAGAGAATTCCATCATCCTCTTGGAGAACTCCGCGAACTCGTTGGGGTCCGAGGGTATGTCCTCGGACGAGCTGAGGACTCCGTTGTGCTTCTTGTTGTTACCAAGGTGGAACCATTTGTCTATCCAGGCGGCGACTTTGTCAACGAGGGCAGCCGTCTCTTCAGGCGGCTTAACAATGGGGTCCATGGTAAGAAGCTCCCCGTGGGGATCCTTGCGCTCTACCGCACCATTCTTGCCAGAGTCCGAGGGCTGCGCTACGCCAGGTCCAGCTTTGATCCTCTCCCGGAGTTTCTCGCTCTTCAGACAGCGGCTCCACGACTCAAAGGCCACCTTGAAGGCCTTTAGGAGGTAGACGACCATGGCCCGGGCGAGTAAGGGATCGCGGCAGAGGAACGCGTGGCACACGAAGACCTCCGTGGAGGAGGCCTTGACAGACTTTAGAGCCTTAAAGTCCTCCACGTTGTTTCCCTTGCAGTTGACAGTGGGGTTGCCGCTGCTGCCGTTTACGCTACCGTCTGCACTGCCTCCGCTGTCTTTATCCCTCCCCTCGGTCTTCTCAGATGATGCGGCACGGGGGCGATAGGTCGTCACGATGGTAAAGACGTTCTGGAATACCTTGTCGGCCGCGCCGTAGGTGACTGAGTAAATGGGGATGAAAGTCTCCCGTCCGTTGCCTTGGCCGGACTTCTCCGTGACCCATATGCCCCGGCTGGAGATGGTCAGGCTGACCGTCTGGAGCTCCCGGCCCTGGGCCTTCTTGACCAAGTCGCTGACCGCCGACTTAGTGCACTCCCGGCCCATCTTAGTCTTGGTCAGGCTTCGTCCGAGATAGCGCACGTCGAAGAACGGTAGCTCGCTGTTCAGGTCCAGCTGGGCTTTCTTCTTGCTCTTTCGGCCCAAAAGGCCCGCCATGTTGTGGTCCTTTTCGGGGTCGCACGGGGAAACTATACGGCTACGTCACTTGATCATTTCTTCACAGGCCAAACATGCTCTCACCTGAAACGGAAACATCAAACTTCAGTCTTTCTCATTCTGTAAAGCAAATTACAGTAGTCTTTACTCTATAGGCCAAAGCTACACTTGGATCGGCAAAACTGGTACTGTAAACGATCCAGCAGGAAACGGTTGGCATCAAAACATCACTTACAGTACCCTCTATACCAACTGCTCGTTTCCCGTTTTACACCATAAAACCTGCCAATCCCGCCACTGAAGCATTCTTATTCAAAGCAGACCCAACAAGAGAGAACCACTGGAGCAAGTTATTTGCTTCTTAAACTTCTCAAATGTCATACGTCACAGTGTGACGTTGACATTTAGCATATATAACTGCAAAATATCACTGCATGAGGTTTGACATGGGATTGATCAAACTCGGTAACTCAATCATCCATACCTTTCCTGAAAAACACAATTCCTTGGTATTATTTTGATGAGAGTGTTTATTTTAAAACGGTGAGAATAACGTGTTCTGATTTGGTTTTCTTTCAGAGAGTTCGATTTCATTGTCCCTTTCTTGCTAATCTGATCTGAAAAGATTTGTTTGGGGCGTTGACAAAAGCACAGCCTGACACTACAAAAGTCGGCCGGTTATATTCAGCTCGAATGATTCTAGGAATGCTGAGTTACGCGGTTCACAACACGGGTCTAAATTATATGTACAAATCCCCTTACAAAATGTTCAAGGGTGCGGGGTCGTAAATAGGCCCAAAATTGCCTGCGCCGACATGGTCACATTTTGCACCCTCCAAAAATATCGCCTCCGGGTTACCGTACCGGCGCTTTACCGACTGAGCTATCTTGCCCTATGTTGGCGATCTCCCAAATTGTCAGTATCTTTGTTCGGGTGGGCGCCAGTTTTTTTGTTCACTTTGAAAATGTATTCAAATTTACCTAGTCAGTTTCCCTTGTGGATTGTTTGACGAAAGGAATAAATTGATACCCGGATAAACTAGAACCGGATGCTCTAAAACAGACCACAGACAAAAGCCTGATTTTTGTTCTGGTATAGCATCCCAGTTATCCAACAAAATTCCTGTGCCAGATTTAACACCGCTGCATATGGCCCAATTTGTTGAACAAAATCGAAGCATTCTGTCTCACTTGGCAGCCGGCATGACACGATAAATGGAGCAACCGTGTAATATGTCGACCGGTCGATATGATTGATTGTACGTATTTTGTCATGGAGCCATTTGGCAGGGGTTTCGTCGAGACGAACCACGTTTTGATGTCAATAGTGATGATGACGTGAATTATTTTGCACATGCTTTGCACAGACATTCTAATACGTGTTATAAATTCAGTAACAAATACAGCTCTGCAAACAAAATTGTTGGGGCACCAACATTTGGAAGCATATCACTGAGAGATCAAATCATGTTACTGTAGACACCACACACTTGCAACTGATATAGTTGGGAAATTCATACTTTTCAAAATGAATACAATGATTGCCTACATCTCATTTTGAGTGGTTTCAGTTACCTCATTTTAATACAACTTCTCCAAACTGGCCACATCGACACGTCAACGAAATTATCGAAAATATCTGGCCTAACGTTTCGATCTTCGGTCTTAGAGAAAGAACTTGCTTAAGTTTGAAACGTTAGGCCAGCTAATTATATTGATTTTTATATTTCAGATCAATCCAGTCTGCAGTTTGCAGCAATTTAATTCATTTTCATGTCACTGAAATTGTGTAAATATGTAAACAAAAATTAATTACTGTAATACATGGTGGTTTACTATTTTTAATATACTGAGACATGCCTGGAAAGAATAGACCCAGGCCCATCGCTGGGAGGGGGGGGGGGGGGGGGGGCCTCCGCCAGCCCCTCGGCAACCAATCTCTTTCATTATTATTGTCATTCTTGTGATATGATTGGCACAGTTCCCCCCCCCCCCCCCCCCCATGTCCGGAGCTGGCGACGAGCCTGAATAGACCTCATGCGTATACGCCATCTTGGAGGTATATTTTTGTCATTCAAAGTAACCGTAAGTGATTACTGTCCCCGCCTTTCACCGCTGTGGACCGGGTTAGATTCCTGCCCTAACCAAGGGTAACTAAGACATTAACCTTTGAGATGGTCGATACACATATAGGTCTATCGCCAGTCAATCACAGACAACATGCACACAGAGTGACATAAAGTAAAAAAAGAATACTGATGGTTAAATAGTATTTTTCAGAGGTGTATATTAGAGCAGTCTTTTTGAAACTGCAGAAAACTAACAAAGAATACCCCAGAACTTGGCAGCTACAATCAATATACATTAACTGAAAAAAAACACCATTAATTTTTAAATGCCAGTTTTCATTTTTGCCCCAACTGCACAATGTGGCAACTTTTCAGTCAAACAATCTACAAATCTCGACTGATATTGACTGCGATAAATTAACACCCAATTTGGCCACAATTAATTTTCTAAAGTACTTGATGGAAAACAAGTTTTAAAAAGCTGATAAGAATCGAAACGTCGGGCCCTCCTAACTTTGATTAATTCATATATCATAATATTAATTAATATTTCAAGGAATTACATATTTCAAAAAAAAAGCAATTTGTAGCCGTATTTTTTACTTGATTTGTTTTATTTTGACTGTGATTAGATTATTTTATGAGAAAAAAATACTGGCAACCAGTGCAGCTGATGATGTACCGGCGTCACGTGACTGATGATGACGCCAATATAATGTGTCATATGCCGCGTGTTTCATTAGCGCTTTATTACAATTCATACCGACCGCACCCATGTAGACAAACATGTGGCACCCACTATTATTTCACGTTACTCTAAACATCCATGATTAAACCCCACCCACACCCCTCCCCCCCCCCCCCAAATTAAAAATTAAAAACTGAATGATGAATAGTAATACACGAACGAATAATACCTTTATTTTTTTCATAAACTAATACATTTTCCGGGTCTAATTGAGCACGGCTCAACCGATTAATGAAGCTTTCATTGAATAAATGCTGCATAATTCATGCAATTATTAATTCAAAATGGTATCTGCAATACATATATAAACGAGACGCGATCACGGTAGTTGTTACGGTGAAACGCATGACCTACAGGTATAGCATGATATATACATGAACCGTAAGCACATATATATTATGGATTTCTTTCATTTAGATATCCCAATTTTGACTGAATTTCTTATTTCGAATTTTGTATTTTTTTCTCAAATGGGTTTGAACGCGAGGACGGTATGCTGGTCTTTCCGAGACCAAATTAAAACAATACCCGTGTTTACTGGGAGAAAATTGGATCGGGGAGTTTTTGTTTCCCCCAAACCGGGGAGGAAACACTATTTTGGATTTGGGAATCAAATGGGGTGGGGTGGGTTGGGGTGGGGTGGGTTGGGGTGGGGTGGGTTGGGGTGGGGTGGGTTGGGGTGGGATGGGTTGGGTTGAGTTTGTATATGCCGGCAATCGTGGACCTAGGACAAAAGAATTCGAGCGTAGACAAAGGGGTCCACGTTTGACCTAACGTCCACGATTGAAAATCGTGTACAAAACCAATGGGAGGCCTTCCGAAAAAGTTAGAGTATAAACAAAAGAGGAACAATGGGAGGTCCACGATTGCACCCGTTTACATGACTGTGTGGGTTAGGTTGGGGTGGGGTGTGGGTTAGGTTGGGGTGGGGTGGGGTAAGGTGGGGTAAGGTGGGGTGGGGTGGGGTGGGGTGGGGTGGGGTGGGGTGGGGTGGGGTGGGGTGGGGTGGAGCACTGGCCTCGCCCTGAGAGGGAAAGTACGTACGTATTGCATTTATGTACTAAACATGCTATGTATTGCTCACATGTTATGAACTACTGCACTATACCATTAAATCAGCACATAAAAATAACTGTTGCTGACGGTGATAAAATCGTTCCAATTAAACAAAAACGTTTGGAAAGACACTTCGCGTTATTTCCTAGGAAAAGAACGGTGTAGAGGGAACATAAGTATAATTTCGTTTGGCCTGAGCTCTATGATTCTCAAACCAACATTATTATGCCAGTAAATGATGTCAACTGCATCACAACAATGCGCTCAATTGCAGTCTTCATACCGTAGCACAAAGTTATGCATATAAATTGGAACGGGAAATATAGCACACACCCATTGAAGTTATTAAACAAAATATACTGCCATGCTGGCATGGTTTGTTTGCATCAGTACCATTTTCTTTATCAAGTACCGGTACACTGGCAAATATATATTAAAAAACTATGAAGAATATCACCTATATTTCTACAATAATATTCAGATACTCACCTACATGCTACAGATGGTACCCGCTTGCGATAGTGACTTCGCACACGTTCACTCTCTGATGTCACAAATACGCTGCACCGTACAGTTCCTATTCTCTCTGCTCACCAAAGAAGGAAGACCATTAGCTGAGCACTGTATAAAGTCTGTATCCTCTTGTTGTTGTGCCGACTTCCGGAATAAGGTTTAAAATCGAGCAGACAAGGACCATGGGTCGACAGGTAGGGTGGAACCCATGTTACTCATCGCATCCGCATAGAGTGCGTAGCAGACATATCGATTCTTCGTTATGGCATACCGTGCACAGTGCTGTTAAACGTACAATTATAGCTACACACGGCCTTGGGGAAAAAAAATGAAATGGCCGTCTTTACGGTCGGCTTGGTAGTTGGAACTGAGTTCACCCCGCCATTGTGTTTCCCATATGCATTATATTTTGTTGATGGTATGGTATGGCTTAATGGCTATTATAATCATCGTGAGGTATTCACAGAAAATATGCAGGGCATGGGGAGGGTGAGGTGTGACGTAGGGGTAAGGGCTCACGTACTTTACAGATTTAACACAAAACCCTCTGCCTTTCAAGTTGAAAGCATTGTGTGTAAATAATCGAATGTCAGTCCAGAGGTCATTTCGGACCATTCAACATATTTAAAGATTTTTTAAAAGAGACAAACATTTGTTAAATAAGTTATTAACCAAAGAGGTCAGCTCAGTGCAATTTTAGTGATAGGAGTCAGTCGACGTACGATAAAAGAACAGATCAGTCAAAGACAGATCAATAGCTTTTATACGCCAAAGTGACGTGTAGTATAACTGTGCGCAGATTTGTTAAAATTGAGCTATGGAGTTTTAGATTAAATATATACATGTTTGTTCTTAAAATTCAATATTTCTACATGGAAAAGACAAACGTTCTTCACTCTTGAATGAGACATCGAGCGAGTATCTGTGCAAATATCAAAGTATTGGCTGCCCGAGAATAATTCAGTTCCCAAAGTGATATATCTTTCTGTCCATCACAGGCGCGAAAGCAACCAAGTAGAATAGAAGCATTTTTATTGTAGAGATTCGAACCCGCGTCACAGAGGTCATAGAAATGTGAGGTGTGTAACACTGTGTCAACCTGGTCACAATTATAGAAACAGACTGGTGCTTAAAACCTCTGTGGTGCTGGTGGCATGACGTCACTCTGTAAAACGTATCAAGCCCATCACGCCGCATTAGCCTTTTTGAGATATGGCGGACACAATAGGAGGGCGCTATTCGATTTGGGTAAACCTTTTGTATGGCACAAAAGGTTTACCCAAATCAAATAGCGCCCTCCTATCGGATTTCAAATTTGACTGTACGGCGCATGTGCAGTAGGCCATGTTTGGATAAGCACAGTGCAAATTATGGTAACCAACTTGGGTCCTTTCACTTTTTCATGCAATTTACCAAACTACATAGGCCGCTATAGCAAAACGACTAAGGATCAGCAAAATTGGAGACAGAACTGTCGTTCATGCAAAATCAAGATGGCCACCGGTAGTGTCCGTCCCCAATCGAGATAGCTCATTGGCCGTTGCGCGCTGTACGATCAACTGTCGACAGCAGCCGCCATTTTACCACTGCACTCGTCCGTGGAACATCCATAAATCATTGCTGCCCAGCCTAGCGCTTGTAGGCCTACGTCATGATGGCGGACGGTGTCGTCAACTTGAACAGCCAATGACCTCTACAGATTTTTTTATACATGGAGATCAGTGCCACCCCCCCCCCCCCCCCCCCCCCCGAGGGCGATGACACCACGAATTTTACCGCTAGAGCGCGGGCACGAGTTTCATATTGTGGATGCCATAAACACAAATAGGCAATGTTCGAGCGAATGGTTTCCTTCAAATTACATTGTTTTACAAGCGGTAATTATTTCATTTGAAGTGAGGTTAATTACGAAAATCTTCAATCAGTAAAAGTGAAATCACTGCTTTTTCTCGTCCGAAAATGGGGTCGTTACACCGCCCTCAATCGGTAAAATGCACCGGGTATTGCAGATTCTAATAAACGTACACCTACATATTCAGCATAATTTGTTTACAGTACAAAGCGACAATTTCTGTCAACATCGTTGAGTTATTTCTTTGATGAGTGACATCGGAAGAGGAAGGGAGTTCCGCCTCACCGGTGTTATATTTTGTCGCTTTTGTCTGGGCCACACGGTTAATGAACACTTCTCTGGAAATTCCTGAAATGTTACAGATAATCCTATTTTGGGGCTGGTGTGATGTGTTCATTTTGATCTGTAGGAACGAGTATAGTAAAGTCACTAAGTTCATTGCGTATAACGATTATTGTTGCCAGTGGTTTGGTGGTCGTACGGGTAGATATTGCGGCATTGGCTATGTGCAGACTTCATGCTTGGTTGGTTTCACGTTATTGCTAATTAATAATGCTTTGCAGCAGTACGTGTTTGATGCAGGTGGTCCTCACTCGAAAAAAAAACTATTAAAATAATTCCCTTCTATCATCATTGAAATCATTAAAGGAAACATGATATAGGTTTATATTGCATTATTCCTGCTTAAAACAATAAAGTATTATCTTGACAATGATATTTTGTGTCCAGAGACAATTATTTCCCAGATTAAATATGAGAAAACAATTTTTGAAAATGTTTGTCCAAGCTACTCCGCCCCCTAAGTGGGACCCTCATTAACATAAGTGTGTGACGTAGATCGAGGCACATTACCCATTCATCACGGGTATGCATTGTGTGTACATTGTACGGCGAAAATTCTTCGTCCAAAATCTAAGCAAAATATAGTGGTTTTTCGGCCATGCCGACAAGGTGTGTGGCTGCTGGGTGCAGCAAAACAACGACGGGTGGAGTAAGCCTTCATTTATTTCCAACTGAAGCGAAATATCGGAGAGTTCGGACGGCGAAAGTGAAGGTGACAAGAGCAAAGAGGTCCGGCCCATACCAGCAGCTTTTCAGCGTTATGTAGCGACCACTTTGAGCCGTCGTGTTTCGATACTGGTATTTTCAAATCCTTTGGGATGACCATTAAAAATATGCTCAAGTCAACTGCCATCCCAACAAAGTTCCCAGATGTGAGTAAGATAAAGGCGAAAGCAGTTAAACGGCCCATTCCCCGAGGAGCCTTCGCTAAAAGGGAGAAAATCAGGGCAAGTTCGATGTTAGTTGTTGTTGCAACTTACGAAATTGCACGTGTAGACCTAGTGTGTGTATACGGGCCGGGTCCAGACTATCGAGTCGATCCATGAATTTCGGTGCCTCGGTCTACGTCACGAACAGCGCCCTCAATTTGAGTCTCAACAAATTTAAAAAAGGGGGGGTCAATTTTTGAGCGGCAAATAATCACACTAAAACTTCGCTTAAACCAGTTTGGCTTTTAATTCACATTTAATACATATAAATTAATTTATTTATGAAATAAAATGTGATCCGGTCAATTTGAGAAGCATGGTTCCTTTAAAATAGAACCAAGCTTAAACTTAAAAGTGTTGCTGTTAATGATTTGTTTTCATGCTAACATCGTTGTTGCATTTGTAAATGATGATAGGCCTATTGTGTTGTCGTCGTCGCCGTTGCTGTAGATATTATTTTCTGCGGTCAAATGAATTAATATGGAGCAAGACAACCAGAAGAAAATTGCTGAACAAAATATTGCCTGTGTGCACTTTTTGTTTATTTACCACAGGGCTTGAAGCATGACGACATTGTGGACGATGAGGCGTTGCGCTCTCTCCAGCATGCGGTCCGTATCACAATTCACTATCGGTATTTGATGGGCTTACTCCAAATGTAAAAATACTCAATATTTGGGGCAACTTTCCTTTCCTGTAGAAGTGGTGTAGTGCGCAAGATATTATGAGTGGGCTTTAAGTCTGATCTTAGCACATGATGAAAAAGCCTGGTTAAGTTTTTAGAAGATATCTTTATTCACGTCCCGTTGATCCTGAAATGTATTTCGTCACAATGTAATTTGCTAATCACTTTTATGGTAAAAGGAGACGTGACCCTAGCCCTAAACATAATATGAGCAGCTTTGGGCTGTATACAAGAATTTCAAACCAGTTTGTTTTGTTTTATTTGTTTGTTTGTTTGTTTGTTTGTTTGTTTGTTTGTTTGTTTGCTTTTTTATGGAAGTCGCCTAGTACAAGGCTTACGGTTTTCCTGTGTCCAGATCTAAATAGAGAATAAATCTTCAATAGATAAAAAAACAAAAGAAATTATCCCATTTTTCAGACCTATAGAGGTGGGGTAACTTCCACCGTTGAAGACACCGTAACTCACCTCCCCCAAATCCGGGCTCATAAGCCCTGCCTACGTAGATATTCTACCACTTTTAGATTTTGTAGCATAATAAGGGGTTCGGACTTGCTTGTTTGCGATGACTTGCAGTAATTTCGGAGGCACAAGAGAGAATGACGAGGTAACACGTGCAGTGCTGTTTGGTATCTGCATGAGTGAATCGATGTCATTGTGTCGGCGACTGTTATGGTTTAAGTAACATAGAAAGTTTAAGGGCACAGGATTAGTTTAATATTTTTCTCAAGTCGATATTATTTTTTTTTAAATCATTTTTAAAAAGAATTTTCAGAATGTGATGATCATTGGACTTGAAATGCACCAACAATAGAAAAATAGAAATGCCTGTTAAAACTGTCACTTGTTTGTTCCTTTTTAAAGGTATAAGAGCACAATGTGGCTATTTTGCAATAAAACAAAATACAAATCTCGGTTGAAAATCGATTACCTACAATTATGGCAAAAATGTGGCCACAAATAAGTCGTGCATGCAAAAACCATGTGTAACTTTCTAATAGCAAGTGAATATGAAAAACGACTGCAATACGCGTTGGTGAAATGAATTTATGTACAAATTAATGATGGTTTCTATTTCCAAAAGGTCCCCAACATAAAAAAAAACTTAATACGTGAACTAATTATGCACGCAGACATAAAAACTGATATGCCAACCGAAACAGCCGCAGGGAAAGTTTCAATCATCTGACGACAAACACACAATCTAAAACTTGCCAAACCACCTTCCCACAACGTGCTGTGCCGGTGTCGTACAAGCAACACAAGGCCGTACAAACCAGAAACTTTTTGTCCAATGCTCAGTGGCCCGTACATTTCCTGTAGAGAGAGGTGAGAGTCTATAGAAAAGGTTTCCTACATAACAATGGCATCATGATCTAGACTGCCAATAGTGGTACCAACCAGCACCAGATGGGACCATACCTGCGGTATACAGGTGCGCCGTGACGGGTGAAGGTTTGGCGGCAGCGACATGAAAAGCGGCATTCCCGGAAACACCGGAAATTGACGAGTACATGTAAGCTTATACGAACATCCTTGGTCAGCCATGGCATCTAGGGTGCTCCTGAGACGCAAGAAAGAAGATAAGAAGATCGCAAAAAAACTGGTGGTGACCAATGAGCAGGAGCAGCTGGAGAAATGCCCCGTGTTCAAGGTGCACTACCTGGGCAAGATCCCGGCCCGCGGGGAGTATGGAAGAGAGTTCATTGACGAGCCGGTGGAGACCTTGCTAAAGCTGAAGGACAGGCAGTCCAAACTCACCAAGACGGTCCTGCAGATTACGGAGAAGGGCTTCCACTTCTTGGACGTCAACGGGCCTTTCGGGAAGGAAAAGCATGTGCTGATACCTATTCATCATGTCTGTTACGGCGTGGCCGATGAGCAGAACCCCCAGGTCTTCGCCATTATCATCCGGACTGACTCCAACCCGGAGAACAGTCTCCTGGAGTGTCACGCCTTCCTGTGCGACCGCCGCAAAGTGGCGGCCCAGATCACCTACTGGTTGCTCCGGACTTTCCTCCACGTCTTCGAGGATCTGCAGAGGAAGAGGCGAGCCAGACTGGAGAGGAAGTTCCGCCGGCAGCAGGAGGCGGCTCTGCTGGACCCTGCCGCCAATGTGGCCCGCCCGGCGGCTAGCTACCCAGAGAACCACCAGGGATACGACATCACTCCCAGCTCGCCGACGGAAACGATAGCTCCGGATATTTACAGTATCACTCTGGAAAAATCGAAGGAAAATGGGGCCGTGACGGCCGTCAGTCTAACGAAGAACACACCTCCCAGTTGCGTGAAGAATTCAGCGCCGCACCAGGGCGATTCGACCGGAGGATCCTGGGCCAGCGGTGGGAAGAAATTCGCCACTGTCCCCACCATGAGGTTCGGCACACAGGAAGACCCGTTTGGAAACGTGCCCCCCAAACGGCAACCCGTTCCCCAAATGCACAGTTCCCACGAATCTCTCAATTACCACCCTCCTCTGAAGGTTACCGTTTCAGCCGGCCCCTCTGTCGCCCCACGCTGGCCGCAGAACGCAGATACAAACTCACCTCGTCTTCATTCTTTTAACGAGGGAAGAACAAGCAAGGCCTATTCCAATGATCCGCGAAGTGTACCCCCAACCCCAAAGGTAGAACCACTGAAAATCAAAGGGCTCTCAAACCCCAACGCTCCTCTTCACCACCAACAGCAGGAGAGAGCACGGTACATGAAGAACCCACACGTCGCCCGAGCTACACCGACAAAAACACCAGCAAAGACACCGGCACATCGAAGCAGAGGTCGCCTCGTGGATCGCCCCTTACCCTCCTCGACTGGCTCGTCTCCCTCCTCGGTGGGAAGCAGTGCTCGAATCTCCCTGGTAAAACAGGAGTCCGACTTCATCTTCATCGAGATGCTCCAAGAAGAATTCTCCGTGATTGACGCGGGGAGCGGCGATTCAAACTCCACCGTCCGCCGGGCCACTGCCCCGTATTCCTCCCAGGACCGCCAACGACCCTCCGGCTCAGTCGCCGCCTCCATAACCGGCGCAGCTGCCCCGCCCCTCGATCAAAAACTCAGCAGTGAGGACATCGAGAAGAGGATTCGAGAATGGTTGAAGAGGACTTCCCCAGATGCGGAGAACGTGTCCTTCGACGACAGCGGTTTGGATAGAATCTCCCTGGCTAGCACCCTCGCCCATCACCAAAACTCACCGCGATCTTCGGAGAACGGTGCGCCGCAGTTCATGCCGAGCACACGGTCGACCAGCTCGCAAATTGGCCGGCGAAGTGCGGCCGGAACTTTCAACCACATGCCATCCGACAGAGAGTATTTCTAATTCCATCGCGATCATTTTGAACTCATTTTCCACCAGTCCATTTCAATTGGGAATATACTCTCAGGTATCACATGCATGTCTCCTTTGGATTATATTGCAAATAAGCAATATTCATTCAAACTTCTTTTTATAATTATCTTTTACTGAAAAGTGGCCTCGTTATGGACTTATTTCTTCGCAAAAGGTATAATTGGAAACTGACAGTTATTTAACAATGACAGTAGAGCATCTCACCATCTTAAACAATTCTCTAATGGCTATGCAATTGCTGAATTAATTCGTAAATTTACTCTATTGTGAAGAGACGCATATTAAATATCCTCCCATGAACTAGAACTGTGTATTTGGCATTTAACCGGAAACAAATTAGTGCAAACAAAAATACGGAAAGGAGCAAAAATATAAGAAGAGGGAAGGAGCCAATGTGGAAATGTAAAATTCACTTAAAATTCCTAGTAGAATTGCCGGAAGGAGAGTTAAAACACCGTACGTGTATATATTGTTACGGAACTGTGTAATAAACAACGCTCGCTTGTATAAGAAAATGTCCCTCGCCCGGCTTTTCGAGATTTCCACGGTCGGCGGGTTTCGGAAATTTCATTCACATTTTGAAACCTTTTGCCTCCCGAATTTGGCCAGCGTCTTTAAGCAATGTGCCCCGATATGTGACCAACTCTACACCCCTCTTTTTCTTTGTGAAAAGTTTATTATTCTGTCAGAACTAAACTACCGAATTCCACCCCTATCGTAAACCTTCTCAAGAACAATCCAGTTATTTTTCTTTGTGTCTCCTTCCAAACATTTATTTTTGTACACAAAAGAATGCGTGTAGTAATAAATACAAAATTCAATGGATGCCAACAAAGCCTCTATTACGCCGCAATTGAACAATTATCAGGGAAACACCTACACATTTTGAAATTTCAGCCGAAACCCTAGCCCAGTCCGTGACTGATATTTTTATAAAACATCCCCAGAGAACAGCATGGCGCTGAGATAATGGTTTATGTAAGGGTCTGCTCCGTACGCCCTCAGCGGGGTATGGCTCGCGCGGCGCAAACAGATAGAGCTTGATAGGTGCAGTCGCAAAATAGGTCCAAAATTGGCTGCGCCAACCTGATCATATTTTCCACGCTCTGGGAAATATTTTGTGTGTAAAGAGCGTTTTTAGAGCCGTAAAGGTGAGGGATTGTAAAGATACAGTGTACCACCTCAGTTCGGGATCGGAAGCTTTTAATTCTGAGAATTTTGGAGGAATCGGTCCCAAGGATCGGCCCTATTTTGGCCATGGAGCGACGGATATTTTCTTCAAAATTGACGGTCTGTGGGTTAATAAGCACTGCTGTATCACCCCAAAATTATCGTTCGCCCCTATAAATTAAAGAAAAGTAAAAGATGACTTGTCAAGCTTTTCTTTTATTTATAGCTATTCATCTTGGGGAATTTTTTATTTTTCCTTATTCGTTTTAAAGTTAGAATATTTACAGTAGATATCTTTAGAAGTTTTGAAAGTATACACCGAGAATGGTTCGGGATAGAGCTCTATGCAGGCTACGGTCACATGACACTGAAAAACGCTTAGGGGTTGTATCATGAGATGTAGTTAGACGAATACAGTGACAGGTGACATAAAACAATTATTCGACCCTCAAAAATCAACACATGCTTGTGTATGTGTTTTTATTGGGCCAGCACCACTCACGAAATCTATTTACATATACATGTATATAGAGGAAATTGTTCCAGAGATGTACCTTGACCACTAACTATAAAAGATATACCGTCCGTGCTCTTCCAAAAAGTTGATTTTGTTTATGAATATCTTTTAACATTTTTTAAGTGAACAAACAAAACTGGCATGAGCGGAACTCGAACCTGCGACCAACTGAGCTATCTTGCCCTATGATGACGGTCTTCCAAATTGTCAGTATCTTTGTTCGGGTGGGCGCTAGTCAGAAGTCATAAACCCATAATATGCCGCATAGCAAGGGATCACGCCCAATTTTACGATACAACATGGGAAGCGACATTTGTGGGGATCACTCAATGAGAATACGACTTTTAAACTTATAATTCGTCAAACAAACCACAAGGGAAACTGACTATAGGTAAATTTGAAAGAGTTTTCAAAGTGTACAAAGAAAACTGACATGAGCGCGATTTGAAACTGCGACCTCCTCAATACCGTACAGTCATTGTCTTTGTTCTGGGGCGCTACACTGCAAATTTATTGGTCAATTATAATGTTGGGCAAAGAATTTCTATCATTTGTTGGTCAAAAATATTGCAAGTTGGTAAATTGTATCGTTGCCCAACACATATGAGCACTTGTGAAGATTTTTTTACCAAATATTGGTTACCAAATAACCCGCGGTGGTGTACCCAATAATTGGTCAAAGTGGAGTTGGGCAGTGGAATAGACTTGCCCCTAGCTCTCCCGACATAATGGAGAATGCACATTTTCTGTTGACGATGCACATAAGTGTTTTGTCATTCATGTCAAAGTGTATTTGAGATTAATGGTACTTTAGGAATGACTATATGAATCGAAAGTGTGTTTTTTTGGCATACATTGGAAAAAATAGGGTAAATTTCATTATCACTAACGCGCGGGCTTGGATTAAGTCTAATATGTTTTTAACCAACACTGCAAAGCGAAGTTCCCTCGCCGGCGCGCAGCGTCATTTTCATCATCGCGAACGAAATGGCAGACATGGCAGACATGGCAGTCGGACGCGGAGTCGACGAGATCCTTCGGGGATGGGGCCTGGAGAGCCTTCTGCAAACGTGTTCAGGTAATATACTAACCAAGAACGATATTCCTGTTGGCCATAGAACTATCTAAGTCAGGTGCTTTAGTGTGATTATTTTTGTATCACAAGAAAAACTGCCACTGTGTCAGCACTTAAATTCGTCAGTCTCATGATTCTGTGGCCACAAATATAGCATTTAAACTCTGTATCAACTCGGACCCACGACCGACTCGGACCCGGTACCAAAGACCGCTTCAGTTGTGCATCCCGTGCACAGTTACTGGTTTTGCAGTCGGTAGGAGAAAAACCGTTTTGCATGGAAGTGGCATAGGCATAGGCCCAGGCCTAGCCTACTTCCTTTTTTATTTTTTTCATTTTTGTGTAGACCCCTAGCATGCCTAGACTAGTGTAGTGAATAATTTCAGGTCATTCGAGTCGAAACGCAGTTTGCAGCAGTAGGCCCTACAGTTCATATTTTTTTCTATTATTATTTTATCAGTCCACAGACATAGTCAGTCCACCCCTTCTCACGATGGGTCCGAGTTGGTCATCACTGGGTCCGAGTTGGTCATCACCGGGTCCGAGTTGGTCATCACTGGGTCCGAGTTGGTCGTGGGTCTGTGTTTGTCGTGGTTCCGAGTTGGTCGTGGTTCCGAGTTGGTCGTGGTTCCAAGTTGGTCGTGGTTCCGAGTTGGTCGTGGTTCCGAGTTGGTCGTGGTTCCGAGTTGGTCGTGGTTCCGAGTTGGTCGTGGTTCCGAGTTAGCGTGGTGTCACTGTTGCTGAAAAGGAAATATATATGCAGCCTGTATTGAATATAGGTTCCTTCTTGAAATATTTGACCTGTTGCATACATGCAATGGGTATGCTGGAGATGCAGAGATCTATTTTTTTTCCCATAGAGCTCTGTTATATTAATCTGCTCCGAGTATATACGCAGAGATAGCTGTCCCTTACTATGCTTTTTGAAATAATGAATTTTCCACAGATTGAGCAAGATTATGCAGCACGCTTCCCGCAGTGTACAACTAAGTTTATACAAGAAAAGTGGGAGAGTCTGGTGGATAGTATAATTGACTACTCAACAAAGATGCATCCATCATGGAACGACTACTTACAGGTGCCAACAGGGGCCCTTTCAGAAGGTACATATGTTATATTTTAATTTACCATATATACCTTAAAGCCTAATGCAACATTTGCATTTGCTTTAATTTTCAGAAATAGACGGATTAAAGGGTATATTATAGCAAATTTCCTCCCACGTCTAAAACTATAATTTCTTCACATTGTCTTCTTACATGGACCCATGGGAGACTAGTGGATTCTACTGAATGGGCCACCCAGTCAAAATAGGAAATTAATAAAATCGTTCTGCTGATCTTTTTTAAATTTTGCATTCTCGATGCTGGAAAAAAGAAGAAAAAGGCGCTGTTCTTTTGGTCTTGCTTCCTGACCTGAAGCTTTAGACGAAATGAAACAATTTATAGATGTCGGGGAATTGTCAGGTCAGGAAACCAGACTATATTGCCTGGCACCCATATAAAAATGTAACCGATTGCAAACAAAATGTGAACTAACTTAATTTTTTTAATTGATAGTTTGGCCGAACAATCACTGGAAATGCTACAAAATCAAATTTTTTGACAGCATGCATGTCAGGTGCAATCTTTTCACGGTATATTAACCCTCCTATACTTATAACTATCACAGCCTATCAAAATCTCTAAACACCAACTCTGACAGTTTGTGTGTGTTTCAATGGGACATTTGATAGGTTTTGATCTGTACAGCAGCTGGGTCGATTTTGGCCCTGAGAACAGGAGGGTTAAAAGACTATGAGACTATTATTTACATACAGTCAAGTCAGGTATTTTATATCAATGTGGTAATTTTTTTAATGTTGGCAAATGTTGTACAATACCTTTAAAGCTGATCAAAGAAGGAATGGACCAATTTAATCATTTAACACTGACCTTAATTCTCCCAAAGGATAATAACATTGAAACATTCATTTAACTTCAAGACCTGATTAATACTTCTTTGACAATTCGCACTGACTAATTTATGTAGTTGTAATGTGTTTTGCAGAAGCAAAGAAGAATCTGGCAACCTTGCCGCGTCCATTTGAGTTTGAGACTTCAAGCAAGGGCAAAGGCAAGGGACGCTGTACAATCAACGATTCACTCACATCATTTGTGGACATGCAGTCGGTATGTGATAACTGTGTTTACTTATATTCAAGTGCTGGGCTGTTTTCATTAGTCATCTCAATATCTGCTGTTAGCAATATACATTGTCAAACAAGAAGAGCTGGCTTTTTTTACATTTGTTTTTGGAAATGTTAATGTGCAGATCTTTATAAATATAAAGGTTTGATACTCTACCAGTTCACCCATCCTATTGGTCAAGAGCCAATTACGTGGGTGTTTTTATTCCACCGTTTAAACCCCAGTCAGTGATTGTGTTTAAAATCTGCGCTCTGCGCCACATGCGCACAGTACGTGCCACCTGCACCAGCTACCTCCAGCTGGAGAACCACTGATCTCCATATAAGGCACAATGTTGAGATCATCGCATGCAAGGAGAAAATAACAGGAAAAAAATCGCTAAAATGTTGTGAACTTTTCAGCTTTTCAATGGGGATAATAGTGTGATTGAGCAATCAAAAAACTTGATGTTTAAAACTGGGTAGGGGCATTGGCATAGTCACCGATATATACCCTCACCTTCGGCTCGGGCCATTATCAGCGGCCAGGCCTCTACCTGCATTTAAGTCACACATTTATAACTGCTCCATCACACTTTCAGTGTATACAATTGCTGAGGTCCTGTCATCATTGGGACTTAAACAGCATTGACTGACAAAATGTGGGTACCACCCTCAGCAAAAAGTGTGTAGAAACTCAAATATGAGGCTTCAGCTCGTGTGAAAACAATTAACATGTCACAAGTCAATAAACTTTTGCCTTTTCTTGTGTTATTTTCAATTTCAGGAGATGATTCACATGCCAACATGTCTGGCAGGTATAAAGAAGATCAGACGCCCACAGCCTTTCTTGCTCTGCTTGTACAGGGAAACGAAATTGGTTCACTCCGAATGCTTTGTGATAGTGGAGAGGGAAGCTACACCAGCACGAGATATGGTACACACACTGGACATTGTTACAAGGTTGTGTATGTGCTTGATATTAATTATCAAGCCCAGTGTAAATGTGTGTGGCAGTATGTAGTCAAGCAGCCTGATTGAAAGTGTGACCCAAAATCAGAGATCCTGCCACCAGCTATAAGGGCATTTAGGGCTTATGGTTTTGGTAAAAGTAAGGATCCTAGTGAAGAGTAAAGATCTACGTTTAGGTCTTGAACCATGTAAAGTTGTGGCGAAGTATCAGCAAAGGATATTACTGACATTAAAGTTCTTCAATTAATGTTTTCATTCAGACATTTTGCTTCTAATAGTTACTTCAGATAGTCTGGTTGATGTGTGTTGAAAGTATCCCACTTCAAACTCTAATGCCAGATCGATATGTACTTAAGCAATTTGGAATTTTTTGAGCAAACTTGAGTACAACTGTTAAGTGTGACTTAAAATGTGATGTTTTGATATTTTGACATGAAAACAATTATGGACTCAATGTTTAAAGTGACACAGGTCTTAGTGATTGCATGATTCACTCGAGATGTGTTTGCGAAACGGTCTAGATTCACATTGATATTGATCAAAATTCAAATGAAGCCATGTCTCACATTCCCCAGTCTGTTTTATTTTATGGGTTAAGATAAAACAAAAACCCGATGTGAATCAAATCATTTCTTGTCTGTGAAAGCTTAGCTAAATTTAAATAAAAAATTGTGATGTCCTCTTGCAAACAAAAATTAATTATATAAGAATATAAAATGTAAAAAAAGTTTTAGTATCACAAATTTTTTCCCAAGTAATGTCATCCTTCAGCAAATTTCAACTTCAAGAAATAAATTTATCAATATGCATTATTTTGCTTGTATAACTTTGGAACCAAATTTCCAGGAGGGAAAAACTTACATGGATATTTTTTTTTAGTAATCGACTGCAGATGTAAAATTTTTTTCAGTCAAACTGAAATTGCAAGATTGCAAGATTACTGTTAAACCCTGAATAAGAAAATCTCCAGACTTGTAAAAAGGAGATGTTAACTTGTTACACTAAACTGAACGTGTATTCATTTACGTGTATGCTGAATAAAATTAAAGTCAGACCAAAAGATTGCATAAAAACTGTGTTTATTAATATTGTCCAGAAGTTGCTACATTTGTTGGATAAAAGCCTTTAACCAACACTGTTGCCCAATGTTGGGTCAAATATCAACAGTCTAAATTTTGGGGTAATTTTGAACCAACATTTCCTTCAACAACTTGCCCAACAAATGGTCATTGATTTTACCCAAATGTTGAACAAAGTTTTTACCAACTAGTTTTGTCAAATCTTTACTCACTTATTGCATAAAGTTATTGCCCAACAACTGTTGGTTAAAGTTTTACCCAATAGTTTCAGCAGTTGATATTTGACCCAACGTTGGTTAACAATGTTGGATAAACTTTGACCAACAAGATTTGCAGTGTAGTCAGAAGTCATAAACCCAGAAAGCCGTAAAGCCAGGGATCAATTACTATGCGGAACTTGGAAAACGACTGTGTTTAAAACTTGTCTGAAAAGTACCAGCATTAGTACACAGCCACCATGAGCAGGGGCCACTTTCTTTGAGCTGGTTAAGTAAAAAAAATACAAAAAAACCTTGCTTAATAAAATCATGTTGCCAGCCCAAACTTATATTGGTTGTGACTGGTATTTAGCTGTTTTCTTATCATAAAAATCACATAGGGTTTTGGCTGCTAACCTGATTTTATTAAGCAAGGTTTTTTGTGCTTAAGCAGCTCTATGAAATTGGCCCCCAGGTTGCAAAGATAGGTCCTATCTGGTTTATAAAAAACCCGACGGCTGACTCATGTCTAATTTCAAAATAATTATACACCATCTTTTCCCAAGATGTACGGTAGTTCATAATCTAGACACCAAAACTCATAAGGTGTAAACCCATGTTTGTGTCGGTGCAAAATTAAGACGAATAAAGTGGAATTTGTACAAGACATTTGTTAATAACAAGGCATATTGGCATAATAGTTCTTTCATTAGGCATATAATAATACCACGCATTCATAGATTCTTGGCATTTGATAAATTCCGTTTGGTTGGTTGGTTGGTTGGTTAAACCTATACTCAAGGACGCACATTCACAATTGCAAGACTGCTGCCGCTATTATGCTGTTGTGAAAACATAAACAGACGCAGGGACAGAACATAAATAAATTGGGTCGAATAGTCATGACAATGTAATAATGTAATGTACAGTCAGGGGAAGGCCGTGGATAAAACGGGGAACGATGACGCTGAGATAACGACCAATAGAGGGCGGTACAAACGGCATCGCTGACAAACCCTGCAGCGAGTTCGCATTATACAAAGTAATTTTAAAGTTGGATGTTTGTTTATAGAAAAACGAAAGTTACATTACGATGACTCGAATTTTTTGTCAAGGGAAGAGAAATTGAAAGACTGATTTTAAACATTTGGTCAACAGTTGTTAAAGGTAGTATACTTCATTTGCTTTTGCTGTAATTTTCAGGAAATAGATGGATTTGGTGGTAAGTATTTTATAGTGTGCTAGCAAATATTATACAACACCTGAATAAATCCCAGCCATTCGATTGGTGGATCGTCGATCACGTGCATTGAATTATTCGACCCATCACACGACGCGAACCCGCACCGCCCAAAACGTTCTATCACATGGTTCTATCAAACGGTGCGCGCGCATTGATAGAAACAAAAGACTTCCCAAATATTACGGTTACTCTCCGTGGCGCTACAACAGGGCTGTCATTCACACAACATGGCGGCCGAGTTTCCCGAACTGCCGCGGTTTGTTCTCCTAACAGACGACGAAATATTGGAACTCGTAGGCGATGCTGACGCTCCAAATACAAAGAGACAAACAAATATGCAGTGAAACGATTAGATGAATTTGCAAGACACACAGGAACAACAATTGAAGCTTTAACTGATTCGGAACTCGACAATTTTTTGTCGCGGTTTTATGCGGGACTGAGAAGGTAAACGGCACGTTGTAACGTTACACAAAGAAATCCATGCATGCAATTTGTCGAATTTATTCAGGCGTTGTATAAAACAAATAATGAATGTTTCACATTCGTGCAATGGTAAGAATAATTTCATTCGGTGACAGATGATATGTCCCATTCCACTCGGCTTCGCCTCGTGGAATGGAACATGCCATCTGTCACCTCATGAAATTATTCTTACCATCGCACTCATAAACATTCATTATTTGTATACTGTAACACTGTTTAAACTTTTGTGTGAAAATATGCTGGGAAAACAGAGAGAACAAAATGTGTTCTAGTAGTGTGGTTCCGTGACCATATTTTAGACAAAACCGAGCAATTATAGAGTCGGGGAATTATCAAGTCGGGGAACTAGACTAATTCCAACGATTGTCTGCATGATTTTACAGGATGCTTGTGACTGCTATTTACTTACAGTCTGGTATGGTATTTCGTAATAATTCAGTAGTTTTTTATGCTTGCAAATTTTGTATACTACCTTTAAACGCGGTTTGATTTAATTCACAAAAATTATGTTAACGGTGGCGCATCCACCAGGGGATGGGAACTTGTCGCTCCCCCCCCCCCCCCCCCCCCCCCCCCCCCACTGGCGACATCCGCTTTACAACTGGTACTTACTTCCCTCATACTTTGAAATATATTTCCGGGCGAAAAAAGAGGTTGCCTTTTCCAAAAAAATCCAAGGCAAAAAGAACGGGGGTTACGGAAATTATTTTGGAACAAAAGGGGGAGGGGTTAGGGAATGGGTTATTTTGTTTTGGGTTTTTGGTTCTTTTTCCTCAGTGGCAGCGTTTTCCATACGCTTTACAAGCACATCTAAACATGACACATATGAGCCTACAACAGATGACAAACCAAAACCACAAAACCACAAACCCCCAAACCCCCAATACCCCAAACCCCCATGGCGGACACAATAGGAGGGCGCTATTTGATTTGGGTATACCTTTTGTGCCATACAAAAGGTTTACCCAAATCAAATAGCGCCCTCCTATTGTGTCCGCCATACCCCTAAAAGGCTAATGGGCATAGGCCCCCTATGTCGATGGTTGAAATCAAAATAAGCCGATGCATTTTGTAGGTCTTCTACAATTTTCTCCAAGATGACAGCATTTCAGACGGAGATATTTCTCAGGATTGGTACTGGTAACATCTTTATAAACAGTGAGCTTTCAGATTTAAACCAATGAATTTGGTTTATGAGGCTGTATCATACCTTTAAAGAGAAGAAATCCAAGAAATGTTGCGACCTCTGAATCTGTTAGTACACATTTTTTGGAGAGTGAAAATAACTGTTCTGTAGAACAACACGTTTGACCAAGATTGTTTGTTTATTCCCTTAATCATTTTTGTGTGTGAAACTAATTAGTTGACTACGCCCGAAAAGAGAACCGTACGGAAACGCTACTCCATCTATTTCAAATTCACTATATAAACAACTAAACATTTTACATATTATAAAACAATCTTAATGATCAATATTGCAATGCATTAAAGTTGTTATGTCCGTCCGATTGGAGTGAGTCACCCTGATAAATACATTTTCAAGCTAAATTGCTAATTTGTTGGCATTAGATAAGTCTTGAGTTTTATAAATAAATGAGACATTCTACAAGAAAATTAACCGACGATAAGTAACAGCAATACAGATGAATTTCGCATTAGCCCCGTCTGCGCACTTCCGGGTTGAAAGCGAGGATGTCAATGCTAAACAAAAAATGTGCTATTCAATCAATTCATTCATGCATGAATGAATCACGCCATAAATGGCAGCACAGCGCATGTTTGGCATAGTCAGCTGTTTACTTAGCACCGAGAGCCTCTTTTATAAACCCGGAAGTGCGCAGATCGGTGCTATTTTCGTCAATTTGGAATTCGTCTATTAAGTTTCAAAATCCTAACATTATCAAATAGTGTGCACAGTGTAGTGAGTGATTTTTATCGTTCTAAAATAGTTTTCTTTCATAATTCGTCAGTGGGGAATCCATTAACTGATATTTTCAGTCAAAACACGTAATCACTGTTAAAACATTGTTTACAAAGTTGTTTAAACAAGTTAAACAACAAGGTTGTTCATGTGCCCTGCTTAAACAACTTTATTGGTTGTTTAAGCAGGGCACATGAACAACCCGGGTTGTTTAACAAGTTTAAACATCGTTTTAACAGTGTACGGTACGCTTTAAGCGCAAATACATTTTTTCACACTTTTTGGTGTTATAAGTTTGTATAGATTACAATGCAAAAGACACTTCAGGTTCTATTTGTCAGAGATATAATCAAACCATCGCAAGTCAGTCATAAGTCACTTCGCAAGTCTGGTCTCAAGCCAAGTCACAGGCTATTCAAACGAACTGTGACAAAGGCATTTCTTTGTCATTGTCAATCCACTATAGCTTGCGAGCAGACTTGCGATTGACTGTGATTTGACTTGTGATTGACATGATTACAACTCTCTTACTTTCTTTGAGACCTACACATGTTTTGTCATACAATGCCCAATTCTTATCATTCACTACAAAAGTACTTATCTAAAATCACATATTTCCAACTTAACTTTAAAAAGTACGATTAAATATGAACACATAAGCACTATGAACATTTAAAAAATTGTACAAATGCGACTGACGCAGACAAAAGGGTATGATTAAAAAAAGGGAGAAAACGGTGTTCAGTATAAATTTATTTACGGTGCTTCTTTGGACGCATGTAATAAAAAAATAGGTTTTATGTTCCTTGCTATTTCACTGGAACTTCAATGATACCATTTCTGTTTTTTTCTTCTTTTACAAAGGGCCATTCTAACTTTTGCATTTTCTTTGTCCGAATTTGACCCGTTTCTGATCTGCCACACTGATTCGAATGAAATAATAAATTTCTTCTCTTTGATTCCAGAAAATCCTTTATTGGTCATTTGACATTGCATTAGGCGATATCTTTAACAAAAGTTGGAGGACAAAGTTGGATTCAAAATATTAGCCTAAAATGGAGTTTCTGATTAGAGGTATAATTGTTAGAGATGACTGCTGTGCGGGGGGGGGGGGGGGGGGGGGGGGGAGAGCCTCCAAGAAAAAAATACGAATCAAAAGCAGCGTAGTCGAATTTTGGGTCGCGGGGGGAAAATGGTATTTTTTGGTCTGAAAAAGGTCGACCCAGGTTCTGTTTCGCCTATCTATAAATAACATTTGAAAAGCGGGGATGTGAGGGGGAATTAGTGTACAGGCTGTGAAGTCGCGGAACTTTCAATTTATAATAATCAAATTATTAATTGATTGATACTGCTGAGTGCAAACCAATTAGGAGTATTATTATATTAAACATTTCATTATTATATTCTATTTGCCTATTTACAAGAGGCTGTCAATTTGAAATGCGAAGTTGGGCATTTCCATGTACAAAATGTAGTTCAATTAATAGGTTATTCGCGGGGATTGACTTAATAAACATGTATATTTTTAAGTGCATTAAATCCAACTCCTCTTCCTCCCAACAATGCCACCTCCATGAAACCCTCTACATAAACCACGATTTTCAAGAAGGAACGTGTTGTTCCATCTGTCTAGGTAAACGTTTGGGGTGCTTTTATACTATATTCCAGCTCCCCTAACCAAAGTTTAGGGAGCTGCACCCACTCACCCCACTCCATTTGATGGACTTTGGGATAAAGATGGCTTTACTCGTGCCCCTCCTACCACCCATCAAGGTGCGCTGGTGACGGCTATTTTTCTTTGAGCTCTCATTGGGTAGATTATGTATAACCTCTGACCCGGTGTCAACACCGTATGGCAATGTTATTTACAAAATGTACATGGTAAGCTACCTATAATGCTTTTCGTTTCCTCCACAAGATGTGATATTAGAGATTAGTCCCCGTCATTATCGCTCCGACTTCAAATGTATATAGAGGGACCAGAAAAAAAGGTAATGGGTTAAAGCTGCTCTGTCCGTGTTTTGGGGTGTTCACCCTGAATAATTACAGAATATTTTCAAACTGGATTGCTAATTTGTCATTAGATAAGTTATAAGTTTCCCAATGAAATATCCTGCAAAAAAATAGATTAAAGATAATTAACAGATTTAACAAGTTTTTGAATTAGGAAAGGAATCAAGATACGTCACGAATTAACCACTGGTTAACCACCGTTCCTTGACCAAACTAGTCTTGCTGTATTGTATTGGGAGTACTAATATGGCGGACGGCGACTTCAACTCGAACAGTCGATGCGCTATCAAGTTTAGGGCCTATATAGAGATCAGTGGTGCCCATATGTTTTATTTTTTCGGGGGGGGGGGGGGGGGGGGGGGGGGGGTCTAGGTAGAGATTAGCCGTCACCAGTGCCCTAGTATAGGGCGTCGGGTACCAGCAGAAATGATGGCTTGCTGTTTAGACGTCGCTGGCCCCAGGCTCCTCTGTAAGATCCAACTTTTCTTGGTGGAAAACGTCCTCTCTATCCACTGTTGATCGGTAACAAATTCTCCTGCAGAACAACATACGTGAAAACAAAACATCATGAAATCTGTTGGTAAACTGTTCGAATTTTCCCATTTCTCTTTTCAACAGTTTCTTATAAAAAGTGGTTTCCCTTCCAAAATCGTCACTTTAATCACCCAAACTGTTCGTTATTGAGCCACGCCTGTTGTATATGTAGACATGAATTTTTACTTTCATATTCATATGTAGGGGACCGGGCCTGAGCAAGGGCGACCTCATTCGATACTTCCTGGCTTCAAACAGTATGCTTTATTTACATCGGGTCATTTGCATTGTATCTGGGTGATTTGCATATCCCTATGTAAAACTTTATTTTGTTGATGACCTTTGTGCTTCCCGCACTGGGACGGTTAACAGTTGTCTTTGTGCGAGAATATAGTTCTTAGATCTATTCATTGAAATTGATTCTGGGCTTATCATTATATAGTTTGGTACTTGTTCATCGTAAATACTACATGCTTGTAATTGCAAGTTATAAGTTAGATTTTCATTGTCTGGATGAACATTTTGTAGAGGTGTTTGCCTTAGCGTATAAATATTCAGACGAGTTACTCGGCAGCACCTGGAAGTTGTATACTTTCTCGGTTTTTTGGAAGACGTCCTGCGACGAGACACGTAGATATGTTTGTCGGCGTTTTCACCTTATTTTGTGCCCGGCCATGGCTTTGCCATGATTGACATGTTCACTGTGGGATAGGGCACTTCCCTGAGAAACCCCCAGCAACGGGGGTTTCATACAGGAGTTTTTCGTCCATGGAGGTATTTTCTGTCATGGAAGGTTTGAGCTGAATAAGGGAATAAATAGTGCGAATCAAGAATTGTCATCACCACCCAGCATCTGTCCAGTGTCTCATTTATTTTCTGCGTGGTGCTCGTCCTTTTATCACAAGAGGGCCGGATCTCCTTATGCCGCCCCACTACACATATTTTACACGTTTTCAAATTATAAAATTACAAATCGACCCCGTGTGCACTGCCATCATGGATTAATCCATTTTGTGCGGGGAAAGTAATTAATGGCACACACAACGACGTGTTAATCTTTCCGCAAGTGAAAACATGGCGTGACGTCATTGCGTCGTTCGGGTCTGTTGACATGATCGGGAGTATGTTGGCATTAAATGCTTAGGTCACTGGGTCAATCGACAGTTTCTTTTGTCCCTATACCCCCCATTTGTCCCTATACCCTATACACTCTCCAAACTATTGTTACTTAACACATCCCCTAGACATCTCAAAAGAATATTCCTGAGATTCCGGGAACACAATGACCAACACAAAAGATGGGGGGGGGGGGGGGGGGTTCCCTCTGCCCCATATCGCGCCTGGTCGACGGCTTTCCATGAAGATCCACAATAATTTCCCATTCACTTAGTCTAGATCCGTTTTCTATTTATTCTTCCATTCGTGAATAACAAAGGCTGAAATAGTCGCATTGTTCTGGGGAATAATGTGCGACATTTGAGAAGCCTACATCTTTCAGAGAATGGTTCGTATAACCCAGCTGCGTATCCGGGTTGTGAAGCCAGAGGGCAATATCGGATATTTTTCCTAAAAAAAGTGGCACTAACTTGTTTTCGCCCTGGAAAACGTTTTGAAAAGTGGAGGGAGGGGGGCGTGGGGGGGGGGGGGGGGGGGGCTATGTTCACTTTGAAAATACATTTAAAGGTTCAATATGACGGCGCGTAGCAAAACTCTGAAGAATTATAGCCTGCCATCTGCCTCCAAATACTCGAAAGGTGGATAGTACAAAGGACATTTCTCACATACGGCTAGGAAACACTCAATAGTTGAGATGCTTATTTTATGCTGGCTGTAATTTACTGACAGAATGTCAAAACTGTCATAACACTGGTAGGCCTATAGGAATGATGTTTAGGTCTGTTTCTTCAATACGCCACAACAATGTCAAAGTCATATTTTTTTCTGAATCAAACCCCAGGTCATGAAAATAAATACGGCCAAAAGGTCACATGCATAAAACATGACTTAACCTGGTTTCCTTTTCCTTCGTGTGATGTCTCAATACACAGTGCAAGGGAACCAAACAATACAGTCCGCACATAATACTCTATTTGCACCACCGCTTTGTTCGGGCTCCAGAGTCTACTAGGCTTAGATATGGGTGAGAGATTCTTCGTTTAGAACTAAGCCGTGTCAACGATCATGTCAATGACAACCATCTCCACCAGACGTTCTAGTCTGCTAATACACATCCAACCATAGCACTGAAACGGGTCTGCTGAGAGTCAAAAATGACATCATGCGAGCAATGACAGAAATATGGCAGTTTTGCTCGTCATGTTGGACTGATCGTCTGCTTTGACACGGTTGATCACAACCGTCTGAATGACCGACTCTCTAAATCTTTTGGTTTTCAAGGTTCGGACATGCAGTGGTTCGACAGCTATCTTGCGGGACGCCGTCATCGTGTGGGCATCTCTGGAGCATTCTCTGAAGCATTCTCTGATGAGCAACCAGTTGATTTTGGTGTTCCGCAGGGCTCTGTTGTGGGACCACTGCTGTTCAAGTATTTTACACCCAACCCGTTTGTGCTATCTTCGAGAATCACAACATGAATTATCATATCTATGCCGATGACACCCAAATGTATACCTATTTCAACCCCTCCATAGTAGGTGATTCAGATCGAGCACTTGGTAAACTCTCAGCTTGCATAACTGAAGTAAGGCACTGGATGATTACCAACAAAATAAAAAACTCAATGATGATAAAACCCACCTTTTTATTGCAGCCAGACCTCATATCTTGAACACACTCCCTGAAATTGTCCTCAAGGTTGGTGAATCCATAATTCATCCTTCCCCTACAGTTAGAAATCTAGGAGTCATATTCGATTCTTCAATGTCCATGTCCCCTCACATTACATCAGTCTGTAAATCTCTCAACTTCCACTTACGCAACCTTCAACGCATCCGCAAGTTCATTGATCTCGACACCTGTAATCATGTAGTCCGCTCCCTCATCATTTCTCGCCTTGACTATTGTAATTCGTTATTGTATGGTGTCAGTTAGGGTGAGCTCAACAGACTGCAAGACACTTCAGAATCGTGCAGCTAGGCTCGTGTATTCAGTTGACAGATTTCATGAGGCATCACATCTCAATATGCAACTAATTACCACTTAATTACCGTATTCTTTTCAAATTACTTCTGATTGTGTATAAATCTCAACATAGTTCATCACCCTCCTACCTTACTGACCTATTATTCCCACATCAAGCAGGTCGGGAGGGGCTTAGGTCTTCATCTGATAAGTCCCGTTTGCTTGTCACAACAAACACAAAAACCACAGGTGACAAAGCGTTCTCCATCGCAGGTCTAAAAGAATGGAACAGAATTCCACCCCATATCCGAGACGCACCATCCATACAAATTTTTAAAAACATCTCAAAACTAAATTGTTATTGTTATTGTTATTATAATTATTATTGTTATTATAATACCTGTTAATGGTCCCTTAAGCAGACATTTTGTCATCATTCTTATTACCTTAAGGAGACTAGTGACATTAGGGAGACATTGAAATGTCTCCCTAATGTCACAGCCCCTTACTGTCGGAACTGGGTTGTATCGATAGAGGATGGTCCAAAACATAAATATACCGAAATTCGTGGGGGTAGGATAAGGGGAAAGTTGGGTTAGGTTACATTAAAGTCGGAAAAAAAGTTGTGCACAAGTCTATGGGAAAGTCTCCCTAATGACCCATCGCCGGTAATATTAATTATTATTGTTATTATTATTATTATTAAGATAGCGAAACCACTCCCTTTCCCCTGCTTTTCGACCCCCAAATACCACCCATACCTCATCCGTACCTCACCCGTGTCTCATCCGGTAATGCGGGATATTTACTTGAAGTGTTCACAATCAAGGCCATCAGCTCATTGCGAACGCGCCTTACTAAAAAGTTGCACCACATTTTTTTCTATTTTTAGAAGGCTTTACTCTGCCTCCGAATATCACACTCAGAATGTTGTGTTCAAATTTGGATGCCCGTCCTATACCGAAAGGTACATAAAATGTCATTTTCAGAGGGTTTTTTTTCGTCTGAAAGTATCAAAATCACAATAGCGTGTCCAAATTAGATGGCCCGCCCTCCATCATGGCGCATAAAAATGTCAATTTTCAGAGGACTTTTCTCTGTCTCAAAATATAAAAATCACAATGGTGTGTTCAAATTTAGAGGCCCCTCCTCCACCATGGTACATAAATGGTTCATTTTCAGAGGTCTTTTCTGTCCAAAAGTATCACCCTCACAATGGTATGCTCGACTCGGGAGGCCCGTCCTCCCCCATGGTACACAAATGCTTCATTTACAGAGGTAATTTCTTCTCTGTCTAAAAGTACCATACTCGTAATGGTACATAAAAATGTCATTTTCAGAGGGTTTTTCTCTGCCTCAAATATCACACTCAGAATGGTGTGTTCGAATATGGAGGTGTTTGACTTGACCGTCCTCCAGCAAGGTACATAAAAATGTCATTTTCAGAGGGCTTTTCTCTGTCTCAAATATCATCAGAACGGTGTGTTCGAATATGGAGGTGTTTGACTCTACCGTCCTCCACCATGGTACATACAAAAATAAATTTTAGAGGGATTTTTTACTTTGTATTAAAGTATCACACTCTAAAGGAGTGTTTAAGTTTGGAGGCCCGTCCACCAAGGCACATAAAACGTCATTTTCAGAGGGATATTTTTCCGTCTCAAAATATCGCACTCGCAAGGGTGCGTGTAACTTTACGACCGTCCTTCAGCAAGGTAAATAGATATATTTGCATTTCATTTTCTAGGGTCTTTTCTGTCCAAAAGTATCACGCCCACAATAGTACATGTACGCTCAACTCATGGGGTTTGTCCTCCACCATGGCACACAAAATAATGTTTTATTTCCAGATGCCATTCCTCTGTCTAAAAGTATCACACTCATAATGATGTTAACTTGGGAGGGCCCGGTCTGCGTCTAGTAAGTGTCGGTTATTACAAATGTTTGTTACGCCTATGTATAAAGAGCAACTCCAACAATTCCCAACTTTTCTTATAGGGTTCGATTTAATTGAGAAGAGCTATGTCAAATAAAACATACTGTCCGGACTTCTGTCTTTGACGCCGGCTTTTATGTTTAAAAAAATTGTATTTCTGTTGCCTTTCTTTACACAAGTCTATCCCAGTTTCGTGAAAACGAGCGTGACGTCAAGGCTTATGACCGTGGGTACAGAGCAAGTTGCAATTTAATGCATCCACTTGTGACCGTCAATTCGATGATCAGCAAAATGCCCCTACTGACATTCCTTACAGTGTTAAAAATAAAATAAACAATACTGCCAAACGATAAATAACGATTTTACGCATTACAAGTAATCCATGTTTTTCGCTCATAACTTTCGATAAAGGCAAGCCCCACACTCTCACATTCCACCGTCGCGTCATGCATCAGCCAGGGACGCTGATGCGCCCATTGTATTCAGCATCAGCACAATAGCATTAAGCGTAGCATTATATACGAAAGCTCACAACAACAAGGGACGTATATGTAATGCATGTTGTAATGTGCCCAAATGGACGGAGTGACTTAACAAGGCTTTCCCAAATTTGTTGTCAGAAAACCACTTAATCTTAGGCAATTGAATACATTTTATAATTATCAATGAATGGGGGTGCAAATTGTTACGGGAATTTCTCCACGGCATTACCGTCTTCTACTATAGTCCAGTAAGAATTAACATGAAAAATGCCCAACCCTGACATTTTAGTTAACAACCGAATTTTTACTCAGAAACCTTTATATGGTTGCCATGAACACACACAAGAAATTCAACAATTTTTTTCCTTGGGGGAAATGTGATTTTTAAGCTCTTAAAAATGCCGGTTTCTGTACGCGATCGTGTTATTACCCGATTACTGATGCCCAAGTGGGTACAATGATTAGCCAATACAGGCTCATCATAAGTTGGTCAGATTCCAATATGGGCAATAGTGTATGTATGTAGCTATTATTGTTACTTTTATTTTACTCGATCACAGACTCAGTTATTGCCATATTTTAATCGAACTGATGTTATTAAATGGATTGATATTATTTTGCAGCCAGATAAAGTAACTTTCCTAAAATTGTCATTAGTTGATATCTGATTTTAAGGTGTTATGCTATTTTTGGGAAGGAAAGTTTACAGTGGTTGTTATAGTGGAGGGGGGGGGGGGGGCCCCTCCCCCAGCCCCTCCCTTAGCTACGCCACTGCTAGTCTTGGTTCAAGACGACAGTGATCGATAATAGTTCGTGTAGCGTCGCGTTTATTCGTTCCATGCAGTGCGCCCTCTGACGATTAGACCAACTCATGGCTCGCACTGTCGTCTTGGGAATCCTGCAAAATATGGGCGCGGCTGTAATATGCAAATGAGTTTGTTATGTTAATATTCATAACCTTCGAACAACATGGCGCTTCATGCAGTCGGCGACCCCATGACATCATAATAATACGCGGTGGTTGTGTCTGGTTTGTGGGAAGAAACCGAAGATCGTATACACGCGCGCGTAGCCGAGTACTTTATACTAGGATCTTTGGAAGGAACAAATAACATGCAAAACGTATTTCTCTTAAATGAACGTACGTGACATTGATGGTTTTATTGGGGATATCGTTGGGGATTATACTTCTGCATCACGTGTGTGATTCATGTCACAAGTAATAGGCCTACTCAAAGCACTGTCGAGAATCACGGACGCAAGCATTTTTCAAAGTGAAATTCGTACGTTTATGATGGTTTTAAATATCCCTATTTCCATTCATATTTGCCCCAACCACTCTTTCCTACGTATTTGCCCCAACCTCTCTAGCTCAAGTGAGATTCGCCATGAGTAGCCTAGCTATAGTGGAATTTTCAAGCTAAGCTTGAGCCGTGACCCCGATTGTAGACAGAACTTGGCTCCCGGACTGCACGAATTCCCGTCCTCGATCGATTGCTAAAAAAGGGCCTCGGGGGCTTGCTAAAAACAAACGAATTAATACTGGCCCTGAGCGTCTTTCTTCAGCACCTCGTCGGTCAGGCCATGGAGGTAGGCTTTATCCGACAAAGCCAATGAGAGGTTTTGTCATGTATGATAATACTTCTGGGGCTGCGACGAGTGATTTGGAAATTGGAGGCGAAGTTGTTTTGAAATCAAAAGAGAGAGGCACAGGTTCAAAAATTTAGTGTTTACCGAACCCAGTCGGTAAACACACATGAAAAACACTAACACCCTTCAATTCCTGCATGGATGAACACACGAAACTGTCGTTCCCAGTCACAGTTTCTTGTAATTAATTGTGTGACTCGGATAATCGCATATCGCGCGCTCGGGTAACGTGACAGTATGGCTAGCCGGGCCATGCATGTTTACATTAGCCCCAGATCCCGACCCGTTAATACATTCAGGTCATCACATAATTCATACGCATGTACATTTTGCGATCGCCGATTGGCTCCCTAGGAAAGCCTAGGGAGAAATAAAGAAAAAGATAAACCGCTGGTGCAGGATTCCCAAGACGATAGTGCGAGCCCATGAGTTGTATAATCGTACCGTCAGAGGGCGCACTGCATGGAACGAATAAACGCGACGCTGCACGATCCATTATCGATCACTGTCGTCTTGAACCAACTACGCCACTGCCCGTAGAGGGTGCTGTTTTGTTGCATATGGAACAAAATGAAAGAGTTTTATACTAATACAATGTAGTTGAAATGTTTACTTTAGCTACATAAAGATGGCATCAAAATTTGTAAAATTAAATGTACATTCAAATCTACTTATCTACTTATCCCACAAGCATGATGATGTCTGCTGAAATTCTCCGTTCAAAATTGTTAACGGGTTGTACATTAATTGTGTTTAATAGTGATGTTGGTACTGCACAACCCTCTAAAAATTTAGCAACTGCGAATTTTTATCCAGCATGTCTGAACTTGAATTGGTTCAAAATGACATGTCCAAGATGTATCAAATATCAAAAATATTATTTTTTTTTCTTTTGAACTGAAATGTGATTTTTTTTCTTAAACAATTTCGATGGCTTTCGATGGATTAAACAATTTACGTGGCTTATGTAAACAACGATAAAACTTCCATTTGTGCTGCAGATTCTGGTTGGTACCCTTGCATTTTGTATTGAGATAACATATTTAAGAAACAAACCAAACTACGATTTACGTTTGTTTTTTATTCACAATACTGACCTCAGAATACCTTGAATATTAATTATTAAGGGTTCTTTTTTTGGGCGAAGGGGGGGGGGGGGGGGGAGTGGGGGGCTATACAGTTATATATGTACTTTTTCATCATGTTAAAGATTTAGGTCCGACTCGGTATAGACATCATTCTCATGCCAGTTATTAAGTAGTTTTGAATTTCTATTTACAGCCATAAAAACCGGTCTTCATATTACTGAGAGTTCCCTAGCCTTATCTGAAAACTAAAACAGAGGCTAAATCATCCTAAATAGGTGGTGATGATGACGAAAATAATGTGGATGATAATGATGGTGATGATATTGATGATTAGTTTGGTTTGGTTTATTAATTAAAAATCATACTTCAGCCAAAGGCTGAATTACATATTTTACAATTTACAATATTTAAAAAATAAAATGATAGAATAGAGTGATGGTGGTGATTATAGTAATTATAATGACGATGTAATATTGACGATGAGGATCAGCGGCGTAGCCAAGGCTGTCTCCATAGGGAAAGGTGGGTGGGAGGGGGGGGGGGGCGCTCACAGTTGTTCTTTCTTCATACTACTATTATTTTCTGCGTTTGTGAAATTGTCAGTGGGGGTGGGGGGTGGGGGGGGGGAGACTGGGGGAGACGATTTTGTTTTTTTGGGGGGACACGATATTTTAGGGGGGAGACGATTTTTTATGGGGAGACGATTTTTTATGGGGAGGGGCTCCTCCACCCCCCCCCCCCCCCCCCCCCCCTTACAATGGGGATGTAATAATTGTGACAATGTATATAATAATCATCTGGAATCTCTCCGAATCCCTTAAATAACACAAGACATACCTCGCTAGTGTTGGGTGATCCGTGACCATCAGTTTCTTAAGCATGTCGGCGTCCATGTCCATAAAGCTCTGAAGATCCCCAATGCGCTTTTGCAAGGAAGAGTTCGTCTTGCCGTCCCCATTCGCAGACGAGACACTCCCTTCTCTGGACCTGGCATCCTTAGGGTTTGGGTCCTGGGGTGCGGAGCTACCCCCGTCGCTCGTCGTAGAACTCACCCTGGGACGGGATACGATGCGAGCCCGGTGAACCATGGTGCCGGTCGTGGCTCCAGATGCCTCCACAAAAACTTCAGACGGATAGCTCTCCTCGATAATGTTATTGTTTGCTGGCGGAATTTGGGACCCGTCTTGGAGGACAAGACCCACTGCTCTCGCAGGTCCGTTCTGTATCTCCTCGTGGAAGCCAGGTTCAACAGTCGCCTTCACCTTCACCTTCCCTTTCCCCTTGATTTTCACCTCGGTTATGCCTTTACTCTTATCTTTGTTTGGTTCCTCCAGGACGGGCGTGGAGGTTGGGGTTGGTACAAGTGTCTCCCCGGTGGTCAACCCCAGGGCCTTTCGGCGTCTGTCTCTGAGGATCCGCTTCCTTTTCAGTTCCTCGTACGCCTCGATGTAAGCCTGGAGCTGCCAGTAAGTCAGTTTTTGAGTCACCTCGGGCTTGGCACAGATAAATGCGTGGAGGATGAGCATCTGGTCTTCCCCTGGCGCGGGGTCGGCGTTCATCCTGATGATGCAGGCGAAGATGTTGGGGTGATCGTTGCTTCCCACTCCGTAAGTGATGTTGTGTAAGGGGACGCTCATAGCAAAGCCATCCTTCTTGGTTTTGAGGAAGGCTCCGCTCACCTCCCAGCAGCGCAGGCCCTCCGGGTTGAAATTCAGCATCAGCCGAGAGAGCTTCTGTTTCTCTCGGAGCTTACACAGCTGCTCCACCGGCTTCTCCACCGCATCGCGCCCGTACTCCACGTGCGTGGGCATTCGGCCCAGGTAGTGGACCAGGAAGGTCGGGTACTCGTTGGCGGGTCCTGACTGGTGGACAGTGATGCCAGACATGTCCTTGTATTTCTTGCGTTCCCGCTCTTTGGATGCGTGAAAACTGATCGCAGCGTCTGTCGAGGTACTAGGATAGGTGTCCAGGGTTGCCGCCCCTTCGCCATCTACACTCGACGGCATATCCAACCGAGACTTGAAGCCGGAGAGGCCCTGGACTCTGCTCCTCTTCAGTTTCTTCTCCTCTTTCTTCTGTGCCTTGATGGTGTCCTCGGGAAGATCCATCGTTGACTTGCTGCGACTTCCGATCCTCTTCAAGAACGACATGGTGACGAGGATCCTGTTTTATGAGGGAAAAACCCTGCCTTCAACACGGGCGTGCACGGTCCATGATAACTCCACGGGTGAAATTCGGCTTATCCCCGATCGGCACGATTACCGACCGCACGTCCCACAGTCAGTGTCCATACAATAAACGAAAACAGTCGCGACACACGCAGGTGTGGGAATACGAGTACTTTCCCTTGCGAATTCCACCGGAACTCCCAAATCGAAACCACTTCTGCAGAGCGACAAAAATGGCGGCCTCTACCTGTTCGCACGAACTGCATGCATGACTTGAATTGCTTTCATGGTTGAATGCGGCTCACACAACCTTTGATTTCTCCTCTTTTTCAGGGTAACCCATAATAAAAGTCAGAGAAAACACCCTTTGTCACTTTCCCACAGTCTCCCCACAAGCCCACAGAAATGACGAATAACATGCACTGTACACTGCACCCACACAACGCGGCCTTGCAACATGAATTAAAACAGCTCTCTTCTCATCGACAAGTGTAATTTGACTCCAGAAAACAAGTAATTTTTTGCCCAAAATGCCTGAGGTTGGATTAATCAACTCACACCGAGTCCATCATGCGACAGAAGCTAGAACACAGACACTGTTGAATGGTCGAAATCTTTAACGCACGCCAAAGGCAAACGCGCGCTTTTTCTCTCTCGACGAATACAAATCAATACGAGAGAGCCCCACGGCCCTGTGTTGGCAAAAGGGTATATCTCATATTGTCATCTTTTTGGGATAACCCTTTTTGCCAACACAGGGCCGCCCAACCATCAAAGTTGGTTTGTCGCTAGAAAAACCGCTTTGACAAATTCACTGAAATTAAAATCGATAATCTAGGGTCTAGTGCTACACCTCGCATCTTACACATGGGCCGGGTACATACACCGATAATCAGGCCCGAGAGGACAGATTAGTCCATGGTGAATGCTTGCAGGGGAGACTATAAAACCAACACAGCAGCACAAAGAAAAGTTTAGGCAAAGAAAGACAGTCGCCCTTGGGAGCGCGGCGCAATATTCATATGCAAAAGTACTCGAACATTCTCAGCACTGGTTTTTGGGGCACCACGAATGGGGCCCGTCATGCAATCCTGGTCATTGGGATGAGTGAGTTTGGAGCTTGAGGCAATTCGGAACACAGGGGAGTTCTCGGGACGGCAATAACTCCCTGCTCACCAGCAATAGACCCTCATGCGATACAAGATCTTCTTGTGAACTCTGAGACTCATTTTGAAGAGTCTTCCAGCAATAATTACCAAGCTTTTCTGTTATTAATTCCGTTGTCAGTTGAAAGAGTTAACTAGGAATGTTCTATTTTTACTGCAGGGATCTTAACCACGGCATATAAAGTACATGTACATGTACAAGGTTTTGTTTGGTTATCATCAGTTTTGGCCCATGTCCTTATATTGCTGATGTAGCTTGGGGGTGTGTGGTGGAGGGGTGCACTCGGGTCTGTCTATTGGGTCTCTTTAATTTCTGATTTTTCTTCTTTCCTCTTTTGACTTTTCTTTGTGTTTTATTATGGCCGGGTGCAATATTTAAATTATGTGTAGTATTAAAGTTGTACGTATGTTTTTTTTTCTGTAGTTAATTTGTGGTTTTATACGAGGGCCCCCAATGATCAGCTTAGTGCTGAACGGTTCACCACCCAAAAATATTATAAAAGTTTTAAATAAATAAATAAAATAATGCGTGGCGGCCACCTTCAAGCTAATATCTATGATTTATATACCCTTGGATAGGCATGGGTAAACCTTGTGTGCGTTGTTACAGAATTTGAATAACAAAAATACACTTCCAAGATGGCCGCTAAGCATAAGGTCTATTGTGGTAACGTGGTCTAGTTGACTGCATTCTTTGGACGTAGTTGAATTTATACGGTATGAATGCAATATTTAATCTTGCATTTGAACATGTTTGTGCATTTTAACTAAACAAAGAATCCTTACTATTAAAACACACACAAAAAGCAAACAATATTGCCTGGTATGAATTGAAAACAACATTTAATTATGAAAACTTGTTAAGCCGTTTTTTTTTCAATGAAACTTAAAGCCCAACTCTGTAGAAATTTAATAAAAATGTATACATGACATGCTTACATTATCTAAGAAATACACTTCTAATTATAAGATTCTGCTTTTAATTGACAGAAAAATGTACAATATTGTATTGTCCCTTCATTACAGTACGTAATGTCCTGTCACGTGCTCACTTCTAACAATTGAAGGGAGTCATATAACCGACTTCCCCTGTTACCAGAGCTCGTGTTAAAGTTTGTGTATAATCTTCCAATTTATTTTTACTGAATTATTACAAAATACCTTACTTGACTGTAAGTTAATAGTAGTCTCAATCATCCTGTGAAATGATGGCACCAGGTGTGCTGTCGTTTTCAAGAAAAGTGGAAATTTATATCGTAATTTATATCGAATACAGTTTAGTCCGCGTTGTGTCTAAAATGGGTTAACAATCCTAAAACAGGCGTACGTGTAGTGTACCGAAGCGACGCGTTGATGGCCATTTGCCGCACGACGTAAGTACCACTCGGCCCATGATCACATGTTATGTGACCAATTGAAAACGATCCCATTTACAAGAATTGGGCTTAATTTACAAGAGGGCGCTATAACAAATCCAGTGAGCTTACCACCAGACGGTTTTTTCACATCCAAGAATGCAAAACTTTGAACAGGTCAGTGGAACGATATTTCCTATAAAATACTAACCCCCAAATCCGCCCATTTCTGAAAATTGCAACAATGACCAATCATTGTACACTACTTTTAAGCAAATTTTCTCCCATAGGAATGTGCACAATTCGGTCGGGACCGAAGAAAATGCCCATCTTACCAAGGATCTCGTATTAACAGAGTTGTATTAATGAGGATCGACTGTACCAGCATTGCCCTCTCCACCCCCTCTCCGTAGATTTACACCTGTTCATAACCAACAATGGCTCGGACATGGAGTCAGGCTGGAGGCAAACCTGGATTCTGACTTGGCCCATCCGACTTGGACTCTTGCGTGATCCAAAGGCAAAATGCCCAATATTCAAAGTCTATAACGGTAACAACATGTGGCACTTATTACTTCCTACAAATGTTTCAAACTACTTCACAACTATTTCACCTCGTCATCAGATTATGAGATCAGATATTCTGCAGCAGTTTAAAATCACAGTGAACTCTTGGTTAGAGAGGCAATTGTGATAAATGCCTTGCTCAAGAACATTAGCACCATGATCCCCTGAATGATAACCTGTAATGGATGGACCGTGCATAAAAACATTAAAAATCTTCTTTGAAAAATGTTGCAGCTTTTTTCATAGTTACAATATTTATACTTTTTATTAGCATTTCAAATTGAATCAGATGAATGTTGAGCCTGTTTTGTTTGTGAATACCTGAATTATTTCTCCATAATAGTATTAAAAATGTTAACTTGTAAATTGAATTCTGGCTACATTTTGTATTGAGTGAATGACTCGTGACTCTTACCGTGAATCTTGACCTTTGTTTTTGTTTGCAAAAAAAGTTCACAAATTTTAACAACTAAAAATAAAACCTTGGGGGGGGGGGGGGGGGGGGGGGCAAGCCCTCCCTTCTATTGTGCACTGAGCAGATGAGAGTTTACGTCAACCACTCATTGCAAACACCAAGCCTGTGAAAAAACCTCGGAAACTTCTGACCGGAGTTTCACCACTTGACACACAACTGTGTCGTCCACTGTGCGGCTAGCTTTAGTCACTGTCCGAGTCGTCACTGATGATACCACGTAGGTTGGCAAAGTGGTCAACTCGCTTGATGCGTTTAGGGCTGGGGCTCGGGTGTTTCTGGGCACCTGGCGAGTGCTTCAGGTACATGCTGTGTACGTTTCTTCTTCTGGAGCGTCCTGTCCAAAAAATCAAGAAATCTTTACCATAAAACTACTGTTTCATAAAATAAGTGCAAAACAAAGTTGAGATTGTGGCATTATTGGATTCTGAATTTCTGAAGTATCAGAACTTCCCTACGTAGGGAAGGATCAAAGTTTGGCTCAGGGGTGGAGGAGGGTTTGATGTGAACAGGTTGGGGGTCCAAGGCATGCTCTCCCACATTTTGAAATTGAGATACTTGTTCCTACATTCTGGGACATTTTAAAGATAATTTTGGGGATTCAACATGTAGTTTTTTTAAACTCAATTTCGTGTTTTCTTTCAGTTGTCTAACACATATCTAATATGGTGCATTTGAACAAACTTCAATAAATATCAAATTTAACACGATTGTTTTCAAGTTGGCGAATTATGATCAATCGTTATTATTTCCCTTTCTATAGCCAACTAACTTCTTGTTCATCAGAAAATAATTTTCTGACTTTTTGGCAGATCTTAAATGGGTTCACTGCGCACTTGAAAATAAAATCAGAAAATCGTATTGAAATAAAATTTTACTTGTGACTTCAAAACGGGGCAGTAAACTCAAGATTTTTGACAGGGATATGTTAAACTCGCTGTCTGAGCAATTTGGGATAAACTATTGCTCGGGCAAGGTGCTAGAGGGGAAACTCAAAGTGCGCCACGTTAAGACGACGCGCCACATTACCCGCCACCAATACTTCAAGCTTTGGCAAACCAGCAACATTTCCTGTTAATCAAGAATCCCCCACCTGACTTTGCATTCCCCGTGATGATGTTGTCGGCGTCGAGCGCTGCAAGCTCAGCCAGTTCGTCCCTCCTCTCCTTCAGCTGACAACATTTTGTGATCGTTGGCTTACCTACCAGGGAAAAACCACAAACTCACTTTTACTTAGAAATTAGGATGTAAGACCAGTTCCATGACAATCAGGAATGAAAAAAATCAGTTATGGCCTTGGAATAAAACAAAAACCTCAGAGACATCAAATGATTTTTGGTGAACACTCAGGCCAGATGGAACATGGACAAAATACATCTCAATCCATAGGAGTGGCCAGAGTGGCAGTCATTCTCTTGTAAACTTCAATCTCTGCTTCCTCGATTTGATTTGCACTTTGTCTTTTTTGCCTGATATCATGGGTTCCCGCCGGAATAGTTATTTCTTCTGACTTCTAAAGCCAAAATTTTCTTCCTTGCTTTCTCTCAGTTCAAAGTTGGAATCTGTGGGAGACAAGAGCTCATGCCTTGATCAGGCTACTTAGGATATGTAAGAACAGATTAAAGGTTTCCTGCCAACGACCTGGTTCACACAGGACGAACACACTTCGCTCTCTTTGGTAGTACAGAGCAAATACAAAAATCTGGTTTCACTTTAGGGATGTGCATTTACGGGTAGTACAGGAATCAGGTACCCAATTGAAAAAAAATACGGAGACACGGGTACCTGTTAAAGAAAGTCACTTCCAAAAATTAAATCTTGGAAATTGCTCGTAATAATGTTTGCAAAGGTCCGCACATTATTACTACCACATCAGTGCATCAATGCAGGCCTCGAAATAGTACTAGCCCGGCGTACAAATTCCAGCGAAAAATGCTCCGGGCTACCTAAACTTGGTTCCTTGGTTGCCCGGTGGGCTAGTGAACAATTCAGTAACCTACCATGGAAATAGCTGGATTAGCAGTTTTTGCGAATTAGAATTTCTCATAAGATCATGCAGAACAACGACGGCCGATGCTCGACACAAAACTGTGCAGTGACGACGGAAATTACACCACCATAACATGCAGATCGTTTTTATCCGATCCGTTCTTTGGGCAAACACGCTGGCGCAATCTTACCCCCAGTCAGTCTGCAGTTTCTTTCAATGGTTTTGCGCGATAAGGATAGTTTGGGAAACGAGGTTGCTGCAGTTTTGTGTGAGGATTAGTACGTGTAGTTCGGTACAGTCCCACGTGTGGGCGCAGACGTTCACACACCCCATACACTTTACGGTACATAGATACTGTAGCGCGGCTTCGGCTACATACAGCACACTGTATTCCGTGTTTGTTATACCGACATGAACTATATGCTCCAGGATGACACGATCATGTTTGACGCACGCACGTACATTGTATGCTGCATCCTGCCTGTGCTGGTGATGCGTGTACAATGAACAAATGTATGTATAAAATGTCGAAAGTACCGTCGAATTTCACCGTTCGAAAACGGCTGAAACATATGCCATGGTTGAAACAGGAGGATCGGTCGAAGGAGATCATCCTTTATTGTGCTCTTTGCAGATCACAAGAAGCTAAAATTAAAGCTGTGCGGAATTTTTGTCTACTTTCGTTTCGTTTTTTTTTTACTTGGCCTCATTGTGTACAAATCTGCAACTGGGAAATTATTTGTTTTTGAATCCAACATACCCTGTGCAAGAACGTTTTGTTTGTTTTTGCTAGTCATTTTTATCATATTGCTAATCAAATAACAATATGATTAGCAAAATTTGTTAATCAATTTTTTTCCTTATTTCCATCACATTACTAATACCTGTTAAAATTTTGATCAAAATAATGCTTTCGGTAATAATAAATAAAACTTGACAGTACATGCCATCAGCCTTTTATTTTCCAAAATATCAACTTCTTTATTGGTGAGCTAAACATATAGGGGTTTTCTTATTTTTTATATACGGGCTAGTAAAACTCTAAACGGGCTAGTAAAAGCTTCAGTTAACTAGCCCAGTGGGCTAGCCAGGAAAAAAAGTTAGCGCAAGGCCTGCAATGTAGCAAGATGCAAGTGTGTACAATGAGCTCTATATCTATAGCTTTACAGTGTAAACCGTATTTTCACAAGCATTATAAACTTTAATCCGTTTTATTTTTCCATGTACCCTGGGTTTTCATTTTGAAAATTCCACATTTCATTTTGAAATGGCAAAATCTTTTTTTATTGTCTGAGAAATGACTTAAGTCATTTGTTAATTCAGTTATGGGTACTCGATTTCATAATTTGGAAGCAGTTCCTGACATTAGCGACCGGGTACTCGGGTGCCCGGTTCGATACACAGCCCTAATTTCATTCACCTTTCAATCCGGCATCGCGCAGGACCTTCACCAGGATGTTTATCTTATCCTTCTCATCCTCGACATCAGCAAAGAGTTTAACGTAAACAACTCTCAGGCCACACAGACGGACAAACTTCTTGAAGTGCTCCATCCTCTTGCTGTCTCTCTGGGAAGATGCCTTGGCATCACCACTGGCAGTCCTCTGCAAGACACGATCAGGGCAGTATTAGCTGAATAATTCATAAACTAATCTAATAATTGACCTATAGTATGGCATTAGATCACTTGAAGGCAGCTTGTAAATTAGTGTCTAATCACATGTTATAATTTGACCAGAAACGTGCAAAATTTTAGACATATCGTCAAACAAACCACATAGGAATCTGAATAAATTTTCAAAGTGAACAAACAAAACTACATGTAGCAGGAGCGGGATTTGAACCTGCAACCTTCGGAATACCATACCGTAGTGTTCTACCAACTGAGCTATCTTGCCCTTGTTGCCGGTCTCCCAAATTGTCAGTGTCTTTGTTCAGAAGGCTCTACATGCAGAAGTCATAATGCCGTACAGCCAGGGATCATGCCCCAACTTTACAATACAATCTGGGAAATGACATTGTGGGGGATCACTCAATGAGGATACAACTTTTCAACTTGTAATTTTAACTTTTTAACTGATTAGGTAATTCTAAATAAATTTTCAAAGTGAACAAATAAAACTGGCAGGAGTGAGATTTGAACCTGCGACCTCTGGAATACGCTCCTGCCAGTTTTTGTTGTTAATTTTAAAGAATTGTTTTCATCCACAACTCATTAGTCGGAGAAAATCCATTACGAGGACATTTTTCAGTCAGGACACTGACAAATGTGTAGCAAGCACTAACTGAACAAAATTTCCAAGTTTGTGCAAGTAAATAATTTGAAAGCAAATGATAGATACCTTTTTAGCTGGACCATCACTTGAGCTGCCCCTTCTCTCCTTGGCATGTCCTTTGCTTCCAAAATGTCTCGCTTTCTTTTCTGTCTTCTTTTTCTTTTTTGTTTTCCGTTTCTCCTCCTCTCCATCGAGTGACGAGAGACTGCTGATGGTCAGACTCACTGAGCTGGAATCCGTGTCACTGCAGACTTCTGGAGTGTCGGCTTTCTTCGTCACCATCTTTCCTCCACCTTCAGCATGGCTTTCATCTTTGGGGGCTTGCTGCATTCTGCCTTCTCGGGAAGTTCTCGCTTTAGACCGTTTCTTGGCTTTCTGCTGCTTGCTTTTCTCCTTTCCTTCAGCAGAGTCTGGCCTCTTGAAACTAAGCTGGTGATCCTCACTACTGCTTGAATCTCCTTCATTCTGTCTAGAAGACTCCTTTTGCTTCTTCCCACTCATCTTACTTCGGACTTTACACTTGGCTTTGTTTTCCACAGTATCACTTGCCTCGCTCTCTGATGGGCTGTCCAACATTTTGTTAGTTTTTTTCTTTTTGTGATTAGATATATCCCTTCTATCCTCACAGGATGAAGTTCGCATAACAGACAGAGGCTCATCATCTGAGTTGCTCTCTGAGTCATCAGACGGAACACCCACATCACTCTCAGAGCCATCAATGCATCTCGGTGGCTTCTTCTTGCCTCTGGATGCAATGTCTTGATTATCACTTTCACTTTCGGAATCTGACGTCAATTTGGGAGACTTTGGCAGAGATTTAAGAGTCTTGAGAGATTTTGCTGTCTTAAATTTGGATTTCTGATAGCAAGCACTCTTTGGCACTGAATTTTTCTCCGACGATTTCTTCCTTGGGGATTTAAGTTTTGGGCTACGGGACTTGGTTTTCAAGACGGAAGTCAGAGATTCATCAGAGTCTAAGATGGAGTCACTATCTGAATCACTTCTAAAGCATTTTGTAAGTTTCTTTTTGTTCGCCTTTGAAATGGATGTTTTCTTTCTTGTCTGCTTTCCGGCGGGTTTAAGTATCTCACCATCATCTTCAAAATTATGTTCTCTTGATGCCACCTTGAGGGATTTGACCTTTTCACTTCCTTTAAAACCTTTCTTTTTTCCCTTTGATAAGTCTTGCTTTTGATTTTGATTTTGCTTGGATGGATTTTTTCTTACAGCATTCTTGGTTCCACTGTCAGAATCTGACCCTGAAGAGGAATCAACATCATTGGGGTTGGAAGGCAATCTTGCTCTGGTGTCTGATAAAGGCTCATCAGAGTCAGATGAGGAGCTCGCTCCAGAATCTTCATTTTCATCGCTGCTGGACCGTTCAAGGCTCTTTGCGATTGTTTGTGAGGACATTCTCAGGGATGCCTTCCTTGGACTTTTACGAGCAGTATGACTTGGGGGATTTTTCCTGCCCTGGTTTAGCTTCCCGTGCTGCTCAAAGAAATCTTCCTCTTCCTGAGCATCATCTTCATCATCACAAGATTCATTATCATCACTGTGCTTATAAGAATCATCCGCTGAGCTGCTGTCTTCAATTTTTGTTTTGCCATGTTGCCTCTTGAAAGCTGATCTCTCTGCTTCCCTTAAATTTTCCACCTTCTTACACTCTGCCTCATGGGTCCTTTTCTTCTTCCCTTGCTGCAATGAGATGGTGGAGTGGGGCATCATCAACCCTTGCAGAAGTGTTTTATCCATCACTCCAATCTGCACAACAGGTTTTGACTTTCCGATCTGCTTTTTCAACTGCAATGTCCTGGGGCTGTCAAAGTCAATGGATGGAGCTTTTTGTCTCATGCCCTTGGACTTGTTACCCGAGTCCTTGACTTTCTCTTCTTTGTCCTCTCCGTCGTCATCATCACTGGAAGATTCTACCTTTCCATGAGGTGATGTGTTCAAGTTATCAACATCTCCAGACTCATCCTTCTCTTCATCATCAACATCATCAACATCATCATCTTCATCATCTTCATCATCGTCACTGGAAGGTGTTTTTTTACTACAAGATGAAGTGTTCTCATGCTCCTCCCTTCTTACAAATCTTCCCTCCTTGTTGCCAAGACTGTCTTCCTCATCACTGGAAGATACCGCTTTGCTTTGAGGCGATGCATTTCCTTGCTCCTTGTAATCAGACAACTCCTCCACCTCCTCTTCCACATCATCACTATCACTGTGAGATGCTTTTTCACCACGAAATGAGATGTTCTCTGTCTTCTCACATCCTGAATCCTCCTCCTCGTGCATATCATCACCATGCATATCTTCATCACTGGGAGGTGACACTTTGCTGCGAGGAGACACCTGCCGCTGTGTTTCCAAAATTGATGTATCTCGTTCCTCCTCATCGGAATGAGCGTCACTCCTGCTGACATCTTTTCTCCTGTTAACGACTGCAAGTGCAACATCACACTCTGAATCTTCGGAACTACATGTACTTTCACAGGCTTTGTTTCTTGCTAATTTAGGGCTTCCTGCAACTTTCTCCAATGGTAGAAGTAGTGAATTCTGAGATGAAGATTTTCTGCCATCAGTAACAGCATCCCCATCTTGAGCATCATCTGCAAAGCCCTCAGAATCTTTGTGGATCTCGTATACATCTTGGTCCTCATCCTCATGACTAACATTCTCCTCTTGCCTCCCTCTCTTCATCTCTGGGCTTCCAGTGCTCTTTAGTTTGCTCGGCACTGATTCCTTCTTGGGAGATGCCAGCTCCTCCAGTTCAGATTCTGAAGAGATCTCCGGAAACACCATTCGCTTCCGCTTCCTGGTGGTTGCCATTATGCTAACATCTACTCCATCAAACTACAAGTTAAAATAAAATCTGAAGTTCAGAAAAGTATATGCAGTATTTTCAAAATTGAAAAATACGGTGGCAGCTTTCATGCCCATATTAAAACGCTGGAAATCTGGGATTTCTGCCAATGTGGAATGTGCAATTTTTTGCGTTCATGATTACTTTGATAACCCCCACAAATATTGGTCAAGAACAGAAAAATCTGCCCAAATAAGCATACATGTGTTCAGAATTGTATGGCGCATCCTTTAAGTTTTATATAGGGGAATGAAGTTTCAGTTTTACTTGGCAGTGTATGGTCACTCATACATCCATTAAACTTTTTCTTTTGCGACCTCGCGAAAACTTACCACCACATGCCTTCGCATAATTACACCTTGCGTTCCCATTTGGACTTATATAACCGCGACAGAACGATTACTCGTCTTGCGAGACTGGCAGAATGTCACACGTTGCGGGCACTGTGCACAATCACCTTTGACCCAAACGGGATAGAAGTGGTGACCTAACGTAATTTTTCGCGTGCTAAAATTCCTTAAAATCCGCCATGTTTCAAGCAGCTAACGAACAAAAACGTAGATGTATGCACGTACAGGGTCATCTGTCGGTTTGCTCCGCTGCAAAGCGCTAGCGCAACTGCATTGTTGGTAATACTATACACAGAGAGACAGAAAACCTTGTACTACCATTTTTATGCACACGCTAGTGATAATTGCTGACAACGATCAGTGATCAAGCGGTCACTCTATTGCGTGCGTTCTTGTCGATGTCTCGGACCGCCTGATCACTGATCGCTGTCATTGCTTTAGCAAACAGCCATTTGTACATCGAGCCCCGAGCGAGGCGCGCGCAGTGCCGCTGGACGGGTAATCGATCGCAAACTATCGTTTATGTCATGTTCAAGAATCCACTCCCATTGTTTTGTACACAGCTCGGGTTTAACTTGATCGTATTCTCATTTTGAGGGGATCTGTCACTGCATGAATGACTACTCTGCATTTTGGGTGAGTGTTTGGTTGATATATTCAGGGAAACGTAGCTTGAAAATTCTAGTTTTAGGCTTATGACACGTGAGATTCGCCGATTAGAGCTGGAAACACTCGTATTGGGTTTTCAGCGGTCTGTTTATTTGTTTGCCGATATGATCCGATATCTTCCGTTTCCCTGAATATATCAACCAAACACTCACCTTACCGGCAGAGGAGTAATTCATGCAGCTTGTGATCCCCTCAAAATGAGAATATGCTCAAGTTAAACCCCAAAAAAGTGAATTTTTCGTGCAACTTCGGTGCATGCACAAACCAGCTGTGTACAAAGTGATGGAGCGGATTTTTGAACATGAACTACATGTATGTTTTCCGATCGATTGTCGGTCAGTGGCACTGCGCGCGCCTCGGGGCTCGATATACAACGGCTGTTTGCTGATCGCTGTCAGTATGTGGAGATTCTAACTCAGTTCGTATGTAATCCAGGTATAATGCATATTTTCCTTTGTTCGTATGTAATCCAGGTATAATGCATATTTTCCTTTGAGTCCATCAATTGGTCGTTGACTTATTTGCGTTCCCCCAGGTTGTAATTCCTTCATGGTTTCATTATTTCACCACCCCCCCCCCCAAAAAATAAATAAATAAAAAAATTTATATTGTAAACACCCCCCCCCCCCCCCCACAAAAAAAAGAAAATTAGATGTGATTCAATTTCATGTTAAATCTCAGGCAGATGGGCAGATACACCAGATACTTGTAATTAAATTAAGATCAAGCAGTTTGATCTTCCTTAACAAAATTACACCCACACCCAATAATAAAACGCAACAGAACAATACAAAACAGAACGAGTCCCACGCGCATGCAGCCTCCAATCGGACCGACACGTCCGTTGTACCACTCACTAAACAGTCGCCGGCATTAACAGATTGCCGCGCGGTGCCTGCGGGTGCTGCGCATCAGGGTGATGTCATGCAAGGTCGAGGGGTCACGATTTGAACTCAAAGACAGCGAAAAGACATGTTCTGCGGGTGTCTCTGGAAATTAAACGGTAAATTTCACTTTTTATTTGGATTGTAAGTAAATCTTGGTACCTTCATCTGTTCATGGAACTCCACTTGTTCAGATGGTGGCGTATCTAGTATTTTGGTGGCCGTTGTACGGGTGACTTCTGATGTTTTTGTTGGGATTTTAGACGTATTTAATTAATGAATAGAAAATCGCCGTACACGTACTTTGACCCTACTATCGCCAGATCATGTCCAAATGTTAAAAATGGCAATAAAGGGTCCAAGTTACTCGGACTAGTCTACCGCAATAAACTGTTCAAAATTACAAAAAAAGATGTCAAAAGAATTAAGATAAGTCTGCTTTAGGTTAAAAAAGTCATTTTGGATTGAGAAAAAATACCCTCGACTCTTTATATCGAAATATTCCACACAGTGCAGTCTAGTTAGCCTAGTTACATGTACTTTGTCTTGTGAGGATTGGTTATTTTCCAAGATGTTGCTTTTCCTGACCCATTTTGGTGGGCATTAACGTTAAATCTTTGCAATTGTGTAGTGTAGGGCCCCTCTTTAGTTTTGATGAAATTAGAGTCAAGGGTATTTTTTTCTCATTCCAAAATGACTTTTTTAACCTAAAGTAGAATTCTCTTAATTCTATTGACATCGTTTTTTGTAATTTTGAACAGTTTATTGCAGTAGAAAATGCAATTTTCTTACGCGCTTTAAGGCGGTTGCCATGTGAATCAATGCGGTTTTGCGCGTTTACTGCGTGTCGCGGTGAGCGGCCATCTTAATTTTCGCGTTGTGTTTTGTCGTCCTCATCGCCGCTTTACCCCAAAATTTCCCTCAAAAACTAAAACCCTGCCCTTTATCTACGGCATAATTGTTGGTTTGTAATGTCGCTAACTAGTTTGGCAATTCCAATAAAACCTAAAAGTTGCATTTTCTACCGCAATAAACTGTTCAAAATTACAAAAAAAAGATGTCAAAAGAATAGACGAGTTCGATAATTGAAAGGTCAAAGGTCAGCTGTACCAATTCCGCCTCGTCGTATAGGCAATTTACGCTGTTTTGGTACAGCTGACCTGTGACCTTCGGAGTAATTGCAGAATACCCCGCCACCCGAAAGAAACCCCTAAAAAATGCGGATAAGCGGTGGGATGGAGTCTGACCACCAGGCGATAGAGGGGGCAATTTCTAAGTCCAATGTATGTCCCCGGAGGTGGATATGCGGATACGGGGTGGGAGGGAGTATGGCGGGGCGATAGAGGGCGCCATTTTCCCTTTAAAAAAAATCGTCCGAGGGGGCTGTAATCTGACTGGCTTGCGTAATTCGAATGGGAAGCTCGGTCAAAAGTCTAAGTCCAATGTATGTCCCCGGAGGTGGATACGCGGATACGAGGTGGGAGGAAGTCTGGCGGGGCGATAGAGGGCGCCATTTTTCTTTAAAATAAAAAAATCCTCCGAGGGGGCTGGAATCTGACAGTCCAATGTATGTCCCCGGAGGTGGATACGCGGATACGCGGTGGGAGAGAGTGTGGCGGGGCGATAGAGGGCGCCATTTTCCCTTTAAAAAAAAACCCATGGAGGAAGGTACTCCTAGAACTATGAGGTTCTCTATGCTGACATGAACCTCATAGGAAGACGCCGATTTTTCCCATAGGCTAGTACAGCAAGAATAAGAACGTCATTTCCATGCAACACGTTTCCACATTTTTCGCCGTGAATTACTTCATGGCTGCCCCCCAAAAAAATAATATGCCGCATTTACCTCCTCACCTCGGTTGCGCCAAGTCAATTTTCGCCTGAAACGGGTCCAATTTGCGGGAAAAAAAGAAAAAAAATTGCAGTCGTTCCGAAGCGATCACACACGCACACCATCGATTAAGCCGCACACACGAAGCTCCTGTTTTGCGGGGGGGCCGTGGGTCGGTCAAGTCATGATTATTCATCGAAAATTTGAAGCGCGGTACGGCAGGCAACTGCCGCGTGTCCGTTATATACCGTGTGCGACGACAGGCAATGCATGCAGACGGTATATAACGGACACGCGGCAGTTGCCTGCCGTACCGCGCTTCAAATTTTCGATGAATAATCATGACTTGACCGACCCACGGCCCCCCCGCAAAACAGGAGCTTCGTGTGTGCGGCTTAATCGATGGTGTGCGTGTGTGATCGCTTCGGAACGACTGCATTTTTTATTTTTTTTTCCCCGCAAATTGGACCCGTTTCAGGCGAAAATTGACTTGGCGCAACCGAGGTGAGGAGGTAAATGCGGCATATTATTTTTTTGGGGGGCAGCCATGAAGTAATTCACGGCGAAAAATGTAGAAACGTGTTGCATGGAAATGACGTTCTTATTCTTGCTGTACTAGCCTATGGGAAAAATCGGCGTCTTCCTATCAGGAACCTCATAGTTCTAGGAGTAGGAGGAAGGTATGTGAATACTACTAGTTTACTGAGGGCAATGAACAGTGACCCCGTATCCGCGTATCCGGATACGAGGTGGAGATACGAGTGTCGGGGTATTCTGCAATTGTGCCCTCGATGTCTGCTTTAGATTAGGTTTAAAAAGTAATTTTGGAATGAGAAAAGTCAAGAGGGGCCCTACTGCCTACACTACTCCCAATCGCCAATATACATGTAGTAGCTATAACACGTAAACGCCAGTTAAGACATTTGCCTATGTGCCACCACGTAAAAAAAAATTTTTTTGGAAACGGATAACGCCCAAACGGTCCCAAAATTACCCATAAAATTACCCAGAAATGTAGAGTAACACTTACTCTTCAATTTAACATCTTTGGTGAGATTATTGATAGAACAGTTATCCAAAAATGTGCATGTTTTTGAAGACGACTTTTCGCGTGCGACTTGCAGAAATTGCCGACTTCAGGTGATTTTTGACCTCTGACCGCGTTTGGAGGTCTCGTTGAAATCTCGTTTTTTTCGCGAGTTTCTTAGAGATTTTGATGAAAGTTGAAAGGTCAATGTGTGAAACGAGATCACATGGAGATGTCGAGCTATTCAATACGGACGAAGACTCATCTGAAGAGTAAGAAAACATGAAATTTTCGGCATTTTTATCCACAAAAAGTTGGGAATTTGAAGTAAAATATGTTCAAACTGACATAAAACCAGTGACCCCGCCTTGGATTCACAACTTAGTACATTGTCTGGACTGTTTTTGAGCAATATCAACACACATTTTCTGTGAAAAACATCGCTAACTTCCCCTAAACGTGTTTTCTGAGGTCATGTCATCATGGTCAATTGTTTGCGTGATATAATGGCATATGCAACCGCGCGGTCTCGAATTAATATTAAAGTTTATGTAAAGATTTGCTCAGTGTTCATCCGCTCTAGACTTGCATAGTTATTATTTTAACAGTGAAGTGTAAAATATGTATTTTTTTTTATTAATTTTTTTATAACATGCAGTCTAGGCCTGAATGATTTTGTTTTTATTTATTTGTATAAATTATGACCATAAATAGGCCCTACATGTTATGTATTATTAGAAAGTAAAAAAGTAGTGCCGAGATTTTGAAGAAAAAAAATCAAGTTTTTGAATTTGTTTTTTAAGTTCACACAACTTCAAAAGCTAATTTCTCAAGAAGTAAGAGGTTAATTTGAAGGCAACTAACATCCCTGAATTCCTCACATTAGTAGCTTCATTTTGATATATAAATTTACATATTTACATAACTTTTATGAAATGGGCTACCGCAAATGCCTTTATGGTCAAATTAGCGGCACACAAAGTACATTTTTTATCAAGTTTAAAGGAGTATAACGCAAAAACCGAAGGAGATATTCAAAAACAAATTACACCACTGATCCTCTCTCAGCAAGAGCTTCATTTTGATGTATAACTTAATACATTTACATTTAGACAATTTTTTTAAATTAGGGTGTTATACTAGCCCAGGTTGGACGACGTCTTCATTGCATTACGACTGACGTCCAGGTTATAAAATATCTGCTGCCACAGAAAACATTTTACAAGTGTTTTTTTCCTTATTTTTACCTGATGAAGGAAGCTAAAATTTCGCTCACATAGTCCTTGTGTCCGGAATTACAAAGATGCTTGGTTTAGAAAAAGTAAATATGTCCCTGGGCGACGTTTTTACAGGAAATAAATCGCAGATCCACGCTTCCGACGTAAACATCCTGTATGAACTTCTCGCTCGTACCGTGCAAAGACTTACGCGCGCGCATGCGCGAAATGCATAGCAACCGCGCTGCTTCCACGCATGCGTGGTAGAGTTGTGGGCGTGTATGTTCGTCAAAAGTTTTTAGATTTTCTGAATTAGTTTTCGTCGTGCGGTCGTAATTTTATTGAGATGGAGGAAACAATTAATGCTGTGATGACAGAATATGGCGTCCCCTATAAGCTAAAACCTCAGCAAATCCAGGTAATAACGGCGGTTTTGAAGAAGGGTAATAATGTTTTTGGCCTTCTACCCACTGGATTCGGCAAGAGTGATTGCTACGGATGGTTGTCATCAATTATGGACAGAGTAAGTATCTCTTCAAGTTTTTCAAGAGATGTTCGGTATACGTGAATTTTAAGATAGGCCGACCAAAATATGATTTGCAAAGAAAGTTATATTATATATAGTAAAAACAACAACATTTAATTATTTAAAAGCACACCACCAGTTTGGCAAGACAGTTTGTTGTATTTTACTCATTCTTTCACGTCAGTATTGAAGTGAAGATTTATGGACAGGGACATTTTAAACTCGCCGGTATTTCATTTTCCGTGTCATTTGGGGCTAAAACTATTACTCGATCTTGGTACTAGAAGAAAAATAAAAATTCGCCACGTTAGCAGACGCGCCATTGTATAGGCCTACATTTCGTAATTCAGTTCTCATTATATAATTATTCCCCAAATGAATGTCGATTCGGTGAAATGGAGCACTGACGGACAAACAGTTACACATTAAAAGGTTTCACATTTTAGCTTAAAGAACATGAAGAAAGAACATTGTATTACAATTATTTTTCACAGACAAGATGCTGCCACAAACCAGAATCGATTTTTTTCTCCAGATAAAACCTGATGTTCAACACACCACTCTTGTGATATCGCCGCTAAGGTCTCTAATGCAAGATCAAGTAGAGAGATGGACCTCGCAAGGAGTCACGTGTGCCGCGATAATGCGAGCCGATGAAATGGATGATGCTACCAAGGAAGGTGGGTAAACTATTAAAACAAAATCAGCGATCATGACTACTACGCCCGATCTCCTCCCCTGCCCAGCTGACATCCAGTGTCGATCTCTCTAACAGAAGGAGGTTGTTATTGATTTATGTTATTGCAGGAATCGCTGAGGGAAAGTTTAGTTTAATATTTTCATCCCCCGAGGCCATACTTCGGCAACAGTGGTGGTCAGCAGTGAAAAGATGGGAGAACCGCCTTACTGCTCTGGTCATAGATGAAGCACACTGCATGACAAAGTGGTAGGTTGTTTGGTTTGGGGAATTACATTTGGAATAAAAAGAAAATTAAAACTGCAAATTTATATCCCTTAAGTATTATTTAACCAGACTTATTTGTGTCTCGTGGTTTCATTTCTTTAGTCTTCACTTTATATATAACAAAAACAAATGTTTTCCTTTTTCAGGGGGTCTTTTCGAGAAAGTTACAACAACATTTCAACAATACGATCCATCTTGTCAAAGCAACCTGTCATGTGCTTAACAGCTACTGCAACTCAGTACATGGTTGAAGAAATCATCAACAACTTAAATCTCGAAGTATCATCTGTTGACATCATATCAGTGCTGCCTGACAGGTAAGTTAAGCCGTATTGTCAAAAAGAGGTGAAAGTTATGATACGAAATTTATCTCTTTTAACATCAAATTTGTATACGCATATATACCAAACGTTAGGATTATGTTTAATTTTCCAGGGCCAACATCAAGTTACGTCTCCACCAGGTGGACAGTGCCAACTTCGAAGAACATCTGAAATGGTACTATGACCTGTTAAAGGAAGATGAACCACCAAAGGCTATCATTTATGCCAGGTATAAAAGAAATTGTGCATCACCGCATACCGTGATAGTATTGTAGTAAATTACATTATTGACTCGTATTTTTACTTTCTTAATCATTCTTCTCAGTGTTTTAATTTGTATAATTTATGGTCAACTTTTTATTTTCTATGTAGGCAGGTGTGCGAAGTCGCCAATATATATGCATGGCTAATGGGCAGTCTAGCTGAGAGGGCCTGGGCTGGCTCTGACCACACTGTCCATAACAGAATTGTGGACATGTACCACGGCACCACAGACCATGACAGCCAAAAGCGAATTACATCTTCATTCTCTAAATCATCGTCTCCACTTCGATGCGTGGTCGCCACAAGGGCATTTGGAATGGGGGTACAAATCAACGATGTGGATTTTGTCATCCACTGGGGACCCTCTAGAGATGTACTTGGCTACTGGCAGGAAGTTGGTCGCTGTGCGCGAGACGGAAGGCAGGGGCGTGCTGACCTTTACCTGTACCCGCGGTCGGTCAACAAACGGTTCGTTGATGACAGCATGATGCAGGTCTGCACATCAGTCAGAGGTGGCCAATGCTTGAGGGCTGCTGTGCTTGATCAACTCCATGTCAATGGCATGGAAAAGTTTAAGAGAAGCAGCTCCCAAACTTGTTGCAGTGCGTGCGAAGAGTAGGCCTGGTGCTAGTGTTCCAAAGAAAAACAAAATACATGTAGAAGGAAAAAAATACAAGAAAATAGTCAGCCAATAAATGCATGCAACATGTGCAATGATCAATTTCTTTAAACCTTTATTGTTGTATTTTATTTTTGGTTTTAATTTTATCACTTGATTATCGAAGTGACCTTATGTCTGGGAAAATCCATGCGGAAAGGCAATCTGCGACCGGTTTTTGCTAAGCCCGTGCATGCCGGGATAACACACGAGGGTGGGCTATAAGCCTATATATTGATCTCAACGTCTATACTCACAACATTTACGCAAAAACACATAAAAGAACATAATTATACAGCTTCCCTGGCATGCATAGGCAAAGTGAAATTACTGAATTACCTTTATTTGATTACTTTTTTCCACATGTCCATGACTTCTGCAATTTTGCGTAGCTTCCTCCCGAGGAGATCAGGTGATTTTATGACCGTGCTGTGTACATATTCTTCGAACCCACGATGATGACGGCCTGGGTGGTAGGCGAACAGGGCATCTTTTTTGAACTCACTGACGAAGTCAAGCACATCTCTCTTATTTATGCTTTGTCTTGACGAACTTATGCCCTGAACTAAATCGGCAAGGCCCCCTTCCGTAATCAGCCGGTCAATTTGCTTACCAAAAGCACCGCTCATTTGGGCACAGCGTTGCACCTGTTTGGGCGTATATCGTCCTCGGGATCGTAGCAGCATGTCTTGTAAAGATATACAAATTATAAGAAATGTTAAGGGAAGAGAAACCTGACGTATTTTGCCGTCCCTGATAAGTTTCAAATTGAGCAATATGGCCTTTTTCATTTTGTCACCCTGAAATAATGTAAACTTAATTATTTATTTAATAATTCAATTACCTTTGAACTCGTTATTAAGAAATTCGTTCAGAAGATCCATGCCGATGTTTCCCCCTTCCTTGCCTTGTACGTTGGCTACTCGATTCCAGGTCATGTCGTGACGAAGCCGTTCTGGCAAAAAGCCGCAGACACCTATACAAAAACACAATAACGTGAGTACTAAAAACTACTACAACTGAACAGTAATTCACAAAATAGAAGCTATTTCTTAATTTTTCCTGTAGTGGAGAATAATATTCGAAGGTAGTAATCTTGCCCCTTTTGCCGAAGTGTTTATATAACTGCCACATGTGCGGCAGACTTTTTTGACACCAATAGGATACCCTTGCAATTTAATTAACTTCTTTAACATCTTGTTGCTGGATGATGATGATGATGATGATACTACTACCATTTGGTGACATGGCTATGCAGATAAAGTATTAACGGATGCAACAGACCTGTCAAAAACTGTTGCGCGATGTTCAAGTATTTATGATGTCGCAAAGCCCAGAAATCAAGAAGATCCATTTTCCAGTGAGACTTCATTGCTTCTCCTTCTCCATGTCTCACAGCAAACCTCCTTGCAAGATGGTTTAATCCACGAGACATCAGAGCTTTCGTATAATTCAATACATAATCGTCATGCTCCGTCTCAAGTGCACATTCATCGCAGCAGTACCATACATCTAACACAGACAGGCAGAGATTATAAATCTGGATTAATAACGTGCTAAACAAAAACGTTAAAAACATGTTAATTATAGGCCACGTTTAGTCACGTCAATGTCTGCAAGTTTCATCCGGATAGTGACGTTTAATACACAGAAAATAATTACCTGGAAATGCTTTGTCGGCTAAACAAGACGTGTGAAACCACTCCTGATTTCGACATGCGTCCTTCAAGGCGCACTGAATCATTTCGCCGCCCTTTCTCTTGTGACACCTACAATATATGTATGTGCCATCGCCTTCACAATCGTCGCAGCAAAACCAGTCGTCGACAGGTGCTTTGTCAAGTCCAACACAAGCGAGGTGATACCAACTGAACGGACAATGGTAGCTGCAGCACTGAACCATGGATCCTTCTTTTTCTATTCACAAAAGAGACCTCTATTTTATTCATTAAAAATCCATGTTTCCTATACCAGGCACGGCTGTATCTCATATATTTAAATTTGAGGATTTTTTGATAATCTACAATTAATTCTTTTATAAATTAATCACCATCGTCATCATCAAAAGCGTCGTCATTTCTTTGTTTATATATCGTTTTTTTTCGGGGGGCGGGGAGGAGTGATTTTGATAAAAACACATGCTTTGTGATATTATCACTCACCTTCATCACAACAACAAAACCCGTAAGACTCTCTGGGGGGAATTGTCGATGACTTGGCGCTTGCAATAACCTTTCGGATGTCTTCCTTTTTAGGTTCCATCCAACAGAAGTCAACCGTTTGTTCCGCCAACCTCCGTAGATACTCCACCTTTTCTTTCATTGTCCCCGCCACTGGGAAGTTTGCAGGCACATCAGATGGGGTATCAATGTTGGTGATTGTCTTGGCAAACAGGGTCACGTATGCTTCTGTTGCGAACTAAAGAAAGATGAAACAAAGAGATATTGCTGGGGTGGAGAAGGTGAGACGTGGAGAGAAGAAGCTGCTGTTGATAAGCACGTTCTACATGTATACATACCTCTATTAAATCCCATACATGTTGCACATTCTGTTTAACATTGGTGCTCATCGAACGGTGGTTGTAAAACACCTTCAGGTGTGCGAGGCTCCCTCTAGAAGCAGTACTGCTGCCACTGTATAGCATGTTCACCGTGTCCTATTTGAAAAGAGCATGGAAGTTGCTTGAATGTACACTACGTTGAAGTTATCTAAAAGTAGGCCAAAAGTAGATTCTGCTAGGATCGAAACGTCAGGCCCTCCTAATTTTTTGATTTGTATTATTTTACGTCAAAGCAGTTTGCAGCAGCTTCATTCATTTTCAAAAGTAAAGGTTCACAGACTCAGAGAAATCTCATGACTTTCAAACAAAATTGCCACCTAGGTAAATTTTCACTAAATATTTATCGGAAAAGACATTACCTGCAGTAAAAGTATTTCCTTATGGAACTCTTGTGGCGTTTCTACGAGACCTTGGAGTTGCTGCTTTTTGGTTTCGCCGTTGGCCCTTGCCCTCTTTGCATGGACCATTCTCTCCACGCTTAGGCCGTCTCCACTACACAAGATTGGGAGGACATGACCATTGGACTCGGGCACGTAAGCGTGGAGATGTTCCAATATACGGATCACACCAGCAGTTGATGCCGGATTGGCTTCCAGAACTCCAAGGTTGACCTGAATTGGAAATAGTTTGTTATTTATGTATTCTCTACAATTCATGTAGGCCCTATTCAACTTGAAACTGTACATGTATCTTTTCGAAATTTGGCTACACTGAAGTTTTTGAATTTTTGATTATTTTTCTTTAAAGGTGAGGATAACAGATTTTACCACTTCACTCTTGTCACACATTTCAACGGTGTACTGGTGTTTTCGTGGGGTGACGTGTCTCTTTATTGGGTTCATGACGGGGAGATGCTTCATGAGAATTTTCATCACAAGAAACACCATCATGTTTCTCAAGTCTTCATAATCTTCGTGCTGCGGCATGATGCAAGGAATCAGTTGGCAAGCAGGGATGGAAGTCGTGTCTTTCAGATGGAGGGTTGGCACTCTGTTCTTGCAAGCAAAGGACAGGGCCCACAGTAGAAATTTGGCTTTCCTGTCTTTGCCCTGATGTTTGCAGTGAGGATTGACTTGTACGTTGTCCCAGCAGAGCCCGTAACATTCATCTCCTCTCTGTGAAACCCTGCGTACAGCTTTTTTCCGGACGTCATTATCGATAGACTGGAGAAACAATAAATATATTTTTTTCGATTTTATGCAGTATTTTTTTTCAAATTGAATTTGCGCTCTCAGTCTGAACCGATAATATTAGTTCTGTCAGCCTTTCTCAATTACTATAATACTGCACTGCAAAAACTGGTGTTAAATTAACACAATGTGGTGTCTATATTGGGCGGTGTTAATTTAACACCACAGTTTTTGCAGTGTGTTTATAGCACAGGGACGGATCTAGGATTGTTTGCGGGGGGTGGGGGTTGGGTTGAATTTTTTTCCGTACATTTGCCCCCCAAAAATTCTCAGCGTTGGTGGCGTCATTTAGCCTAACCTCTTCGTGCACGGGGTTTTTCTGGTTTGCTACGGCACCTATTGCCGTGATCAGGGGGGTTTCGACCCCCAAAACCCCCCATCTGGATCCGCGCCTGTAACATTACCTCGACTGACGTTTTCCACTGGACCAGACAGCTGTCATGGTCGGCGGCGATCCGATCAACATGGCTACGAGCGGTTTGAAGACCCTGAGTGATCCCAAGTCGGTTCAGCGTTTGGAATAATTTATGGGAGCATCCCTGTCTCCACAGCTCGACACTCAAAGTAGCTTGGACAAAGTTGAACTTCCGTGGAGCTCTTGTGAAGTAGATGATTGAGAGAATTGTGCCAAGACGCCTATCTACAATGTTGTTTCCAGCCCTGTTTATACATGTAAGTGCGGTAAATAATAATATTAGACCATACTCATGGTGTGGTTATTCTAAAAGAGCATCACATGTAACTTTTTTTAAATTTGGGCAATGCCGGCTGATTTTTTGCCAGAAATCGGCAAATTCAATAACGCAATGAAAACAATAAATCCATATTTTGTAAGATAGGAATTATTGATAGGAATTTTTGTCTGCGTTGTAGAGGCGCAAAAATAACCGATAATAAAAATCAATGCAGAGGGTTGCAGAGGCTCAAATTGGGAAACAAGCTTTTCCGGTAAAATATAATATACAAATTGAAAATTCGTTATAGAGATGCGTTCTCCGTGCTCTTAATTTTTTTTTCTCTTAAAGTATTTTCAATTGTAGGCCTATATGTTTGGTTTGAACATAAACATTGTTTTTTTTCTGATTTTGGGCGTATTAAAAAAAAAATTTCTTTTTGATAAGCACGGACCATTACAAATCTTGTAAAAATGTGGTTGTTAAAAAATAAAGTTGTTTTTTTTAAAACATAAACGGGGATTCGTTGGGACACATGCTATACCCGTAAATTCGACACAACTAATGTTTACCCCCCCACCCCCCCCCCCCACCCCCCCCCCCCCCACCCCCCCCCCCACCCCCCCCCCCCCACCCACCCCCCCCCCCCCCCCCCCCCCACCGCCCCCCCCCATCCCCCCCCTCCCCCCACCCGGCGTAATTTCAGAGAAAAAATAACGCCCTTAATTCGTTGGTATCAATACTGCCAGTTTCTCTTTATTTTGTTTACAATTTACCCGTACATTTATAAAATAGCGGTGCCTGTAAATTGCCCTGTAATTATTAGTCACGCATGCCTGCCACTTAAATTGCCGAAGATTTGTAGGAATCTTTTTGCAGCGCAATTTACAATAAAATCCTCCACGGTAAAACAAAGTTGCCCGTCACGGTAGGCTAATGTTCTATTTTCCATACCTTTTCAGTTTGGCTGGTAAAGATGCCTGTAGCACTGAAACTAGTAAAGGCATCTTTGAGCTTGCCTCTTCGATGAGATCCGTCCAAGAAAACTTTTTTAGTCGCTCTAGGGTGAGATTTCCACCAAAGATTCCAGCATCTTGTTCAGGAGTTTTCTTATTTTTGGTCACTACTCGAGCCTGAAAAAAAGAAAGCAGAATAGCGGAATTTGAAATTTAAACCGACACGTGTTGTTTGCAATTTCTTGCTCTGCTATTTTGTGAAGTAAAAATTTGTGTAGGCCTACCCTGCATTCATTTTGCTACAAGCTGATGGTCCTTTCTATCCGCCTTCTATCCCCACCCCATGCAGTTTTAAACTCTATTATAACAGCACACAATAATCACTCCCTGCAGGTATCAGTTGGAGAAAAAGGCTACACCGGCAAGCAAATCGTCTTTAATTTTTCTGTTAAAAAATCACTGTCCCATTTTATTTATCATGATATATATTCCCCCTCAATCCGAAATCCATTTGATAAATAACGTTAAAAAATATTAATTAATAAAGTTAAGGTAGAAATAAGCATCAATATAGTGACATAATTTAAACTTTGGCTTACCTCTTGATGAATCTGCTGGACGCAAACTTTTCCGAACGCCTTGTGTGCTTTCCTGCTTCCACGTATCAAACACCTGAAGGCTTGCATGTATTTCGATTCATCAATCAGTTTCTTGGCTGTCGTTTTGAAATTCGTCTTCGGTCGTTTTGCAGTTTCGGAAGTGGGGTTTATTTGATGAAAGGTTCTTTTTATGGAACCCTTTTTCTTTGGGACGGTCTGGGAAACCAAAGTGTCCTTACACTGTGAACATAGGAATTGTGTCTTACATTCAAGGGGTGTTATGACCTTGCCAAAGACTTTTCTGAAGGTGCCGGGGCTAGACAAAACCTTTACCGAAAATCTCTTGTAACCCCTCTCGGCCTTTTCGAAGGTGGCTGTTTGGCAATTACCACAAATTACCGAGGACGAAGACATCGCACGGCAGTCGAAAGACGGCAAAATTGAGGAAATTCAGAAACCGAAACAGCGAATTTGCATGACTTCACCGTGTGACGTGACGAACACATACACACGCCCACAACTCTACCACGCATGCGTGGAAGCGACACGGTTGCTATGCATTTCGCGCATGCGTGCGCGTAAGTCTTTGCACGAGAAGTTTGTACAGGGTTTTGTTGACGTCGAAAGTGTGGATTTGCGAGTTATTTTCTGTAAACACGTCACCCAAGGACATATTTACTCGTTCTAACCCGAGCATCTTTGTAATTCCGGGCACAAGGAATAATGTGAGCGCAATTCCAGCTTCCTTCATCAGGTAAAAATATGAAAAAAAATGTTTGTAAAAAATTTCGCAATGGCAGCAGAAATTTATAATCTGGACTCCGTCGCGTGTACACACAACGGAGGAGTCCAATCTGGGCTAGGTGTTATACCTACATGTAGGGAACAGGGCCCTACACTACACAATCGCCTAAATCTTTGCGTTTACTCGACGAAACAGCAATACTAATATCATATCATAATATAATATAATATAATATAATATAATATAATATAATATAATATAATTAATATACTTACCAAGCATTCGTTGTTTGACCTTTCTATAAACAGGCTCAAGGCGCTAGGCCAAAGCTAAAAAATATCACTTTTGCCGCGTTCTCTCTGCTGGTGGTGGATGCATGGCGCGGCCGGCAGTTAAGAGAGGGCGCCACCAATTGTTTGACTTGGACTGATGGACTGGTTTCCAGTCCCTCCGTCATCTATTTCCGCCGGTGGTGGAAAAATGTTTTCCTTCTTCCGAGCTCCAAATGTCTCGCGGTCAGCATGACGTCAAATCTTCCCCTTCGTCCTGGTAATAGGGACCAATAGGGACCATTAGATTTGATACGCGTACGGGATGCGTATGCGGCTCGAAAAAGTCGGTTATTAAATCACCATTTTGTGTGACAATTTTATCAGTTTTACATTATACATTTCAACATTTTTATATGAGATGTAAATTGCCGATAGTGGACCACATGAAATAACAACGCAAAATGGTGATTGAACAGGCGACGTTTTCGAGCCGCATACGCATCCCGTACGCGTATCAAATCTAATGGTCCCTAATAACACGGCGCCCGGTGGGTTTGTTTTTCCCTCAGCGCTGCATAGAGTACCGAAGTGATGACGTCAATGCAATGTTTGGAACCAGAATACTTTTGTTATTTTGTGTCAATGTGTTTGCATGACTAAACTGGCTGTTAAAGATGAGAAGCATACCACCACAATAAAAATATAAAAGAAAAGTACAAAACCAATAAAACCCCTTATTTTTTGTTTCGAATTATTTATTTGTTGTTTATTTATCACCTTAAAATGAGTTAAATACATTTTTGAAAATATACAATTAATAAAGTAGTGCTTCTATCACGGTGAATAAAATAATTTTGCAGAAGTGCCCCTTTACTGACTCGGAATACGGCTTGGTATCCATCATTTTCGGATTCAGCACCCCCAAATTAGGTAAAACAGCTAGGACACCAACTTCTACTCAAAAATGCCCCTTCTTGCCCAAAATGAGCCCTTTTTGGAAATATCGCATAGACTAGTACATTACATATACGTACAACGTGATACTTTTTTTCTTGGAAACTGTGGCAAATTGATTGTTTTTATGGTTATATTCGTTTTCAGCATCCCGAAATCTATAAAGGGAAACACATTTAATCTCTGAAGCACAACATTTGTCAAGATTTGTAGACTAGGCCAACAAAATTGTTTAGTTGTCCTCCACACCCCTTCGCCAGGAAGTCCAACTTCAAACCATACATAAAGTAAAAAAAAAAACACAAATGTTAGGCCGATAAACAGTTTAATATACGTAATACGGCTGCCTCTTCAGCGATGGCCGCCGGGTCCTTCACTCCATCCGAACAACACATACCGTAGCCCTAAGGCTGCCAGTGCTGACACTATCTCCTGGGGCTCAATGTCACTCTATGGACCACTTTTTGGTGGACGCGACCTTTGTGTGTTTCAGCTGTATTTGAGATGGCTCAACATTCGACCAAAAAACCTCACGAAGTTTCGATGTGGTAGCCACACTGCACATACAATCAAACAAGACTTTTACATCTAGGTGCTAGTATATAGTGACTGCACGTGCCGTGCTGATTTAGCACAAGCTTGCGTGTTATAATAATAGCACCCACAAAGAGCTAAACTTCAAGTGCTATTTTCAACAACTCATAGGATACAAAATATAGCACTAGAGAAAAGCGGAAAAGGTTATACTGGAAGCTTGGTTGACATTAATTAACTACAAACGAAAACAAATGAAGAAGGAACCAGACTAAACAGATATAACTTATTATACATTTGGATGGTAGAATGTACACTTGCTACGATAACCATCGTAAACACTACAAACTGAATAATTATTGTCGTGCTTTAGCTTTATATTCAGCTTATCTCACCATAATAAAGTCATGGCTTCCCATGAACAATTTCAATATTTGAATACGAAGGGAGATGTAATGAGATTATTCACCTATGTTCGTAAAAAATTAAAAATCTATTGTGGAATTGTTTGAATAAAACATCAAGAAAGTGTATTTTTGGACTAAAAACTGCAATTTAACCTGACTTTTGTAAACACAAATTTCCTCGTTTCTGATTGGTCGTGCAATTGCTACGTATTAGAAGTATAGAAGTGCAAAATTTTAGGTCTTCAAGTGCTAAATTAGCACTTCCACCCCTTCAGTGGGGTACCCAGGTTTTGGGTCGGAGGCATAGTACAAGTCCACACAACGTCTTGAGGTTCTGCATTGTGTTGACATAGTTTGTTTGCAGGTCCACACAATGGGTACAATGCTCACACCCACGCACTTCAAAATTTATATCACTGCAAGTGGAGACTTTCCTTAGTTCCTGTGCCTAAACATCCCCCACTTTGTCCAGAAATTTCCTTGAGGAGCACATCCTCGTCTTTAGAATTTTCTTGTGAAGACCCGTTTATCCTTTTAAGTTGTGTAATGTTCTTGGTCTCCACAATAGCGAATTTAGAAACATTACGAACAAAATATAAACCACTGTGTGTGGACCTCGTACCCATTTAGCCACTGAATCTGCTCGACCAAGGACCACACATCATTTTATCCTCTGTTGTTCGTCGGTCTCCACAAGGTATAGTGAATTTAGAAACCGTTTGTTTCACACAGATCTGGATCATCTGGTTCGCTTTCTAGATTGGATCCTTTGAGATAGAATCAAGAGTGTGCATCTGTGGTTGGATTACTGATCGAGATCCGGATTTGTTTTTGTTAAACAAACCGGCTCCGGAATCATATTAGCGTACACATTCTATAGGGAGAATGAAATTGTAAAATAGGCTACGCATGTACAGAAATCTTGCTTCGACGCTGGACCTACCTATGGAGAAGTTTCAGGTTCAGATCACTGGGTGGAGCTTGAATGTATGCAAATAGATGAGCTCATGTACTGTGCGGCGCGTATTTATTAAACAGCATGGATAGAGCTGACAAAATAGTTACAGACAGTGTTCATACTTTGAGTAATTCGACACATACATGAAATAACAAAAAAATTCAGGTTAATCCGTTATCCGAGTCACGAGAAGATAGTAAAAACCCGTTCTGCTTTCACAGTGATTTTGCGCACGTTCATACGTGTCTATTTCGATTGTTAAAATCGAAATAAGTCACAACATTTCTTTTTAGGTCTTCAGATACATTTTTCTCGAAGATGACAACATTTCAGATGGAAATATTTCTCAGGAGGATTGGTACTAGTATCATCGTCATAAGCAGTAAGCTATTAAATTGAAACTAATTCCCCAAAATTGATCATTACCAAAGCTATATTATACCTTTAAAGGAACACAGTATCCTGAAATCCCAAACAATTCCGTCTTATGACCTTGTATTCTGTGTATGTAAGCAATGTAAAGAAAAGCACGTATACAGCATCTCGATACAAGCTAATATTCGGACGGTACTCGAACCCAAAACTTCCTCGCGAGGACGTCTGCAATATAGGCAGGAGGTCCGAGCAGTGGCGTATCCAGAAATTGATAAACAGGGGGGGGGGGGGGTCTGGGGCATGCTCCCCCCGAAAATTTTGAAATATTTAAGCCATTTTCCTGCAATCTTAGGCATACTGTGGGCCATATTCTACTAAAAAGTTTTATTTATTTTTTTGTCTGGGCCTGCAAACGGGGCGGGGGGGGGGGGGGTGGGGGGGGGGGGGGGGGGGGGGGGGGTGCGTACGCCGGCTCCGCCCTATGCTGGATACGCCACTGGGTCGTGGCCCGAGTAAGCATGTCAATTTTTCACACAGGCTCTCGGAAAGCACTGAGCATACAGTACTTAACACCACATCGACAGTGGCAAAAATCTCGTCTAATGTGCTAGTTTATTTTATAAAGCAAAGGTCTTAAGTTCCCTCAGTTGAGGATGGGAGTATTAAGGCCTGTTCCATCTCACACAGACGGGTTGCTTCGTCCACAACATTTGTTCCGTCTAATGATCTTCAGGAACTTAGAGGGTTTCGGGATGTTGTGCCACTGCCGACGCAAGATGTAACCAAAAACGGCCTTAAAGTCGCGGTGTTTGGCCGCGTAGATCAAGGGGTTGACGCAACTGTTGAACAGTACGAGTTGGAATGAATACGAAATTACTATGCTACGCATGAAATTCAGGCAGATGACATATGGAGTTACGCAAAGCACGAAGGCACAGACGACGTAGAACATGTTCTTGGTGATCTCGGTCTGACGGCAAGTCAGCCGGGTATGGCCGGCCGTGCTTGCTCTAGATGGGTGCTGGGTGCGCTCGCCGTCGGTAGGGAGTTTGGAGATATGGTCGGATTGAATTACGGTGGATGCAGTATCTAGGCCTATGTGTTCCACCTGGGAGTTAAGCATCATTGTGGTATGGCGATTGAGGTGTCTCCAGATAAGCGCGTAACATACAATGATGATGGGCAGACAAATTGGAAGCGCTGCAACGGAAACAATTGTCCAGATAGAGTTCCACGGATTGATCAACTCAGCCAAGAAGACGCTCAAAGGGACCAGCCAGGTGAATACCAGCAACATAGCGATTTTCCTGGGAGTGTAGATAAGCCGGTAGGTGGTTATAGGGCGTGTGATAAGTATCAGACGATGGAAGCTGATAAACAGAAGTGTAAAGATACTGCAGCCGATGGCAATGTGGAAGGCCGTTACGATCAGATCCATCGCCCAGCCGCCAACCGACCCAAGAGACAGCAAGATGTTCTGAACGATGTAGAATAGTATGACAAGCGACGTCAGCAGGTCCGCGACGCTCAGGTTCACCACGAAGGCGTTGGTGGCCGTGCGGAGCTTTTCGGATAGAAGCACGGCGAGGATGACAAGCGAGTTGCCGGTAGTGCCAATTATGAAGGAGAACGCGGATATGATGTCCAGTATGATTAAGTGGGCAAGGTCGATGCGTGCTTGGTCTACGCTGTCCGTGTTGTTGAAGAAAGAACTGTCAATTGAGCTTGAATTACCATCCATGATGTTGAAGCGTCTACAAAATAGTGATAACGATAGCAATAACGAGGTTATACGTTGTACTCATAAACAATCCTTAATTAAGTTTCACGCAGTCGTTGCTAGATTCAGCAGGGAAAAAACCGACTTTTAATAACAGTGGTTAGGCCTACATGTAAAGCTACTGCCAAGCATTCACATTTCCCCCCGCACTTCGTACATGAACTACACTGTTCTCGATCGCAATGCATTGTGCTGCAAGAGCGAAATGATTCCGCCAGTACTAGACTTGTTCCCGCCTCAAAATATACAAATACAGGGACGCTAGATACTGGATATGGCGTTTTTTTATTGGTCGCGTGTGCGCAAGCGCTGTAATAATTTCTTAATTTCTAGGACTTTGCTGCTGTTTTCATTCTCGTCCATGAATTTGAGTAATAAAAAAAAATGTTTAGTTGAATTCACGTTTGATGACAAGTTTTTGCAGCGTTTGGGAACATCGCAATTCATTATGGGATTACCAATATAAACACCCCAAGCATTATAAACCACTGATCTCAATACACTGGATTGGCTGCGCGGCTCCGCGAATAAAGCTACCGTCCGCCATATTGCTAGAGACACAACCAGCGCGGCCACCACACACCGTGTACGGCATGTATCTTGCGTTGACTCATCATCAGTGCGCGCGACAAATTTAAAAGAATAATATAAATGTCCAACTCTGTCGCCACTTATTTTCTTAATATGACTTGACAACCACTAAAAAGTGTAAATCTGGTGAAGAAATGTAAATTCAGAAGTGAGAATTTTAAATTTTTCTTTGGAAACACAATCATCGTTCCGAGCCTGAATTTTTGCCCAAAGGAATTTTAGATTTCCCCGTCTAGGATTTAAATAGATTTCACAAATCATCTCCAATTATTCAAAGCATGGAGGAAGGAAACAGGAAGCGCGACTTTCCACAAAATCGGTTTATTTTCGCCGATGCACAACCGAACAAATTTAAGTATACATAGAGCAGCGGGCGGGAGGCATGGGCGTTGCGATAGCATTTTGTATTTAGGGGCGTGGCAGCCAATTTGTAGACTGACAATTTTTAAGGGTGTGCAAAGACAAATTTGTCGACTTTGCATTCTAAAATAAAAAAGGGAAGCTTCACTCCACAGGATCCCCTATATTTGGAAACTGAAAATATGGAGGAGTAGGAAAGGGGGAGGGCGTCACATCACATCCTCCACGTTCTCATCGCTATGTACCGGGTGGGAGGGAAGAAGATTATTTTTAACATTATTTTCATCAGGTCTACTGTCCTGTCAGCACCCTACTTGGGCCCAATGGCTTTATACGTAGCCAATGGAATACATGTTGAATATAGCCAAACAGGTAGGGGTTAGGCCATGTGGAAAGTCTGAAAAGAGAGTGATATGTCTAACATTGGGTGGGGGTTTGTGAAGACTTGAAAATCAAATGGGTCAAAACAAAATTTGCGAATTGCGATCGACAACGTGCACGTACATCAATGTTTTACACAGAACGCCGTATCCAGGACAAATGTTTTGCCTTTAGCAAGATGGCCGCCGGTGACTTCAATTCTCGCATAGCCAATCACTGCTGCGCAGCCAATCCAGTGTATGTATAGAGATCAGTGTTATACCGGGTTTGTGCATGCTCATTGTAGACTTGTCTCAAGTCGGGATTCTGTCAACAGTCGTAATTTAGCTAATATGATATTTTTGGACTTCTTAAACGTTATTATTATTTTAGGTTTTTCTCACGTCTAGTTCTTGGAAAATTCTCTTCATGGAATCGTTACAGGCGATTATTACGAATTATCAGCTTGTTATTGCAGTAGCAAATCAGATAAAGGCGAGCTTCTTTCCCAGGTAGAGTCTACTATTGGGAACAAGGTTAAAAGTAGACGCTGGGCTACATTGAACAAAGTAAGTCCGACTGAGTCAAGTCTATGTAAATTAGCATTATAACGCCCTCATGCATATTATTCTGTCTCATGATTGGCTTAGAACGTGTCACATGGTATTTGCTATTTTTATTAATGCAATTATCACACAGCATTTATACTGCCTATTCAACCTGCATACTGGCACACAGCGCCACCACAAAGCTAATACGCATCGCTAATATTGGGCAGTAATAAAAATCTACACGATGACGTCGTGTCAAATCCAGCTGACTTCATAGCTACCCAACGCCGTTGGAATTGGGCATGCTAAAAATCGTGAAAAAAATACCATTTCGCAATATCAGTGTATTACAGATTGACAAAGGGTTGATCTGAAGAGTTCAGGAGACGGCAAAATTACGGGTCCGTGGATTGTAAAGGGTGCGTTCGAGTAGCTCACCCGAGTCAACTCGGGTTAGCCCCGTGCCGTTCGATTAGCTCTGACGTCATACTTTTTCTACCGCAAGAAACAGTTCAAAATTATGTGATTATGTGATTAATAATTATGTGATTAGAATTGAGAGAAGTATACTTTAGGGTCGATAAATTCATTTTGGAATGATAAAAAACAACCTTGACTCGAAATGGATCAAATATAAAGAGGGCCCCGTAGATCCAATGCACAAGCCTCTCTAACTATTCCTCTTTGTAATACTTACAGATATAAAAGATCAACTGTACCTGCTCTAACAAAACATTAAATGACAGTCTGAGTGTGGGACTTGTTAGTTAGTGCTTTATTAGATACAATGATCATACTGTATACTACTTCTACTTCTTCTAGTATAGTATTTCGATCCCTGGGGAATTCTTTTAAAATGTTTGTGGTGTTGTTGTTGCTGTACCCGTGTAATTCGTAGTGTATTGTATTTTGATGCAATTGTGGTGTATTATAAACCGTATATTTATATTTTATCTTTGTGTCTGTACAATTATGTTTACCATTTGATTGCTTAATTTTTTTTTTTTATATTTATATATACAAAAAATATACCCCATATAAAAAAACAAAATGTGTTTTTTAACTTCTGTACATTGAAGCAATTTTGGCCTTCAGGCCACATGTTTCAATTTGTTAGTTGCAAGAAAATAAACTCATGAAATAAAGAAATAAGAAATTATGTAAAGTCTATGCACTGCGTGCAGTGGACAGATGGCGCGCGTATTATCTTTCGAGTCGCACAACGAGCCCACACAGTCAATTGTTTTGGCTGAACACATTTTGTCGAAAGGATTTCTCACAAAATGTCTGTATTCGCGAAATATGCACGTAGGCCTAATTTATATTCAGAATAATGAGGTGTTATAAAACCCATAAAACCCATCATGGAGTAAAAGTACCCTTCGTTCTATTTTTCGCTTGGCTGTGCCTCGGAAAAAAATAGAACGCTTGGGAATCGCCTTGTGAGGCTAGCCTTAGGCCTACTGTTATATTACTCTAAACAGTTCATATTAAATTTTGTGTACGACGTGTACAAGTTATCCTACGGGTGAAACACTCAATAATGCAGTGCGTCCGTGTCACATAGGGAGGGGGGGGGGGGGGGGCCGCCTATGCCACGAGGCCGAAGGCTGAGAGTCATTGGTATGGAGCCCCTAAAGTGGACAACCCCATTTTACCATTTTCTGCCAGGAGAATTTTAGGTTTTTACAAGACGCGACACCCGTTTAAAAAAAAAACCCACATATTCTGCTAGCAGAAATTTTGATTTTACTTTGACGACTATTTCGGTGCCCCAAAAGGACAAGTAAAAATCCTAAATTTCTACGAGCAGAATTTTTTGGTGGCCCAAATCAATGTTGGCCTAATTGAGATTTTTGTATTTTTCGAAAGCTTTCATAGTGTATATGTGCAGTTCGTTTGTTTGTTATAGTTTAGTTTTTTGCTTTCTCAGAACGAAGAAAAGGGCGCAACTCCCAGCGTATTTTCCTCGGCCCATTTAAAAAAAAAAAAACTGGCAAAGACATGCCTTGGACAGAAAACTGTATCGTCGTCATTGTGCTGACGGTCGAGAAGTTTTGTTTGCGCACGGTATACATGTAGTGCATACGCCCACAATTAGCTGTAAACGGTACGCGACAAAAATTGGTACAAAAATGTTCGTTTGGTTTTATCCGTTTCTTATTTACGTGTAGTGCGACCTCTATCTGTGTAAACAAGGTGATTACGTTGATAGGATGAGTGAGGAAAATGTCAAACAAGCGCAAAAACTAATGACGTCGCGGCGTGCGATAACGAAACCTCTTATAAACGCACTTGGACTTGTGTAGTATCACACCTGAAAAGAAAACCGTGGTTATAGGATTGCTTGCCCCACATCCTTCAATCATCAGCGAGACCGTTCCATTGAGCTCCGCCTCTTCACGTGTTGACCAATCACAGACGCGACTATGGTCGACTGTGTGTGGCGTGCGCGGCCGCGATTGGTCAATACGTCGAAAGCGCGGAGCTTAATGATGAGTCCATTTGTCACAGGGGGTCCCGTGACAATCCAAAGGATTGGTTGAGGTGCTATAGAGTACCAAAGTCTGACGTCAGTTGCCGCGGCAACTGGTTCCAAACACATGCAGTTTAGAATGTATTCTGGTTCCAAACATTGCATTGATTGACGTCATTACTTCGGTACTCTATAGAATACCGAAGTCTGACGTCAGTTGGCGTGACAACTGGTTCCAAACAAATGTAAATTTCGACTGTTCCTTTGTTAACAGCCAGTCATGCAAACACATAACAAAAGTATTCTGGTTCCAAACATTGCACTGACGTCATCACTTCGGTGCTCTATTAACAAAGAATAGGCCCTTCCAGGGCAATACAAGAGAGTGGCATTTCAAGAACACCTGAAATCAAATTCTAGAAGCAAATTGAAATAATATTCAAAATATTTAATCAATCAAAATACAATTCATATTCGTATATATCTCAATTTTGGAAATAAAGTTCGACTTAAAAAAATACAATTCGTTGTCAGATGGTGCCACAAAACGTCGGTCTAAACGTTACTAAAACGGTTGAACTGCAACTAAAAGTGATTGTTTTACGTGCAGTATCAAGTCCGTGTGCATAAATGTGGAATGCGTACAAGAAACGTTTGCAGAAAATTTGTACACGAGTTAAGTTTGCGGGAATACAGAAACAATACTTTTGTGGGGAAAGAAATGCTTCGAACAGACTTGAGCCGGCTGTGGAAGGTTAAAGGGAAAGCAGTTTTAGTTCGTCAATTGCTGGTCAAATAACAATGTATGTATTTTGTTTAACGAAACTCAATATGACAGGATTAAGAAACTATTCTTAAAAAAAAGACGATATGGTGTTGATGCGTTGGCCGTTCAATTACTGTAAACATACCAATTCGACGGTTCGTGCTGGGATACAATGTTAAAAAATTATTCACATGTTCGTTTTGTTTTAGAATTCATTCCCAGTTGCAGATGTACTCGTGGCGCTACAGTTAATACCAAATATGGTAGATAACCGATAACTTATTTCTAAACTGGAAGTGACAAAAATTGATAAGTAAACTTTACGTGCTCTGTTGATAACGATGTTCTGTCCGTACTCTTTTAAAGTTTCCCCCGAAAAAAATTGTTATTTTTCTTGCAAAACAAAAGTTATTCTAATTCCTGTGCATGCGGCAAACGGGCGACTCTGCCCGAAATAACCCCAAAGGGGCGACGCGCAAGTCGCCCATCACTTTCCCCACGCACCCTACTAAAAAAACACTACAAAGGGGCGACTTTCACAATAGGGCGACAGTTATGTGTCGCCCTATTCGACCGCGTCGCCCGAACCCACTCTTTTCGAGCATTATGTGTCGCCCCAACCGACAATTGAGGAAAATTCTTTAAATTAGATATCGAACGAAACAAATAAGGTCGCGTTTAGTTATCGAATATAATAATATTTCTATATTGTAGACCCTGGAAAGCAAACAACAATAAAAGCCTTTTCGAAGGGTTGCACACGCCCCAAATAATAAAAAAGGAATTTGTTTTGTTAAAAATGAAACAATTTGAAATGTCATTATTAAAAAGAAAACAAATCCAATTTGTTAAAGGGTACGGACAGTATATTATTTTATCAATAAACTGTAGTCTGGGAATTTTCCAATGCTACAGGACCCCTCTGTCCAGTGATGCTTACATTCTGGTAGTCCACACAGGAAAGATTCGAAAAACCATCAATTTTATCAGACGACCATATCTAGGTGCACTTATGATTTAGCGTGTATAGAATTTGGCTATAATATAATAAATAAATTCTATTTTCTAATGTTATGGACGGAATATAAAAAAAAGTATTGTTCACTAATTGTACTGACACCACAGAATGTGCCGGTATCAGTGTGTCAAACGGTGTCAAATACAAGCTGATTTTAGGGTGAAAAACCTAACTTTTCAAACCAATATTGGCATAGATTTACAAGTATAGGCCTACATGTACTTTTCATTTTGAACGTGCGCCGAGTCTGTTTGTAAAAGATTGCTTGAAATATTTTCTTGGATGCTAACAACCAAGAAGTGTGTACATGCAGCTGTAAGGAGATGAACCAGACTTTTATCAAATTTAATTTGATTCAACAATCAATATCAAAAGTCATCATTCTTCGGTTTTCAAGGTTACCGACAATGTAAACCGGTTCCTTGGAAAATGTGTGTATATCTGTCTGAATTCTGAATCGATCCTTCATTTAACGCAAGGAGTTTCCAGGAAGTTGCCACCCGAGTTTGAACACCTGTGTATTTTCCTCGGCCTATTTTCCAAAAAAACCTGGCAAAGACACGCCTTGGACAGAAAACTAACGAAAAAACGTCGTCATCATTGTGCTGACGGTCGAGAAGTTTTGTTAGCGCACGGTATAGTGCATACGCCCACAATTAGCTGTAAACGGTACGCGATCAAATTGGTACAAAAATGTTCGTTTGGTTTTTATCCGTTTCCTATTTACGTGTAGTGCGACCTCTATCTGTGTAAACAAGGTGATTACGTTAACAGGATGAGTGAGGAAAATGTCAAACAAGCGCAAAAACATGAACACCTGCGTTTAAACACTCTTTTAAACACCTCAGGTGTTTGAACACTCCCCCTTTGAACACCTCAGGCATTTGGACACAATTTGAACAATGCAAGGGGGAAAAACCCAACGCGCCCAACTCAAACACCCCAGATGTTACTTTTTAGTTCTTTTTGTGCACTTGGCTATGTGAGGTGCAAGATAGTTCTCGGACTTGTTTTCCGTTGGAATAAAATCCTCCACACAACAATTAGTACAAGAAAAAGAAATATAAACAGGGCAGAGGATTCGAACTTAAGCCTCGTGTTCGAAAGCTTTACGCAGAGATGTAGTCGAGTCCATCACAAGTCCCTGCAAGTCCCTGCAAGTCCATCACAAGCCCTCCAGTCCTAATCCCAATCACAAGCTATTCAAATGAGCTTTGACAAAGGCATTCCATTGTCATTGTTCATCCAGTTACTTGTGACCGGCTTTATGAAAGGACTTCCGACTGGACTTGCGAAAGTACTTGTAAAAGTACTTGCAGGGACTCGACTCCAACTCTGGCTTTACGCTCTACAAATAGCCACAACAGCAGGTCCAGCAAATCGGTTTACTGCAACCTGTTACAATTATCTGAAGACGCCAATGGCAATTCAGGGGTGCGTTCCACTCACGCTAACAAAGCGAACGTTGGCAAACTACGCGAACAAATTTCCATTGGATGTGCACAAACATTTGGCGAACATTCGCAATGTTCGCGTGAGTGGAACGCTGCCCTGGTAGCGTGATTTTTTTTCCTAGGAAAGTTAGGGGAAATTATCATAAATGGGCGTTGTACTTGGCTGTGTGAGCTGTGAGACAGGTTCTCAGACTTGTTTTCCCTTGAACCCAGGCCTCTGTAGTCCAAAGCCTAATGCTCTACCAATATAGCCACAGCAGTAGCTCGATTAATTAACTTAATCATGAATATGCATGATGGTAACACGGTCTAGATACGCCCATTCATGATAATTGCCCCTAACCTTCCTAGGAAAACAAATTATGCGCCCTGGTCTACAAAAAAAATGGCTTCCCCGAACCGCTCTGAAACACCACATGCCGAGCTAGATTGTCTACAATAAAGCAGTTCAGGAAACTATGAATATGTAAATAACCAGATGAATAATAATTTGTTGAATTAATAATAACACGATGAATATTCATGAGTCATTATTTAAGCTTAAGTGATCAAGCTTTTTGATTGCTCCGTCCTTTTTTTTTAAAGCTTGATTCTAAGCAATTAAAAAAGAATTCGATCAGGCATTTTTGACTGCCTTTCCTAATAGATAACAGCAAATGAATATTTTCTTGCACTATAACTGGCCGATTTTTTTCCTTCTTATTCCAACTACTTGGAAAATGCTCTACAGAAGTTAAATTGTTGCATAAAAATATCAGTAAACCTCACTCATCATGCTGCACTCAAGACAATCATTTCATACGCTACAATAAATAATTTGGCTCCATTATTTACAAAATAAGATGTCTGCATTTAAAAAAAAAAAAAAATTGGATCGGATGGATAAAATTCTACAATAATTACGATTAAATACACCACTCTATAAATTTGACTTTATTCTAATTTCAGTGACATGGTGGGAATGTGTGACAGTAATCTTACAAAAATGAATACAGTATTCTTGAAACCTTCTTTTTTCACATAGGCACACTCGGAAACTTCTTAAATACTAACTTATAATTTTTATGAAAAGAAAATGATTTCACTTCAAATTATACAAACAGCAATCAAGAAACAAAACTCATTTTTTTTTTTTTTACAAATAGCACACAAGAGAAAATGTGATTTTTTATGATAAAACAAATCAGACTATATATACCCTGTGTCAGTTGAGTGCAAAGTTCTACACATACATGTACTTTCTTGAACTTTTGATAAAAATCGACTTTCAGTTTTGATATAAATCTGTTAAAAACACACAAACCACAAGCAATTTCAAATTATGTCCTCAATATTTTGAGTTGACGTGAGATACATATAAAATCTGTCAGCATCCCAAAATGTGGAATGTTTCATACAAAAAATGAGTTGTTTATGAGTAATTTATAGGAAAAATTCATATTAATAATTCATTTCGCAACTTTGGGTAGACTGTACGTGTATACAGAGAACTTTAATACAAAGAATAGCTTTGTGTGCATATAAAATTTGTCAATTTTGATCCTCACTGAGTAACACTTTACTCACTTTTTTTATGGAAGTCGCCCAGTACAAGGCTAAAAGCCACTCTAGGTAAAGGGCTACAACAGAGGGGGTGGGGTTGGCCACATTTTAGGTTGCAAGCCCTACCAACCTTACGGTTTTCCTGGGCCCAGATCTAAATAGAGGATTATTCTTCAACAGATTCCAGAGAAACTATCCCAATTTTCAGACCTATAGACCCATCTGAGGTTACTTCGACTGTTGGTGAGACCAACTCACTTCCCCCTCACGTCCAACTTGGGGATACTCCATGTATTTTTAGCAAACAGACTTACACCTTCGAGATTCACTGTTCAGTCGACTTTCTTGTTCACACATTTTAATCCACAAGAGTGGGGTTAGTTTTGTTGATCGTACACGGCTAAACAAATCTGCAAAACATGATATCCGATTTCTACTAAACGTATATGGCAGCCGATATCCGTTGTTCACTTGCATGCAAACTACTGCGCAGTATGCAAACATACTGCGGGTTGATACACGTCACAAGAGCGCATCAATACCAGTATCCGCGACCGTGCCAAACCTCTCTAAAGTTGAACTCCTACACAGTGAATCTTATAAGGAAGGACAACGTTATTAAACAAGCGGTATCATTAGCAGTAACGCTGTTTTCTTGGACTGGTATATCCCACCAGGGTCCAATTTCACGGAGCTGCTAAGCACAAAAATTTGCTTAGCACCAAAAAGTCTTGCTTAGCTAAAACAGGCTACCAGCCAAAAGGCCATGGGATTTCCATGCTAAGCAAACACCAGCTGAATGCCAGCCACAAGCGATACACTTCACATCAAAATTTGATTGGTAATCCTGTATTTACCAAGGAAAACTTTTCATTCTACACTCTGATCATGATCTCATTCTTGATTTGGGACCACACACAGGCAGTTTCGTCACATAATAATTCATGACTGATGAAGAAGTTCTCCGCTTAATGTCTCACACGGGTACCAATAACGTGACCAACTGCTTAACAGGGATATCCATTTCCTGGTTAGTAGCATCACCCGGAAGCTTCCGATCATCAGAGACGGACTGGTGTCCGAGTTGGGGTGGCTAGCTTGGAGTAAGCCCTCTCCATCTTCATCAATTCCTGGGAGGGAGGCGAGAAGAAAATAAACACAGAGGACATAATTGACGTACTGCGGTAGTATCGCGTGAATGCAGTTATAACTGACACAGAACGTGCAGAACCCGACACAAACAAAGAAAGCTGGCAGGAACGGGATTTGAACCCTGCGACCTCCGGAACACCGTACCATCACTCTACCAACTGAGCTATCTTGCCCTAAGATACTGACAATTTGGGAGACCGCCAGCATAGGGCAAGATAGCTCAGTTGGTAGAGCGCCGGTACGGTATTCCGGAGGTCGCAGGTTCGAATCCCGCTCCTGCCAGTTTTCTTTGTTCACTTTGAAAATAATATCATCAATCAAACCACACAGTCAGTTTCCCTTGTGGTTTATTTGTCTAATGGGCAGGGTTAACGAACAAATGGCAACAGGTCAACCGAGTAGGACACTCCACAGGCACCTCTCTCAATTTACTGCAGTACACTGGCTACCATATATTAACATCTCGGGCCAATTCTCTGGAGCTTCCTGGCACAGAAATTGGCCGAGCCCAAAAAAGTCTTGCTTAGTAAAAACAGGTCCTACTTTGGTTTGCTGTGTGAGGGCGCCCTGCAGCCGACTGTTCTCGGACGTCCTCTCGCTGACGGAGGCGGCGTTTTCTCGGCATCGTTCCTCCGCGACCTGCAGCTGTCGTTCCAGGAGCTTGACCCGCTGCTGCAGCTGGTACAGCAAGTGGTCCTTGTCATCACTCTAAAGGACAAAACACAATGCTGACGTGAACGCCTTTATGAGCTGGTCTTTGATGAACATATTTATCAGGAAAATTCAAAGTTCCCTGTGATATGCAGCTACACAGCAACAGTGCCCTCGTGTGTCTGGAAATAGCTTGAGCATTTTGAATACTAAAAAAATAAATACAAAAGCTCAATTGGTATTTCTTGTTCAAAAAGGGAATTCAATAAAATTGAAACTGTGCGAGGGTTTTGATATCTGAACAATAAGTCTCGTGATCTGATTTTCACTTTAGTGGGCCTTTAAAACGCTGAAGCGAAAGCTTGGAGAGACCAGACTTTGTGGTTTCTTACCCCGTTACTCTTGCTGGAGTGGGGGCTGGCTCTCTCCTCCCCTGAGCTCTCAAACGGTCCCCGGCTGCTCCGCCTCAGACTCATGTTCTCTGTCCTCAGCTGTTTGACCCTATCCTGGAGGTGCCTCAGGAGGCGGATGGTAGAGGCGTCGCTCGCTGAGGAGTTGGTGGAGGGGCTTCCGTTACCCTGGTAATGAAGGAACAATGATGAAGAGTTATAGGTCCAGCAAAATGAATATTGTCAATGTTTCTTCTTTCTTTCAAGTGAACAGAGAAAATTGACTTAAGTGTGATTTGAACCTGTGACCTCTTGATTAAAGTAAGGGTGCTCTACCAGCCAAGCTATCTTTCACTACTTTGGTTTATATCATATTAAAGCATATTTTGTGCCTCTGTGCCTCTCACTGAGTAAATGTAATGCAGTGACCTATCTAATTTTGGAACAAAGTTAAAATATTAACACTAATTCACGTCAACTCCCCCACTCAAGGTTTTGAATTTTTCATATTTCCTATTTATTTTGCCACCACTACACGGCCACTACACTGTTAATCCCTCTCCCCCTACAAGGAAACAAAAAATTCAAATGGCTTTTTTTTAAATAATGAATGGGGGGGGGGGGTGTCATCTTTTTCAGAACTTTTGCCATTTTGCCAACATCTATCTTGTGAGACTTACCGATGAATGTCTAGACATCAGATCTGACTGACTACCCCTGTAGGAAGACCCATCTCGCTTGCTTGTCTCCTGAAGACGACTAGATCATGATAAAAATAGGACAATGACAGAGAGTGTTTTGGCAAATTCTAAAAGAGTTCAGTGCACCTTAAAAATAAAATCTGAAATAACATTTTCCTCGTAATTTTGAAAGGAGTCAGTAAAGTTCATGGATAAAGATATTTTACTGCCCTTCCTGTCGTGGCATTTAGCACGATGCCAAGTGCTTTCCTAGAGTCTGTTGGAAAAATTCACAGCCTTCCTTAGGTAGGACTTGAACCCACAACACCTGCTTATAAGAGCAGATGTCATCAGCATGAGAGCACCAAGCTTCGAGTGAGCCTGTGAATTCGAGTGAGCCTGTGAATTCGAGTAGGCCTGTGAATTCGAGTGAGCCTGTGAATTCGAGTGAGCCTGTGAATTCGAGTGAGCCTGTGAATTCGAGTGAGCCTGTGAATTCGAGTGAGCCTGTGAATTCGAGTGAGCCTGTGAATTCGAGTAAGCCTGCAACTGTTTTTTTTCCCACAGGCCCTCGGAATTCAGTGAGCATACATTGCTTAACAACACGTCAAGGCAAAAAAATTAGTTTGAACAATAATATACTACAAACTGCCAACTGGAATGACATAAAATATCTGGTTGATAAAAGTTTAACAGGAGGCTTGACATTTTGATGCAATGAAATTGATTCTACAAGAATCGCAACATGCCAGGCCCTCCCAGCTTGTATCATGGACTGCTACAAGCTTACATCTCCAGTTCCTTGCCGAGTTCCTCCTCAAACTTCTTGGCCATCTTGAGTGCTGTCTCCTCCTTCCATTGAGTCATACTCTGCTGGATCTCCCTGAGCTCCGAGTCCTTGTCCAAGAGGCGATGCTGGAGGGAGGATTCGATGGACCGCTGGCGGGACAGCTGCTGTTGAAGCTCCTCTACCTGGGTAAGGTGGTCCTGCGGATGAGAGATAGGTACAGTTTGCCCCAGAATAGATGCAAAGGTTGGTGGGTTAGAGGTCGAATTACAGGGCAGGGGAGGGCAGGGGAGGGCAGGGGAGGGCAGGGCATTTTTTTGGGGGGGGGGGGGGGGATACAGTAGTGCACTGGTGAGAGTGCTGCTGAAGTTCCTTAATTTGCGACAGGTGGTCCTGTGGAAAAAAGAATGATAAATTATGACCTGGGATGGATGGAAAGGTAGGTGGATTAGTAACTGAACATGACATTTTCTTTCTTACAGAGAGGACTTGTTAGCTCGTTAAAGATATGTGACCCGCTCTGGAAAAAGGTATATTATGTCGCAAAATATGAAAAATGAGTTCCATGCATGTTTGGAAAGCCCGCAATGTAAGCTTTCATTTGGTACATGACAGAGCTCCAAAGCCCTTTCCGTTCTGGAGATATCGCGTTTTTGCATATTAATTAGTTCTATGGAGTTCAAATGACACAACAGAGAAAACAGGCTTTGAAATAGCTAGTTCTAATACAATGCAATGGAACAATGCACTCTAAAAAGGTTATTTTTTCACTTTATTCAATGAAATCAACATTGTTGTGCACCAAACCTGAAACTTTAGATATTTAAAATGTCATTAAAGACAAAAACAAAACATATATTTTGACGAAAATTTTTACCCTCTCAACGTTGAAAGGGCCATTACACGTAAATGCATAGCGCGACTTATATCACCTTTTTCTGAAGCGAGTCACATATCTAGGTTGACCAGTGAGCACCACCCCCCACTGTTTCCTTCATAAGAATCACTTCTGTAAATTCACCTGTATTAATCTGTCTCTCATTGTGTCCATATCTTCAGATTTCTTCTCGATAGTATTCGCAACCTTTTTCACTTCTTCATTCTAAAAGGGAGAGAGAGAGAGAGAGAGAGAAAAAAAAAACGCATCAAAATCATCAGAGTGCTGATGAAGTATTCCGGAGGTCGCAGGTTCAAATCCCGCTCCTGCCAGTTTTCTTTGTTCACTTTGAAATTTTATTCAAATTGACCAAGTCAGTTTCAAATGTGGTTTGTTTGACGAATGCAAATCATAAAATATTTGTGACAGAGAAAGATGCATTATGAGTTACAACATTGTGAAGATGAACTTGCATTGGGGATGCTCGGTGGTTGAGTGGGTAAGACATCTCCACAAGTATTAAGCAGGAGGTCGTGGATTCGAGTCCCACCCGAGTAACTTTGTGAATTTTTTCCCACAGGCTCTCGGAAAGCACTGTGCTTCATACATTACGTCGGGAAAGGGCAAAAATCCGTCTTCAAATTTACAACATGTTAAAAGCACTGGAAACTGATTTTGATTTCAACTTGTTACTATTGGATAAAGACACACTAAGGAGTCTGTAGCTAGACTAGTACGTGTTTGGGACCAAGACTTCCACGCTTGATATACCTTTTCCTTTTGAGCTTTGGACAGGGACCGCTTCTGTCTCTCCAAGTCTGATTTTAGACTCTGCACATAATTCCGCAGCTCCTCGTTGCTGATCCTGAGATTGGTCAGGGCGGCCATGACCTGCGTGCGTCCTGGGCTCCAAGTGGACTCTGGCGTACCGTTGAGGGTGCTCTTGGGCGAGAGGGTACCGTTCAGCGATTTGCTGCTCCTGATGCTATATGTTGAAGAAAAACGTGCTGTACTGACGACTAAAAATACAACTTGGGTGTGTGAGTTTGTTTTTGCATTTAATAGAGGACCTTTAACAATAGAGGACAAAAGGGTCCCCCGATTGAGAAAGGTCCCCGTTTGAAAATCGTGTACAAAACCAATGAGGGCCCTTGCCAAAAAGTTAAAGTATGAACAATAGTAGGACCGTGACAATAGGAGGTCCCTTATGGTAGGCGCTCACACACACAGTCATGTAAACGTGTGCAATCGTGGACCTCCCATTGTTCCTCTTCTGTTTATACTCTAACTTTTTCGGAAGGCCTCCCATTGGTTTTGTACACGATTTTCAATCGTGGACCTTGACTCAATCGTCGACCCTATTGTCCTCTTTGTTAAAGGTCCATGGTTTGAATAGCAATACAAACTCACCATAATTGCGATGACATACACTGGTCATGCGATAGATGTTATGGGGACCAAAATCATTATGGGGACAGAGAAATGTCCAATTATTTTTCATTTGAGAACATTAGAAAAACAAATCTTATTCTATTAAGTTTCTTCTAACAGGAAACTAAGAAAAAGTTCTGATAACGTGTTTCTTAAATCAAGGAATGGATATTAGAAAATTTTCTTGCTATACTCCCTAGAAATAAAATTATTTTATGTTTTCGTTTTCTCAAAATAAAAATAACATTTAAAAAAAAAAGGCCCACAACTAGCCCAAATCCACAAGATCTCATTTACTGAAAAACAACAAGATTTGTCTGTTATTTGGGAATACTGTTCTCTGTTGGGAAAACTGTTGAAAAAAGTAGTTTACAGCATTGCGTTGGCATGTTGCCAAAAAGGCAAACACCAGACCCAGAATGGGACGGAGATAAGACCACCGGAACATTCCGCTCACTGACCTCGAGATGTTCATCTTCAGCGGGGTGGAACCGATCACAGCCGCCGTCCTTTTGCATTCCTCATTGATCTCAGCAAGGATGCCCTTGCTGCCTGTCACGCTGGCTAACCTGGCCTCCTTGTCCTTGTGAACTTTGACCTCCGACCTAAGCTTGGTTAGCTCCTCTTCTCGCTGGCGCAGTTTCATGCGGAGTTTGTCAGCCTCTAGAAGGTTTTCCTAAAAGACCAAAAAACAAAACAAATACAAACAGAAATGAGACATCAAAAAGATGGGAATACACTGTTGGAAACCACAATATTGACAAAGAGTGGTTCAGGTAAATTGAATACTTTTCTCTTTTGCCCTTTCCCAATGTACGAAGCACTGTATACTCAGTGCTTTCCAAGAGCCTGTGTGAAACAATTCACAGGCTTACTCGGGCAGGACTCGAACCCACGACTTCCTGCTTACTAGTGCAGAGGTCTTAACCACTCGACCACCGAGCTTGCCGGGGTCGGTTGGCTAATTCGAATGCAATGTAGCGGCTGGTACATCGTAATTTAGTTAGAAGATTTGCGTCGGGGGTGATGTAAATTAGAACAGAGATTTTCTCTTTTGCCCTTTCCCGACGTAATGTATGAAGCACTGTATTTGTTCAGGCAATTTTTGGGAGCAGCGTACAAAACATTAACAGATTTGTTTATTTTGATTTGACTTATTCGCAATTTCCACATATAGAAATGATATAAATTAGTTAATTATCTAAAACTATAAAATAAAAAAAATTAAACAGAGAGTCCCCCATACTGTGGAAAGAGCAGGGATAACGCAAACAAGTTTTAAAAAACCTATTTCCATTGCGGTCCCAAAAAGATACCCTTTCCCTTTAAGCATTGCAGAAACCAACTATTCAAGAATTGCAACAGTTTGTGAATATTTTAAAACTTTATGTGAAGGCTTGGCGTGGTGTTCTTGAAATTACAAATGTAGAATGAATTATACAAAGTATCAATGTCGGCTTTGTTCAGCATCAACGAAGAGAGAGAAAAATCTTTCTGGCTTCAAGTTTAGCACACTTTTTTTCTTGTCATGTACTTCTCAGGTTTACCAGTATTCTATTTGTCTATGTTTACCAAAACACGGCCAACCATTACACTGAGATGTCATAGTTGGAAAGACAATTTTTCAAATGATTTGGAATTGTTTACACTTTAACTACTCCATCACTGAAAATAATTTGAAAAGAACTTCAACTGCCGTTTACAGATTGAAAAGAAATACATTTGAGCCATTCAACATACTGCTTACTTTCAAGACCTTAATAGTGAGCTGCAACAAATGAAGACTCTCGACGTACGGGATATCGCTCAGCATATTACGAGCAGAATTATCAATCCAGTTATTGATATCACTGTCACCATCGCCTGCTCTATCAGGGCATCGGTAAGTCTCCATGGCAACCACTAGTTCCTTTTTTTGGTTCACTTTAGGGAAGATAATTTAATCATCCATAAAAGCATTCGTGGATGTTTGTCTCCAAAGCTCATCAGTCATGTTCATCTTTGTACTTTGCGGGTATCTCTCAATTACAAATTGGAACATGTACAGAGAGACACTTTACACAATACAACGCATATTCATTACGCTGGAGAATGCAATCTGAGAACGCTTTCCTGCCGGTTGAAACTTTACACAGTGGATCAACTTCAAGAGATTTCCTGTCATTTCCTCTCAAATCATAAGATTCCTGGAAATACTTTTGTTCAGTCTCCACTTTCTGTTGAATATTGTAAAGAGATTTTTTATTTTACTGCCTCATCTCATTTGCCATATTTCAGCTTTTATCAACTCGATATTTCCTGGTTTTAGCCTTGCCGTACTTTTATGCAGTCATAACAAGCAGGCGAGATTCAGGACGAAAAAAAAATCTTAACTGTGAAATTCTAAATTCTGAACCAAGTCAGCACAAAATCTTTGCCAATCTCTAAAACCTGCTGTCAATTCAAATACTTTGATGCGAAGAGTTTTGATGGATGCTCGTAGGTCTTTCAAATCACAAGATGAACATCCAAACCACTGAAACAGACACTTGCCATTATCAAAAATGTTGCATGCGTGGTACCAGCAGGACTTCAAGACCAAAAGATAAACACCCCTATAAATTGGAGCAGAAATCAATGTCAAAGTGGTCTTTTCAAAGAAATTAGAAAGAGCGGATGCCAGGCATTGACAAAGTAAACGTCCATATAATAAGTATGGTGAGTTACGTCATCTGATGAAAACGTCTTTTCACTGACACGCTTGCTCCCACTGGTTGTCACGTGTTGGGTGGTCAGGTTGGCACAGTGGTTATTTCCTCGACTTCCACTCTTGGTGACCACGGTTCGATTCCCATCCAGGTGCACTATGTGGATTGGGTTTTCAGTCCTTACTTGATGGCATGGTTTTCCCCAGGAATAATTGTTCTCTGGGGTTTTCCTTCCGTTACTGAAAAAAACAAATTGTTCGTCTTCTTCTCTCAGTTAAAACATCTGGGAGCTGAGGGAGAACAGTGCTAATGCACGGATCAGGCAACCTGGGATAATTGCGAAATAAATAAACGTGCTACCATCCAGTAGTCTGGAGATGGGAACTATAGACACTGCTACATATAGATCAGAAGTTCCTGGATATCTGCCCTTCTACAGGATGAGTAACTTCTAGTTGAAATTTCTTGTCAGAGAAACTGAATGTCTGGGTCCAAGATTCACAAGATGAAAACACCAATGAAGACACCAACGATTGAAACAAAAACTAGCAGGTAAAATTATTGTCAGAGTCGCTGAACAAGTAGATACCAGAGTTCTTCAAAATCCACAAGAAGCATATCATCAGAACAGAAATCACAGCAGAAACTGTAATTATTCTCAGGGTTCAAGTGAGGCGACCAATTGGTTACAACCATCTAGCTCTGACTAAATTAAGCTGTCCAACGGCAAGACGAACAGGTGCAGTGCAATTAGGATAAAGAGTTCTGAACGGAAGTCTAAGATATTCCTATCAACTCTATCTCCGACTTGCTGTTGATATACAAGGCAGGGTAGTAAGCCAACATAGTGTCTTTACACAATCGTATCACCGAGCCACAATTTGTTCAGCAATCGGGTGTATTTAACAGCGATCGGTGCCAAAAGATCAGCCCGTCTTTGGTGCAACACAAACACTCCAAACAGACTTTGGCATGAGTCAAGTGCCATAATGAACTTCTTGATTTACTGCCGGCACTCAGCCAGGTGTGGTTTATGCAAATAAGGCTGGGTTCATCAGCCAATCATCTGAGTCAATCTCAAATGTTTGTACTGAACAGGCACTTGACATTGTTGTATGCCACTTTTCGGTTGCACTTGGCAATGGGCCAGCGTCGGCATTACCAGGAAGTGGAACCGGGCAATAAAATATAAATGTTGTTGCAGCACAGGAGGTCATAAAAATAAGCAATCAGTTTTTATGGCTTTGACTGGGCAACTTTAAAGGCAGACGTGTAACGTTACCAAAGTGCATTTAGTACCCCCAAAAAAACACCCAGCAAACGCAAAGTAAAACACATACAATGTATAAAACATTGCAGCAGGTTTTACCCCTACTCCTCAAAGTTTAGTTCAGGTTTTGTGAACAAAATCACACTTAGAGACACGTACCACCACGATACAAAATTTTCCCAACTCTTTCTGACAGGAAAATTTTAGACAGTAAGAAATACAAATCTCTATTGACGCCATGGTGGAACAAAATTGTCTTTGTTCAAACACAAACATTCAGATTTTGATAGGCAATGTGGAATAAAAATACAAACAATAGGATAATTTTTGAGAAATTGACTTATCGATCAAAAACTCTGGATTTTATAGATTTTTATTAGAATTTCTTTTAGGAATTTTCCCCAGACCACAGGCTTAAAATCCTGGCAAAGCAAAGGCGACGTTTTTTGACAAGTTTCCACAACTTTGATAATTTCAGCACTCAGAATATAAATTCTAGTTTAGATTTCCCAGAATGTGTACAACAAAGCATATTCTAATTGCCACATTGTAAAAAAACCCAAACCCAAAATCAGCAGTTAAGATATTGACAATATTTAAATGCTGAAAGACTACAGATGTGGCAACTTTTTCCAATATTTTCCAACAATTTAATATTTTTTTTCAATGACAGAAATCAAATGCAATTTTTGCTTTACTAGAAAGCATTTAAAACAAGCAATACACACCTATGTTTGAAAAAAATCCAAAAAAAATAGTAACACAAAACACATTTGTGACCAGCTCTGCAAAAAGGGTATTATGTCGCACTATGTGCAAACACACACAGGGCAGTTCTATGTGAAATGGGTGAAAAAATCTTCACGTAAGTTATTTTTTTGTTTTTGGTTCGTTAACTTCTTTTATAACTATATTTTCAGAATAAATTTTCAGAAACATTAATATTGATAAATAAAGATGAAAAAATACATGTTGATAAAAATTATTTCTATCTTATTTCTTTGCACTTTTTGTGTTTAAAGGCCTTTATCTCTAAATGCACTTCCGTTAAATTGGGAAAATATGAGTATACAGATGTCAAGATATCTTGAGAACACAAAATGCCACAGGGGTCAAACCTACACCAAATTAAAGCTTAGGATGTGACAAGTTTAACTATGTATATAACTCATTTTTCAAATGTTGCGACATAATAGCCCTTTTTGCAGAGCCGGTCACATTTTTATCAAATAATTGTACTCAGTGCACACATTGGATCTGTCATTGTACTTGGAATAAACTACAACACTTTAACAAAAACATACTGTCAGAGAGATGAAAACAAACAATAAATAATGAATGTATTCTATTGACTTTTAGACCCCATAGGTCAACTCAGCAGTGTGGGGTCACTGCCAAGTGTTGGAATGATTAATAGCCATCAAAGGTTTTCTTTTTCTTTCTTTTTTTACAAATAGATCCAAGAGACAACCAAACTCTGTTAGTTTTTGTAGACTCATCCTGATATGCCTGCTGGACTACAGTGTATCTGAATTGTTTCAAATAGAGTGCAATGCTACAGTAATAATTAATCATATTGGATAATTATTCCCATCACAATAGGATTTGTCTGCACTTGTTTCATTCCACACAAGCAACTGTATACACAGTGGAACGCTGTTTTACTGAATTGCCGCTATACGGAACATTCGGCTATACCGAACACCATCCTTGGCTCCCAAATTTTGTGCACAAAACATACCGAACATTGTTGTTGAAAAAAAGGATTAAAACAAAACATACTGGGCATTTGGGCTGTTTGTAATTCCCAAATGTCCGCAGCTTTATGTTGAAGAGTGACAGGTGGCTATTATTTCACCAAGGAATAGAAGTTAAAAGCCAACTGTTGCTTTAGAATTCCTTAAGCTTCAAAGGTATAAACATGTATAATTAAATGGCCGGCACATGTTTAAAGTCGTCTTTAAGTAACCGGCAGCTGAAAATCGCTATTCTGAACGATGGCTATACCGAACAAAATCTGTGGATCCCGTGATGTTTGTTATAGCGGCATTCCACTGTACCTCAGCTGTCTTTCTGATTTAATGATTTGTCGAGAGACTCTTAATATTGCCCGTCATATCGTGCCACGTGGTGGCATTGTTTTACATTTAATGTTAGCGGGTCACATGGGTGTCAATTTTTACCATTCATGCATAGTCAAGTTAGAAGCACCATGGGTTACCTTGGCAAGCTGTTCCCTGAGTTGGTCCAACTCCCTCTGGATGTCTTCCCTGGCTTTCTCTCTGGCCTCAGACACTGCCTCCACTTTCTCACGGCCTGCCGCCAGATTCTCCTCTCGTAACTTATCCAACTCCTACCCTCCATCAATGATGGGAATGATCAAAATGTGGATAGATGTGGAAAGATCGAGGTAGGGGCTTAAGTTACTTTTTGGAAGGAAACCAATTTGGGGGATCTTGACTTTTGAAAAAGATTAGTAATTACATAAGATTTTGGGAGTTATTTAAAATGTTTTGAACATTTCAGACTTTCACAGAGTTGGAGTCGAGTCCCTGCAAGTCCTTTCACAAGTACTTTCACAAGCCCAGTCAGAAGTCCTTTCATAAAGCTGGTCACAAGTAACTTGATGAACAATGACAAAGGAATGCCTTTGTCAAAGCTCATTTGAACAGCTTGTGATTGGGATTAGGACTGGAGGGCTTGTGATGGACTTGCAGGGACTTGCAGGGACTTGTGATGGACTCGACTACATCTCTGGACTTTCATCAACAAAATATATTCTGTGATTTGTTTTTTGAGGATTTCAAACAAAAATATGAAATTTTAGACATTCACAAAAAAGAAATGATTTGTGGTGTTTTTATTGTTGAAAAAGTTAGATCTCATGATTTTGTTTTTGTGGTAGAGGGTAGGAGGGGGCTAATCAAAATTTTGTGGGATTATAGGCAAATAGTAGAAATCCATGGTACAGGTAAGTGTGATTGTACTCCCGGAATGGTTCCAGAAGGTCTGATAATCAGAGTTAATAATTATACAGTGCTTGGAACACCATGTGGCTTAGTTCTTGTTAACTAGCCATGTTGGGGGTGAGGGTGGGGGATGGGGTGGGGGTAGGAGTTCAAACTCCTCCCTCTCTCCCGGCCTCCTGCCCTACTCCTCCTAAGCAATTGTCTCAAGGCTAGTCTCGGAACATTCTCAGACCACTGACTTGTTTTTTGTTTCTTTGCTTTGTTGTTTGTGTTTCGTCTTTTACGATAACAGTCTTGGACCAAGTCAAGTCAGCAAACTTCCCCCTTTCTTGTAATTGCGGTCAAAGATATAGCATTTGCAGAGCTGACAACATAGATGCCGCAGAGTTGTACTCGAGTCCCTGCAAGTCCTTTCACAAGTCCTTTCGCAAGCCCAGTCAGAAGTCCTTTCATAAAGCCGGTCACAAGTAACTGGATGAACTATGACAAAGGAATGCCTTTGTCACAGCTCATTTGAATAGCTTGTGATTGGGATTAGGACTGGAGGGCTAGTGATGGACTTGCAGGGACTTGTGAAAGGACTTGCAGGGACTCGAATACAAATCTGCATAGATGCAGGCAGCGTTCATACTTTGTGGGATTCAAGATATATGTACATGAAATAACAAACCTGAGAAAGTTGGAGCTCAATCAGTCAAATGAGTCACAAGAAATCAGCAGAAAACCATTCCTATGGGTTTATTTTGAATATTGAAATTGAAACAAGCCACAACATTTTTGGATGTCTTCAGATACAATTTTCTCGACGATGACAGCATTTCAGACGGAAATATTTCTCAAGAAGATTGGTACTGGTATCATCTTTATAAAACAGACTTAGTCAGTTTTCCTTGTGGATTGTTTTCCCTTGTGACCGAATTGTAAGTTCAAAAAAGAAAAGAAAAGAAAGAAGCTGTGTCCTCATTGAGTGATCCCTACAATGTCAGACAGGTTGTATCGTAAAGGGGCGTGATCCCTAGCTATACGGCATTATGGGTTTACGACTTTTTAACTTATAATTCCTCAAACAATCCACGAGGGAAACTGACTACGGTAAATTTGAATAAAGTGAACAAAGTAAACTGGCAGGAGCGAGATTCGAACCTGCGACCTCCGGTAGTTTGGTTTTTGTCAAACAAACCACCGAACAAAGATACTGACAATTTGGGAAACCGCCAACATAGGGCAAGATAGCTCAGTTGGTAGAGTGCCGGTACGGTACTCCAAAGGTCGCAGGTTCGAATCCTGGCTCCTGCCAGTTTTCTTTGTTCACTTTGAAAATGTATCTAATCATATTTTAATCATTACCAAAACTATTATCACATTTTTAGCAAAAAAACTGTTGCGCCCAATCCCCTGCAGAAATTATTGGACCCGCCCATGCATGTGGTCCCACTGCAAAGAAGGGGAACAAAGCGAGACCTCACAAAACAGAACGAATCTTAAAAAAAGCTTGAAGTGCATAGCATGTACTGACCTCCTTAAGGACGCCAACCGTCGTCTGCAGGTGCTCCAGTCTCTGCCTAGCAACGTGCAGCTCGCCCTGTAACCGTGCCGTCTCCTTGGCAACCTCCAGCTCCTTCTCCACGTTCTCCTCCCTCCTCCTCCTGGAATACTCCTCCTCTCTCTCTCGTCGCTCTTTCTCCACAGCTGTCTTGACCTGATTTAGCAGTCGATACAGAAATAACGTTGGTTTTAACCCACTGAATATGGACGACAGCCATATAGCAGTGGTTGGAAAAAAGACCACCTGGCTGGTTGGCTATATGCGCATTCCTGCACATATTCAATCCATTGTTTGCCTATTGTTTGCATTACGCTTGGCTGCACAATCCCGCATTGGCAAACCAGCACCCCCTTAATAACAGCCGGACAGAATGGGTTAAGTGGGAAACACATTTCCTCCCTACTTTTTAGAAAAGGGTCCCAATTTTCTTATCGAAAAAACAAAATGGTGTGTATGGCGGTAGCGTTGTCTCAGCCAACTGGGTCATTTCTCAAACCTCGCCCTCTGGCCTCCGGCCTTCGGCTTTGGCATCCCCTAGGTTAAAAAGATGTGTCCGACTCTGGGGCACTTCTTTTCTTCTAAATGCACAACAAAGTCTTTTATTTGAACCCAGAGGTGTCGCCCGTTTAGTTCAAGTATTCAAGGCTTCAGATCGGCAATGGAGCTGGGGATGGATGGAGACGAAGCCAATTAAAGCCAGAGACAAAGCCAAGCTTTCAAAAACTCCATGTAATGTATATTGCCTGTAACTGGTATTTTGCTGCTGTTTGCTCTGAATGACAATCACATGGAGTTTTGGCTGGTAATCTGAATTGACGAAGCAATTTCGTGCTTAAATGTAGTGTACATGATTGGTAATCGTCCAATTTCTTTTTTACTGAATTATTACGAAATACCTTACTAGACTGTAAGTTAATGGTAGACTCAATCATCCTGTGAAATGATGGCACCAGGTGTGCTGTCGTCAAGAAAAGTGGAAATTTATATCGTTTTCCAACGATTTCCGGCCGGCAATCGTTGGAAAACTGCCCTGTTGCCTTTAGTCAAGTCAAGGCGCGCATGGCTACCCGGACGAGTGGCGTGCCCCGTGCTGGCATATTCAGGGCGCGTCGCGTGTCCAGGTAATACTGCGCGCACCTTGACTAAAGGCTATCTTCCCCCCATATGGTTGAAAATGAAGGCCGTTTTTTTTTTTTTTTTTTTTTTCGCCATCCAACAACGCAAAACTTTGAACAAGTCAGTGAAACGATATTTCCTATAAAATACTAACCCCCAAATTCGCCCATTTCTGAAAATTACAACAAACCAATCATGTACACTACCTTTAAGCAGATCTATGAACTGGAACATTTGCCGTAACTCATCCAAACTGTTCTTAATGCATTTTAACCACTGAGCCGAGGAATTGTTTTCAGGACAGTAATGTTTGGGAGATTGAATGAAAATGTACCTGCTCTTCCGCCTGTTCCCTGAGTTGCTGTTCCATCTTGCTTGCTTCCTCCGTCTGCTGCACCAGCTGCATCTTGACTGTTTTTAGGTCTTCTTCTTTCTCCTGCAGGGGGAGTAGGTGTGATGAAAGCACTCAGTGGATTCACTTTATCTGTTTGTTTCAAACCTGAGATATTTGGACAATTGTTTTTTTTCTCCAAAAGGCCTTACTTTCTTTGTCCCCATTTAGAATAAAAATCATCAGGTAAATAAATCTGAAACAGTCTCCTTGATGAGGGTGAACCTGTTCATGTGTTGGCACGGTTACCAAAGTACTAAAACTTTGGAATCTACATGATTTCTGAAATGATATCTGATGACATTCATTAATATTTATGATACTTAAAAGATCTTTTGTGAGTACTTGAGACTTTGACAATATTCACAAATTTTGGACTTTTTTTACAATTTCTCTGAGACTTTCTAATACCAGACTTACCGAGAGTGATCGCTGAGTGATCATCATCATCCCTGAGGTTTTTTCATCCAACACGGCCAGGGCTTTCTTCTTGTCCTTCTCAAGATTTAATTTTAGCTGCAAGAGAAAACCAAATCACAATTAAAATGTAAACTTGACATTATGCCGGCTTTCAAGCAGACGCAGATGAAAAAAGTACGAGGATAGTAGGATCAAAATCCCCCCCCCAAAAAAAAAAACCAAACAAACAAACAAAAACAGTAGGACTTTGGATGACAAAATCAGGAGAACAAAATTGGACTTTTGCAGGCTTTCAGGAGTATTTTTTGTTGATACTCACCCACGTCCACAGCATCACAAGCCTCATTTGGCATGTTCTGTGCTCCATCCTCAACTAAGCTCTTGGAAGTAAAGTTGCAGCACTCCTGCACCCAAGCCCTTTATTGTGTGTTTTTCATATGACAGTGTGTAACACCATTATGAAACATGAGATTTGTTCGGAGTTGTGAGACAAAAAGTAGGAAACGTAGGAGGGAAAAAGCAGGAAAAAAAATAGGAAAATGTAGGAAAAGTAGGATTATTGTCCTGATAACATAGGTTGTATGCTTTAGTTTGATATCTCACTCGCAGCCCATGCTACAACCTTAATAACAATAACAACCGGCATTTAGAGCGCTCCTTTTAGTTCGATTAAATCACAGCGTTTACAATTATTATTACCCCTGTTCAGCGGGCCCAACAATCATTCCTAAAACCTTCTCAGCTCCCTGGGGATTATACAACCCTTTAAAGTTGTTAAGAGTCATGACCCCTTGTTTTGAGAAAATGAAGCTAAAAGTCCACGAACTGTCACAAATGTATACTGATTTCTATTGTACTGTGTACTTTGATGTTTTATAATCGTTTTTTTCTTTTTTTATGGAAGTCACCCAATACAAGGCTAAAAGCCACTCTAGGTATTAAGGGCTACAACAGAGGTGGTGGGGTTGACCACATTAGGATGCCAGCCCTACCAACCTTACAGTTTTCCTGGGTCCAGATCTAAATAGAGGATAAATCTTCAATAGATACCAAAGAAATGTTCCTAATTTTCAGACCTATAGACACCAGGCAGGGTAACTTCCACCGTCGGCGAGACCAACTCACCTCTGGATAACTATGAAATAAAATAAAGAAAATAAACTAAAATTGTTTCAGAGCAGTTTTAGCATTTTGTTGCCATGGGACTCACTTGTTCCATCTCCTCTGCTTTCTCCTTGAGTAGCACTTCCCTCAGCTCTACCAGGGCTAACTCCTTTACCACGTCAGCATTCCGCGCCTTCCCCTCGGCCTCCCTGACTACCCTCTCTGCCTCCCGACGCCCCTCCTCTGCCTCCTGACGTCCCTCCTCTCCCTCCCGCTGCATCAGGAGCATCTTATCCCTCAGAGCCTTATTCACCTTGTCTGTCTCTGTGACAGAAGCTGTAAGCGTCAGGAGCTGTTGGTCTTTGTCGCGAGTCTGGTGGCGCAAGGCGTCCAGCTCTTTCTGGAGTTTGCCGCTCAGCTGCTCCAGAAGATGGTTTCGCTCCTGAACGAAAAAGAAAGAAAAAGAATCAATCATTTCGATTATCATAATTATCATTATCAGCAACAAAATGAGCTGGCCTAGGGTTCCAAACTTAAGCAAGTTCTTTCTCAGAGGCCTTTGAGAAAGAAATTGCTTAAGCGGAAACATTAATAGGCGAGCTCATTTTGTTGATATGTACATGTCAGGTCAGTCCAGTTGGTTAGCTGTTTGCAGCAGTTTTAATTCATGACCATTATCATCGTCGAGGTTTTGATGGCTAGCAGTGAAAAGCCTACCGATTTTTTTGTTTTTAGCCTTGTGACTGGTGTGTTTGTTTTTGGGTTGTTGCTGATTTGTGAAATTATTGAGGTTTTGCATTGCATAACTGTAGTAGTGTTAATGTATTATTTTTTGAGGCATGCACTTTTTTCTGAGAGCTGTACAAACTGTAATGGTTTCATATGCTTCTTGATGTGGAATGCTTCCATTTTTTGGTCTTTTTTAAGTATAATATTTAATTTTCTTCGCATTATTTTGATTGTACTTCATCAGCATGTATGTATAAAACATCACAATTCAACCTTTGGCTGTAAGGTGTTTTAAAAACAAATTAGCAATCAGGGCTTTAATTTCACACAAATATTGACCAGACCATTCGGCTAGTAGTTTGAGTGTGAAAAAGTAGGAGAATAGTAGGAACAAAATGTGTAGAAAAACAGGATAAAGGTAGGACTTTGGAGGACAAAATCAGGGTAAAATTAGGGCTTTTGCGAGCTTTTGGGAGTAGTTTTTGTTGATACTCACCCATGTCCACAGCATCACAAGCCTCATTTGGCATGTTCTGTACTCACAACACTTGTGTTTCACCTCGACTTAAAGCTCTTGGAAGTAAAGTTGCAGTACTCCTGCACCCAAGCCCTTCGTTGTGTAATTTTCATATGACAGCATATAACACTCTTATGAAAAACACTCGGAGATTTAATTTTTCGGAGTTGTGGGACAAAAAATAGCAAAAAATGGGAATTTCAAGAAAAAAATAGGAAAAGTAGCAGCAAGGTGAAAAAATTTGGAAAAAGTAGGAAAAAATAGGAATTTCAAGAAAAAGTAGGAAAAGTAGCAGCAAGGTGAACAAATTAGGGAAAAGTAGGAAAAGTAGGAATACTTGAAATCCTGCACTAGCTATGACTATTTTTCCCAAGGCCAGTGTCTGTCAAAATTCACGCAGGTTCATTCTGTGCAGTTGTGCTGTTAACTACCTTCTTTTTTTTTTCCAATTGAGTCCCAACTTACAAATAATTTAAAATTTGTCAAGCGAATGAAATTAAACGAGGTACACTTCGAAGTGTGAAATCTGAGATTCGTTTAGAAATAAACGTCAAACAAACCACAAGGGAAACTGACTTGAATACATTTTCAAAGGGAACAAAGAAAACTGGCAGAAGCGGGATTCGAACCTTTACATTCGAACCTTTATGTGGTTCTTTCTTGCATCTAATGCACATAAAGATATGCCCGAATTACTGTGCGGCCGCAAATAATTTGACATTTTGTAAAGTAATTGTTCGATAACTAAAAGTGAATGGTTTTTCCATTGTATGGCTCATTCAAAAGTGAATAACTTTTGTATTGCTAGAAAACGAACAATTTAAAGAAAAATAAAATAAAATTTGGGGTAAAACTCGAAAAGAGCACGGACAGTATATCTTTCAGTCAGACTTCCTTCAATTATCTCTACATTTCTATGGCTATAATTTCAGACCTTAAAAAGCTGCTTTTCAGAGAATCCATCGTGCCCAGATTGGAATTAAATCACATTCGCCTAATTGAGTTATGGGATATTTTCAACATCCACGAGGACTATTAGTGGTACTGTCTTTTTTTTTATTGTTCAGTCCGTACCACAATGTACGTCAGCACTGCTTCTATCCCCTAACAGTTAAAAGCATTCTGTTCTTTTCCCTTACCTCCATGTGAGGGTACATCTGAACGCTGTGCTCCGAGTCGACAACCTCCTGAAGTTCTTTCACTTTCTCCGCCAGATTAGTCTTCTCAACCAGAAGTTCCTCGATCCTGTGACGGCTCTCTTCCAACTCCTAGAAATATAAAGGTATTTTTTTGTTTGCTTTATTTCTTTTATGGAAGTCACCTGATACAAGGCTAAAAAGCCAGTCAAAAAGCCAACAGCTACCTGGGTGCAGATCTAAAAGGGAAAAAATAAATCTTCAACAGAAATTACATTGTGATCGTGAGTTTAGTTAATGTGTTAAACCTTGCTCAGCCTTCACCATTTTTGAGATCAACACTGTGTTTTTTAATGCATGAAAATCAGTACCGGGACAAACACATAGCAATTAGCAATTATTTTATTTTATTTTTTGTCTGGCAATGAAACCAAGGATTCCTCAAAAGCGCATATCGCACTGCAGCTCAAAAGCCTGAAGAAACCTGTAGGAAGACGATGAAGAAATGTTCAGTTTTAGAGGTGGGAAAATATCATCAGACAGAAACTGAAAACCCAATCCACATGTCAGCCCTGGTGGAATTCGAACCCGGGTCACAGCGGTGGAAGGCGAGTAAAGTACCACAAGGCCAACCTGACTCCATAGGTTTGTACGCCCAGCAGGCTGGCGAGATAGGGATGTATCAAATTACTAGAACTAAGGGATGAACTCATCTACCTCTTCCAGAGATTCAAGCTTGGCTCTGGACGACTTTTGACCGTTGAATAGCTCCTGCTTGGTGAAGTTAAGCTGTCTCTCCAACTCGGACCTCTCGATAGGGGACAGATCTCCCTCGCCGTTCCGGACACGTGTCTTCAGTTCATCTCTCTCCTTGATGACCGCGATCACCTGTAAAGACAACAAAAAAAACCCAACTAGCCTCAGTCATAAGATATCGATGTCATGCCGCATTCCTGAAATCCATGTAGTCATACTTCAATATGTGCATCCATGCATGAATGGGATGTCCAGCTGCAGTAGAAATTTTACATAAATTTGGAAATTATTTCTTCAATTATTTTTGCTTCTTGCAACTTTTCTATTTTAAACTCTCGGTAAGACCGAGGTTAAATATTCATGTGCAGAACAAAATGCTCCCTTAGTTGAACTAAAGCAAAACTCGACAAGTAATAGAATTGCCCCAAATGCCATGACAGTGGTACTTTTTTAATCATGGCCTTCACCGGATGGCTGAAACATATGGGAGGAGGTCCCATACCTCTTTAGGGGATAATCCCAGCGGGCCATTGCCTGTCAAAGCATGCTCTTCTTCGGATGCACTGTGTCTGTGCGACTGCTTGACGACACTGATGGACTGGGTTAAATCTTCGAGATCTCTCCTGGCCTGGTCCCGCTGGTACTCTAACACCATCAACTCCGACCTAAAAATGGAAGCATGAAATACGGAATACATGCAGAGGGTGAAATTACGGTCGGAGATCCGACATTTTCTGATCATTTGCAGTATTTGAATAAAATATGGCTCGTTACGGCTATCGTCTGTGCGGCAGTGCACTTGTGTATAATTCACCCTCCGGGATATCCGTTGAATTGCTGCCAAGGTTTTCTGGCAATGAATACTTCCCTAGTGATCGATGTCTGCAACATCTACCGAATCTCTATAGAATTGCTGTAAAGCCTTTTTGACTATACTTTCCCTGGCTAACTCTACAGAATTGCTGGCAGGTCTTTTCTCACAATCAATCCTTCTCTAGTTATTCTATACACGTATCAACAATCTTGGACAAAACACTTGGGACATCTCAACCGCAGACCATCACCCCCGTTTCCCCCACTCAATGTTGATTTCAGCGGATGTGGCACCAATAACATGTTTTTCTGTGCACAAGTTTCATCAATTGTAGACTTTGACCACACCGAGCCAACATTGGCAAGCAGAGGGGGGAAGGGGAGAGGCGAGGGGGGAAGGGGGGAGGCGAGGGGAGGGGGAGGGGAGGAGGAGGGGATGGAAGGGAGGAGGGGGTGGAAGGGAGTGGAAGGGAGGAGGGAGAGGGAGGGGGGGAGGGGTGTCCCAATCGGTTTAGTCCAACACCCAAAGTTTAGAAAATCCCTAGAGAGGTGCTGTTTAACCTTATTGACAGTTCGTAATTTGCCTAGCCACCTCTTTTGACTGGTCAAGATAAACTCTGAAATAGTAGCAGTCTATATATTTTGACACTTCATACAACGCTCTATCAATATCTCCAGACTATTCTAAAACATTTCTAAAAAACTGCTGTTATATCTTTGGAACTTCTTACAATACTACACCCATCTTAACTAATTACTTCTCTCTGTCCCCTACCTATTTCTTCTAACTAGTCTGAAGAATCTCTAGGGAATAGCTCTAGGGAATAGCTCTAGAGCAAGTAGCCAAGAGAATCTCTACAGAATTGCTGTCAAGTCTTCTTTGACTTTTCATAGTTGCTACAGCTATCTGTCCCAACTAGTTTCTCTACAGAATCGCTGTGAAGTCTTTTTGGACATTTTATGCAATGTTCTGCTAATGGCCGGTCTAGAGAATTTCTACAGAATTGCCGGCATCTCTTCTTTTTATCTTGGTCATACCTGAGACCATCGGCTCTCTCCATATTCTCCCGAGCGACCTCCTCTGCCTTCTGAATTTCCCGCTTGTTACGGTGGACCGCCTCTCTTAGGCCCTTCAGATCACTTAAAGCATCCTGTAAATACATGTACATACAAGGCAAGGTTAGGAGTTTAAGAACCTTTAGAATTACAGAAAGATCTAACAGTATTCTACGGCTTTTTCCCCCTAAAGCTTTCTAATTACCCTCAAATTTTCCGAAGGGTTTTCACTAATATCCGATGCGATTTCTCACCTGTTTTCTGGAAGAGACCTCTTCAAAGCTAGACTCCAGTTCATTCAGTTTCTGTTTCATCTTAGTCTTCGTTTCAAGCTGTTGAATTGCCAAATTGAGCCAATTTAAACATTTACAATGGGTCAGTAAATAGAATGCCGAACATAATCTCAACCAGTTCGCGTCAGATGACGTGTATACACGCAAAGTTTTTGCGGTATTCGGAACGGATGACTGATAAACACGCACTCGATTGAGGCCGGAAATATCTGTCAGCGACCCTCTCGCAGTGAGTGAGGCCGGCAAGATCATGTTGTGCTACCCGCAGATTACGGCCTGATTCCACCTGAACCCGGCTGGCATCGAGGTTTGTAAAAAATAATCCCGCGCCTGGGTCCGGTGAATGTCAAAATAATCCCAGCGTGAACTGGTTAAGAGAAAATCCGGTGAATGGCTGACATTACACCAATTGACCTATCGCCATTCTTAAACATAATAGATAATTCGGTCGATTCACAACTCAGTGCGCCACCAGCGGCTATCCGGGAAAGGCCAATTTCCCACTTTCGGGGTCGGCATCACATCTATCGCGTTGTATTAGATGGTGGACAGTACAGCAGTATGGATTTCGCGTGAATGCGAGTGGATGAGTTAAAGCAATTTTTGACTAATCGGGGAATACCTTGTGCGGGAAAGAAGAGAGAGGAGTTGATAGATAATAGCGGAGAAGGGGTGTAAGAAGTGCGGTCGATTGGCGATACCCACTTCCCGTTTTGCGATGTCGACTTTTTCCCATGATGCACTGCGTAATTTGGCCTTTTTCCGGTTGCCGCTGGCAGGGCACCGAGTTATGAATCGACCGAATTATATCACCTGTTGAACGTAACGTGATATTCCAAATCTGAGACGTACCACAAACATGTGCAAGCACCCGCATATGCGTCTTGTTGAAACGCAATACGCAAATGCACTACCACGGGCACATGCGTTTCGTACCATCGTGCATGTACGTAAAGAAAAGTTTACGATGAGCAAATCGCTGTCTCAAAAAATTTGTCTCAAATAATCCAAGACAACTCCGGTCAGAGATACGAGCTTTTGTGTATGCGGTGCGCCATTTTATGCTATTTCGCATGCTGCACATGCGCAAAAGGTGTCCAAGAACTCGAAACGACGATAAATCAATAAGCCAGTTCGGTATTTTAACTGTGCATGTGCACAATGACATTTTGTCTGAATGACCCGCGTGACCTAAAGCGCATGTGTGAATGCAAAAGGTGGTTAAATTCAATCAGAATGGGCATTCGCGTAACATGGCGTAACATTACATGTACGTCAGCAATTTTGTCCGAATAACCTTTGACCTTTGATATACCGAACTGGCTTATTAGTACCTGGTTGTATAGAGTGGGCCATTGGCATGCAAGCACTGCTTATCTTTGGCACATTTTCACCCAAGTGACTCTTGATGTTAAAGGTAACATACATTTGCAAACATCCAAAAACAAAATTATTTATGTAATACCTTTCTTGACTGTAAGTAAATAATAATCTCAAGCATCCTGTGAAAACAGGGCACCTGGTGTACTGTCATTTTTAAGATGGTGGAATTTTTGTATCAAGTTTTTTTTATTATCTGTTTTAATAATTGTTTTTGGTGTTTTTCTTTTAATTGCTTTAACCTACAGGGCCATTTTGAAAAACAGTTTTACTGAATAATGTTACCCTGTTATCAATAGATAAATAAAAAAAACATGAACATTCGAAACATCTATGTGAGTATCCAATTGAAAATCATTGGCAAAGATGGCCAATGTCCACATTCTTCGCGTAGTTGGATCGCACCCCTGCCCTCATCCAGGGAAAACTCACCAGCTCTCTAATTGTTGCCAAGTGGTCATCACTGGTCCCCTCCTTCCCCACTGGCTCCTGGCCACTATCATTTCGATGTCTGCCGCTGGGGGTTTTATTGGGAGTTGACGTCTTGAAGCCGTTATCTCTCACTTTCTTCTTCCTCTTCTTGGTCCTTGAGGGGTCGTGGGGGTGGCTCGTGCCACTGTCCCTGGCGTAGGCTTTCTCCTGATCTCTCCTTTGAAAGGGCAGACTCTCTCGTCAGGATTATGTTTGGGCATGAACTAAAGCTACTGATAACAGTTGGACTAAGCTTGCCCAAACCCTATCCAGAGCTGCCAACCTTTTAAAACTCATTTCAGTATTCAGAAAAAGAAAGAAAAAAAAATAAAATATATATTTTGCTTAGAAAAATCTGTATTTTTCATGAAATTTAAACTACCTTAAAATCAGATTTTTTTTTCACGCGTAAGATAGTCTTAACATGAGCTGGAACAGCACTGGTTCTTAATAGTGTTAATGAAATTTAGCATGCTATGGAGATCATCAATAAAGGGGATACGCCACGTGCCTGGTGATGAGTTTAATGAACCCATGCGCTGGATGGACCGTCTCCTTATTTTGTTTTTATTTTTTCAAAACTAAATTTGTATCTGTTCGGTTGGGATCACAATAATGAGGCAGTACACGTGCAGTATAATAAATAGCACACTATGCATGACAAAACATTATTATGGCTGGATTTTACAAAATCCGTATTTGTAAACAAAAATTCATACTTCTGTATTTTTCGTGAATTTCCGTACAAAATACTGAAAATCCATACTGGTTGGCAGCTCTGCCTATCTAGTCAACCACGTCCCGTGGACCATCTGGAACCAACCTACCAGGCATGGTTGTGCTGGTTATCAGTAGCAAAGTTTCTATGCTAAACTGTGTCAAGTGAAGAGGGAACCAGTGGCGCAATGGTTTGACTGGAGCCATACGCACTTGGATTCTATTGTCCATGCAAACTGTCAGCAACCAACCATTAGTAAACTATTAACGGCCGTGTCCGAATTACTTTGCTGCAGTTTGAAATTACAGACATGCCTAATGTTTTGCATTGGACATTACGGTGTATATTGCTGTTAGCTTTCTGCTGTGACCAGCCTTAGCCACACAGTACCAAATCATATGCCACCTTGTGTGAAAGAAAATTAAGAGGGTTGTAGCTTTTAGTACAAGGCCATTTAAAAATTCCCAAATAAACATGCAGTGACAGTTTTCAACTGCATTTACAAAAGGTTATGGTGAGTTCCATTGAGTTGTCTTAAGGGGCATGGCACAGTGCATATGCACGAGAGGTCATATGGACTTAAGAAAGCCCATAAAGCCCATAAAATTCCCCTCATGAAAGCTTAAAAGAGATCCTGGATCCCTCCTTTGATTCGTACGGTACCTTCTGAATTCAACCTCCTCCTCCTCCTCCTCCTCCTCTACCCTATCTTCATCCTCATCCTCGTCACCATCTCTATCCATCTCCCCTGATGATCCTTGCACATCCTCTGCTGCGCCACTTGCAAGAGCATCTTGCAACTCATGTATCAAACTTCCCGCCTTGGCACAGATCTCCTCGAATGTTGGCGACAGACGGCTTGAGGGAACTGGTGAGGGACAATCCAAACTGGAAGTGGTATGGGAACAGTTTAACAATCCGTCCCTGGCGGAGTGAAAAGTCAATCTGTTTCGAGTGCCAGACAGGGGAGATACCCGAACTTCTGACAGGAATGTAGGAATTTGTTTGGACACGGACGATCTGTCATCCTCCCCAGTATCATGGAAGCTAGCTTTACCATCTGCTGATGTTGAGACATTCACAAGTTTCTCACACCTGTAGAACTGGGAATGGACAACAGTTCCCTCTGGTGTCAAATTTAGACCACTGGCCGGCAGGAATGTGACATACACAAAATGTGAGGCTTGGTTTGGCTTGTCCGTGCCATTTTCAACTCCAGGAGTACCACAGTTGGTGGTATCTGGCAATGCCGGAAGGGAGTGATTTTCAACTGCACCCAACTTTGAATTTGAGATTTTCTCATAATTTTTCACATCGCAGTCATCAATCTGATCATGCGGAGACACAACAGACAGAGAACTTTTCTCTAAAATGGGCTGGCCTTTCCTCTTACACCTTAATGATGAAGGCAAACTTTGACTCTGATACTCTGCAGGACTGAGGCTTGTTTTGACCAAGCAAAGGTCAAATGTTGATTTTGTCGGGCCATTTAGATCTTTCCCATCAGCCACCTGTTCCTTTATAACTCTACAAGGGTCTGTTGAGTCAGTTGCTTGAGGTGATTTCTCTTCACCAGATAGCTCTGGCAGGATGGAATTGTCCTGGCCTCTGTATCCCTTGTGACTCTCGATAATGTTGGAAGTCTCCCTGACCACTTCTTGCAGCTCTCCCAGTTCCGAATGCACCTGTTGTGGTCTCCAGCCGGCAGGGTAACTTTCAGAGAGAGAGTTTCCACTGATCGAGTCGGCCAAAGGACCAAAGGAAGGGACTGAAAGAAAATTTGAGGATCTGCGACGTAAAGATGACTGAAACTGCCAACTTCTCCTTCGCGATCTGGTTGTGGTGTCTGATGCAGCCTTGTTGACATCTTTCGAATCTTCAATAGTGGCCAGATGAGGAAAGTTTGGTTCACTTCCTTGCTCACAGTTACTGATTCCATCTACTTGAAATTTAGGGCTGAGAGTTTCTGTATTCCTCACAACTGAAAAAGGATCCTCTTCACTGCCACCATCAGTGCAGGTGTTTCTATCTTTATGCATGTTTTGTTCTGAAAAGTGCGAGCTTTTTGCCGTTTCCTCCTCGACAGCTTTGTTAATTCTGGATGTTTCTGTGGCAATGCCATCCAAGACACTAAGGTTGTCTTCTCTGAAATTCACTTCCTTGAACTCTGAACCTTCATTTAACACAGGCTTCTCCTTGGGAAGGACAGCCTTTCTTTCTTCTGTGGAATTAAATTCTGCAAACGATTTTGCCTCAGGGAGGGCTGGTAGTGATTGAGTCTGTTGCTTATCTGAAGCAATCTCTTGATTCTCTTCCTCACTCTCTTCATCCTGAATGCTAACTAGGCTCCGTTGGCGAACATGGCATTCCAACTTTGCAGCCACCTGCTGTAAGGTCTGTGCCACCGTCAGTGGTCGGCGGAAAACATCTGATCCGAACGACCCAAATCCATCTGTTGAGGAGCTGCTGTGTTCGGTGATGATCCGGCTGAAGCCTGATAGGATTGGCTCCATGCCGTCGCTGTACAGGGTGCTTCGCTCGCTCAGTGTGCGTAATTTTCTCCGCTGGAAATTCAGGTGAGCCTCAACAGATGTGCTTCTGATGATCTGCGGCTGATCAAACCTGAGCTTCCACTCCTCAATGGGGTTCCTTTCCCCCTGCAAGTGGTCCAGAAATTCTGTGTGTGTTTCGACTTTCTCTCTTTCTCTTGAACTGTCTTCTAAATCTGGCTCTGAAACTCTCACATTTTCTGAACCAACTTGATCTTGCGGGGGAATTGTGTTGTCTGGATTGTGTAAGCAGTTCTGGCATTTATGACTGGCTTGCTCACTGCTGCACTGACCTTTACTGGAAAATTGGCTGTCATTCACAGAGGCAGAATCGGGGAGTATAGCATTGATGATGTCAGCAGTACTTAATGAGATGGTATTCTCACGGTTGTCATGGCAATCATTGTGCAAGCAACCTGCAAAGCTTTCCTCATAGTTATTCAAATCTTCCTCGTGTTGGTTCTCTTCAAAAAATGATACGAACGGTGCTTTCTCAATTTCTGCTCCACAAAATATGGCATTTTCAGGGATCAGCTGTTTGGTCAAAGTGATAGCATCATGCGTATTCCCTTGATGAATGTTCTCTTTTAAATCACCATCAACAAATCTTTCATGCTCAAAATTAACACTATCCTGTGCCCTAGAGTTTTCACCAGTCAGTGATTTCTTTCCTGCACTACTTGTCTCTTCAATGAATTCATCTTCGAACTCAGCTTCTTTGACTTCAGCTTCTGCTAATTTTGGACGCGGACTTTGAGAGCCAGTATTCTCTGGCAGCAGGGAAAATGAATCACGATTTTTGCTGTTGTGTATTTTATCTCTGCCATTGTCAGGAGCTGAGCCGAGGGCAGCTTCGGGAGCCTCAAACGACATTGGGGATATTTCAGAAAATGTTACTTTTGAGAAGCTCTCCCCGTCTGAATATTGCTCTCCATCTTCACCTTCCTCAATCGTAGCATCAAAATCAAAGTCCACTTTTGAATGATGAGGTGAAGAGTAAAAGCTATCTGATAACTTGAAAGGGTTTCTGAATTTCTCAACTGCATGGGAGCTCATGTGGTCAGGAATGTCTGAGTTTTGATGCAGCTCATCATATTGGAAGAGGGTTTGATTCGTTGCATTTGAGTTTCTCTTGTTTGCCATAGCAAGAGGGGACAGCATCTCTGGACTATCCTGGACGGTCGCATCTGATTTGGACACTTGGTCGGTTTGTTCTTGGAATGACCCCTGGTCTTCTTCCTTTTCGGTAATCATCGACAGTCCTCCGTCAGATATCTCCTGGCTCAAATTTCCATGGGATAAATCCGAGTTGAGTCCATCTGCAGTGGTCATTATGGACTCCAATGAGTCGCGCCTTTCCACTGAAATGTCATATTTTGGCTCAGCTGGAGTCAACGCCGAGCCACTTGGCATGACAAATATCTGGGGAGAGAGGTTGGCTTCCGAGTTGTCGCCTGATGTACTGTCCGGCTGCTCACTGATTGAGCCGAGAAAGAACAGCGGTGACAGAAGGGGAGAGTGCAGGGTGGGGCTGGTTTGACAGCAGGCCGAGACAGACTCACTGTTGTGACTTTCGCTGGCTGATTCAAAGATGTCATCCTCTTCCTCTACACCGGGGATATCTGTGAGGGACAGTCCCCTTCTTTCGCTGGTTGTGCTCAGAGAACATCCACCTATTTTTTTGTCTTTTATGTCATTCTGAGGTGCTGGATCTGGATTTGCTTTGGTTAGCTGGGAAGTTTCTGAGGTTGATTTGACCACAGTCCCTGGAAGTTTTTCTTTGTTGGGCAGTTCTTTTTGCTCATTGAGCTGTGCTTGGAAGGTCACAGAAGAAGTCAAGGGGCTGGAACTGGTGACGCCATTAGCTTCTTTTGAGGGAACAATCGTCAATAATCTCTCAGCTGTGTTGTTTGGAAGTTCACTGGACTTGGTTCTCCTCAATGTGGACTCGTCGGTGTTGATGGTTTTGGAGCACTTGCCTTTCACCATTTCGTCCTCACTGCTTCGAGGTGAAATTTGTGGGCTGCCCGTCTGGGATGGTTCATTTTCAAAGCCAGAGTCTTTTGAATCGATGATGGCTTTTACGACAAGGTATTGCTCCATGCTGACTTGATGGTCCTTTCTGTCAGTGTCAACATCAGCGATGGCTTCATCCACATCCACGTCGGTGGTGCCTTGCCTGGACATGGCTTCTCGCGATTCAACACTGGGCTGCTCCATGACAATCTTTAATTTACAGTGAAATGCTGGCTCGTCTCCCACCTCTAGACTCTGGGACTTGAGGAGATGCTTTTGGACGGATGGGCTTTCCTTTTCTGGCTGTTTGGACTTGAACATCCCAGGTTTCAGGCTCTCGTCTTCTTCTTGAAGGGTTTCGAGGGAGATGGGAAGTGAGCTTTGCTTCTTCATGTACTTTCTGCGTCTGTCCCTGGCATTTGATTTGTGACTCTTGTGGAAGGGGTTATACTTGCCGCCGCCTCCTCCCGGTGATCGTCTGGCAGCGGGAGGCTGTTCAGCCCCCTGTTGGGTAGCTAGGACTTGATTTGGTTGGCCCTGCCTGGACATCTCTGCCAGGGTCTGTCCAAATGAAGACACAGTGGCAGCCTTTTTCAGAGAGCGTCTAAGCCCTATCAGCTTGGTCTTGTCAGCTCCCCTCTGTCTGCTCATGACAGCATCTTCCGGATGCGGTGAATTTGCACTTTCAGACAGCTGTGCATTGCCTGAGCTTGACTGACAAGGAAAGGATGATGTACTAGGCTGACTTTGATTGTGCCAATCTTCTTTTCCTGAGGATGAGGCTTTCTCTTTTGGGGAGTGAGTTTTCTCAGGTCTCATCGGTAAATGCTGAAGCAGGTGATTGCTGGCCGAGTTACCGAGAAGCCTTCGAACTTCATCCACGCGCTGCTTCACCATCTTCTCTCTCCAGGACTTCAGAAAGCGGTCCGGTATACCGATGTTGGACCCACCAAAGCCGAGATTGATCAAGGCATCCTCCGCGATGGTCCACTCTCCCTCAGGATGCTCACTGCCAGTTGAGCTGTGACTGCTGTCCAGGCTGGCACATCTTGATATTATATTGACTGGAGAAGCATTCCCCACTCGTAATGCCAGCTCCAAGTCCGTCTCATTTGGGAGCCGCATGCGACGGCCGCTCTTCCCAGGAATCACATCCCCACACTGCATATTCAGAGCAGTCAGTGACCTTTCCTTGGTCCGGTCACAGCTTTGTTTCCCCCCCTCTGGAGCCTCATGGCTTCTCACTGGAGGGTCCTCCGGCAGACCTACGTGAGACCGCCGACGAGCCGTCTCAGCTCTGGTCTGATCGACCCACTTAGCAACACTGGAGTTCATCTCGTCCTCATCGTCTTCAATAATACTCCGCCTTGATTTCTCCTTGAGGTGTCCCGATCTTCCTCTGTCTGCAGACACAGATTGGGTGGAATCAGACTCTAGTGATGAATCCTGATCATCCCGTGCCTGAACAAACAGGTGGTCATTTGTAGCGACACTCTTCCATTGACCTCTGCCATCAGCTTGAGGAAGGGACTGGTCCAAACTGCTGGAGGTGCTCCCAAAACTTTGCAGCCGACTTGGCCCACAGCTGTTGTCCAGGGACTGGAGGGAGGAACACTGGTGGCTGTGAAGACTCTCAACTTCCTCGTAGGTGGAGAAAGAGTCTTGGCGTTGGGCATTCCAGGCAGCAGCACGCTGCCGGCCCACTGAGGGGTCTTGCCATGACGGGTAGTTGGCTTGGTCCGATCTGGATTGGATGAGAAAAACAAAATCAAGACCATGAGAGACCTAATCATAACCAGCTGGAGATTACTGATTCTTTTTCTCAAAACCTAGACAAATGGATGATAGCTGTGTCACAAAAGCATGGTTGTAGATCGACAATCTTGGGGGGGGGGGGGGAAGTAAAAAGTACTTGGAAGGTAGCCAACTTATGATGACCTGGATTTTTTTTTTTAAGGTTTTGAATTTGTCATTACAACTTTCTTTTTGTTTATAAATACTCCAACAGTTTTGTTCACTAAAGATCTGACACACACAGGAACAAAATGACTGCTGTATTATGAACATTAAGAAATTCTACAAATAGAGAGGCATGCTTCAATTCTGTGATTGACACTGTACACTAGACTCTTTAAAGGAAAAATGACCGCTGTTTAAATTAAGGTGACAAGTTCTCTGGATGAAATAAGTCCATTTCATTTAAACCTTGCAAACACATCGTTATGCAAATATGGATGTATATACATGTATGCCCAATAGCGTTAGGCAACTCAGTCAACATAAGTCGGAGTCTTGACTACTAGTAGTCCACAAAGTCAACTTTTTTACAGGTTTCAAAATGCCTACATGACGACGTAAATATGTCCAATACCTTTATAAAAAATTGAAGAAAAGGGTCCAGAATCATCTTATTTATTATAATTTGGGAAAAGTTTGGTAATTTCTAATCTAACAGTGTTGTATATCATGATAAAGGTAATTTTATTTCATTTTATGCATGGAGCATGGAAATGCTTGTTCATTTTGGTTTACCTTAATACAAGTTGGTTTACCAGGGATATAAAGTTTTTCATCAATAATGTTGGTGTCAAACCAATTTCCAAAATTAATCTGCCAAAAGTCAGACTTAGTCAAAGTCGAGACTTTTAACCCTTTGCGTATGGATGACGTCTGTGGACGCAAACAAAAAAGTGCCACCAGGCCGGATGACGCCATTTGCCGCCGTTTGTGCAGTTTCAATCCATTGTTGGATTATTGTTTATGCTACGCTTGACTGCACAAACACATTGTAGCGGTTCGCTTGGCTGCCAGAACCGCCGCGACACCCCGAGCGACACCCCGACGTCTCCCGTAAAATACCGTCCCCAAGGGGTTAAGCTTCTGACTAGTCTACTCCAGAAAAGTGCATGTTGCCCAACAACACTAATGCCCAACCTCTGTCCTTCAAAGCATTTACATTGTGGAGTCAACCTTGAAGCTGTTACGTGTATATCGGTGCTATGACTGAAAACTAAATCACAGCATTTACAAGTATTATTACCCATGCTCATCAGGCCTAACAAACATTCCTGAAACCTTCTCAGATCCCTGTGGAGTAGACAACTCTGAATGCAAGTTAAGCACACACAGGATAATCAAACACCTAACCATCACTGCCCTCACAGGTACCCATTTACTCCTGGGTGGAGAGAAGCAGCTTGTGACAAAGTGTCTTGCTCAAGGACACCATGACCCCTGCTGGACTTGAACTCACAATCTGTAGGAGTACCTGACAATCCCAAAATGCCGGTGCACCAGCTGACGAGGTCACGGTGCTCTATCCAATTGTTCCCACCAATTCACTGACCCATATTTAAATTATGTTCTACTGCTCGGTCGATTGCCAAGATATACAATGCTGTAAACATAATGCCTAGCGATGATGAATGCTTTCTGCTCTCTACGTGCTCTTGAATTTTGAACATTAACTCATGGGGGGAAAATCATCAAAGAAATCCGATTAATCTTGATGATATTTGGACCACACTAAGCCGGGTTTGCCAACCAGACGCAAACAGAACGCGGCCATAAAAATAAAGACATTACGAGCACTTAAGGGTCCCTGATAGGGCGGAGTCGTTGCAATTTGTTGTCTTTTAAACATTGCTGTTGGTGCAAAGTCCTTCATCATTATTTCTGACAAAGCAAACAAACTGTGAATACAAAATTCACCAGCTTCACATGCCAATGTTGCGACCTTCGGCTATTTATGTTAGTACTGGAGCATAACACTCGTAAAAAACGAAGGACATGATTTTGTTTTATTTTATAAAGAATTTTCTTTAACATGAAGCCTTGGGTGTGATGTTCTATTCAAAATAGACAGGTAGATTAGGATGATGTGATTTTTGACAATGGGCGTCCAAAATCACATCAAACTCTATTCAAAGTCACATCTGAAGCCTCTAAACTGTACACTGTGACTTCTTTACTTGACAGCTTGAACTTCATCGTGATTCGGGCTCTGGATGTGATTTTGGACCCTCATTGTTTAAATCGTATCCGCCTAATCCTCCTGTCTATTTTAAATAGAGAATCTCATCCAAGGGGGGTTCATAGTGCGAGTTCATGCATTTTCCTACTTTCCATAAAAAGATTGGAGCTCAATTAGGTGCAAAACTCTAAGAAAACTGCAAATATTTATAATTATTCAGGATAAAGATTAGTGGATTGTAACAGGGGTGATTTTACGAGGGGGGGGGGGGGGGGGGGGGGGGTCCAACCCCAAATTTCAGATATGCCAGTTAAACTTGTTTGTTGTTTGTTTGTTTGTTTGAGTAACTACATTTCTGAAGAAAGTATGGAATTCTTCCCCCAAAAACAATCAAATCCGCAAACATTTTCTACAACTACAATTATCAAAACTGTGCACTTTGCAAAATAAAAACTTTATCCTGCTCGAACCAATCCCCCAGCCCACAAAAATTTCTGTCGAGACACTCAGCCTGGAGTATAATTTACCTTTAAAAATGCAAACCTGTTTTGATTCAAGTCGATATGGCAGGTCCGCACTGAACCTTACAATAATGCATTTACACGGATGGATGGCTTCATCGCCATGTTACATTAAACACAAACCCGGCCCCTTATTATGCTAATCCTTTACAGCTTGGATGCACCTGGCTCGAAAAAGAAGAGAGACAAATCTGCCAGGAGATATTTTACGAAGACTGAGATAGACGTTGCTGATTAAGTGTCTGAAATCTCAGGGATTGGTGGGAGCAGGTTCGCTGGAAAGAAATCATTAGGCCTATTGTCTAGTCGGCATGTTACGAGGCCAGTTGTGAATTAATCAAACTTAATCCTGCAATTGTTATTAATATGCATCAAGCATGCATATTAATGAATATTTGTTTTTCGTTGTTTAATCACATTTTGACCTAAAAACAACAAGGGCGTATAAATCAGTGTCTGATGGCCATGCATAATGTCAAATTGCACATGATCATGGTGTGAAATTTCACTTAATTTTGTTTTACTTTCAGTGTGTGGTTGTGGTAGAGAAAATCAGGGTTAATTTCCATTGAGTATAACAGGTGCATTTCTGAAGGCCCCGCAATGTTAGAATCATGAGAAAAGGACTACATGTATGCCTAGCCTGCTGCCCCAGGTACCTCCAAAATCCCCCACATATATAGCAGGTGTATGAATGCTAGTGCATGTCAACAAGCTGGCAACATCCCAAACGCAAATTCCATATATTATGTGGTATCAGCTGTGACACGATTTAAGTCGGCCAACAGACCCCGGCAAGCTGGTTGGTCGAGTGGTTAAAGACGTCTGCAATACATGTACATGTAGTCCTGGGTTCGAGTCCCGCCTGAGTAATTAGCCTGTGAATTTTCTCCGACAGGTTCTCGGAAAGCACTTGGCATGAAGTGTTTAACACACTGCGTCGTGTCAGGCAAGGGCAAAGATCTGTTCTAATTTACTCTTGCTATGTTAATGTCCACAATGCGTCATTTTTTGTAAACCCAGATTCAAAACTTTATGTACATTCAAAGCCAAAAGGACAAATAAAAAGGACAAATATAAAGGACAAATACGAACAACACTTTTAAGTAATATTTTCTGACTTTACAGCCAAGTTGTGGCAGACGGTAGATCCTTATTTTACTTCACCAATAATTTTGTATTCCTCAGCCAAAAAAAAAAACCCAAATATGCCGCATCTTTCTACCCCAAAATACATTTCCATCACCGCGTCATGCAAAGATAGCAATCTTTCTGATGAAAATCACATTCTCTTTGATAAACAAGGCCTCTGGAAGGACATGCAGTCAAACACAATTATTATAATTCCCTCTGAATTGGCCACATGGGCTCCAGGTTTGTCCTAAGACAATTTTAATTTCCTTTGATCTTCAGGAAGCAAGCCCTACATATCTTTAGTCTAACCCTGGAGCTTCAATCTCAAATGTTATTGATCGAGACTTGTGCTAAGCAATGAAACAGAATTGCTTTCTGTGAATGTTTTACGCACGTTTATAAAAAGATAAGAATATGCACATGATACACGTACAAACGTTAAAAGATGGCGATCTGTTTTCAGTTTCTGAACGTTTGGCAAACCTTTCTCAATTTTTAAAAAAGCTATAAAGACTTTCACAAAGTTTGAAACATTCGTCAAAAATCACATGAAAAATTGCAAGACCACCAAAGAATGTTCCAAAAACTTTTCACTCGTCTTTAAAACTAATAAAAACTGCCCCCCCCCCCTTAACTAAAATTATCATAACTATTTTTTAATACTGCTCCGATTTTAATAAGTTATTCATCATTTTAAAGCTTATGATGTGTTCTTTCCAATGGTATACAAATCTAGAAATACATTTTTGAGACGAGAGACCGTTCTCTATTGAGAGTGCCACATATAAGGTCCACAGAAAAACAATCTGTGTATACATGTACATGTGAATACACACGATAAGTTGCCTGATCACTCAGGGACATACAGAGTATTTCTCCCTAAATACTTGTCTAAACACTTGAAAACACAAAAACTGTAAATGAAAAATACAAAAAGTGGTTGGCAGTTACAAAATGTACATTTTAAAATGCATTAAAACTATACACAATGATGCCCAGAAAATAAGACATTAAAGGGTTACTAACATTATTGTTAATGGTGTCGCCGTGGCGACAGCTGGTGCCAGCAGATGTGTTTCCATTTTATTGTCTGGTTAACATAAATTAGTTTCCATCCAAAAACTACTCAAGCTATTATTGTGATGTGGGGCATGTCACAATTGCGACAATGTTAATAACGCCTCTACATAAATATTGCAAATCAATTTTCCTTAATACCCGTTACCTGCTTCCCTTCTACCCATAATCTTTTGCAATTCAAACAAAACAAAATATTAATTAGATACCATCAATCCCTGAATTCTGTATTTTCCTGTCTTTTGTAGCCCGCACTTTGAGTGCCCTTTTGGCCTTGTGCTGAGAGATACTCATATACAAAAAAATATCAACAATTTTAACTAAAAACGAAAAATAAAAAGAAAAACAAAATCGGTGCCAATCTGCAGTAACCTCATAAAGATGATTTTGGGTTCATGTGGAGGCAAAAAAAAGAAACCCGTTAATTATGCATTAAATTGCAACTTTTACAGGCTTGCAAGCAGACCCAAGTAAAAAAGTTGGATAATAGTGGGATAAAAAAAAAAAAAAAGGACAAAAGTAGGACAAACTCAGGAAAAAAGTAGGACTTTTGCAGGTATTTTTGAGTATTCCCCCATGTCCACAGCATCACAGCCTCATTTGGCATCTTCTATACTCACAACACTTGTGATTCATCCTCACCTAAAGCTCTTGGAAGTTGCAGTACTCTTACAAAATGCCGGTTCTCCCTCATTTTGATTATTGTGATGCTGTATAGGGCGACTCTTCCAAAATGTCTCTCACAAAACTTGATAAACTCAAAAACAGGGCTGGCAGAGTAATTCTGGGCCTTCCCAGGAGATCCCCACAGACACTACTCTAGGGTGGCAACCATTGGATGAAAGGTGTATTTTTCACTTAAATATTTTAGTGTATAAAAGTTTAACATTGAAATTGCCTCCTCAGTTTTGGAAACTGCTTTCATCATGTTGTTAATACTCATTCTAATAACACCAGGGCTGTTCCTCGAGGCAACCTTGTTCTACCTTTTTAGATCCAACTCGGGTAAACGTAAATTTTTGACTCGTGGAGCTTACCGTTTTAACGACCTCCCCGTAGTTAATAAACACACGCTTCCTCCCTCTCTACATAGTTTCAAACGCTACACATGGATCTTCAGATCTTGTGTTTTTGTAGCTTTTTTTGTTCAATTTATTCTTAACATAACTAGCTGGTCGAGATGTATTTTTCATTTGTCTATGTATTTGTATGTATTTTATTGTTTCTTTTATGTATCTATATGTAATTTTACACTTTTGCTGTATTGTTGTAGATGGGCACCTTTGAAAAACAGTGAAAGGTTTCCCCAGGGTAAACAATAAATAAAAAAGAAAAAAAATACAGAAGAAATAAATAAATAAATAAATAAATACATAAATAAATAAATAAAGTAGGAGCAAGGTAACAACAAATAGAAAAAAGTAGGAAAAGTCGGAATAGCCTGTTTATACTGACTGACACTATAACAAATCAAGAGTTAGAATCCAAATACGAATGCCAAATACGAATGCCAAATACGAATGAAGAGTTATAATAACAGTACTCAGAGCAACAGATGAGGATTGCCGTTGCATTTTTTCCCTCTAAAATGTAATACATTATACATTGCAAGCAATTGCAGAGTCCCATTATTAACAAGCAGTGACACCACCATCCAAGCTCGGTACACTTTGTCACCTTTGATATTTGGCAATAAGTTCTGAGAATATGGACTCGTGAACACAAGCATTTTTTTTTTGTCCCTGGTAAATTTCAGCCCAACCTGTCACTGAAAACTCTTCAGAATAATGGACGCTGTAAATGGGTTGAATGCCAACCGGAAAAAAATCACTCTAAAGGTCAAAATTTCACCATCTCGCTAATGGTTTTAATACTGTTTTCTTTTCATTTTCCATGGGCAAGTAAGAGACTCTGTTAACAGCAAATGCAGATTTAATCATTGTTCTGTAATGGGCCATTACGATATAAGAAAGTCTAGTACTTTGATTTTGACGAAAAAAAAACAGAACTGGAGTCGCTGTTCTACTGGCAAATTCTGCACTGTCAGCAAATGATCACAAATGGCTCAATGTCTCACGAAGTCACCTGTCCGATGCACAGATAAGAATAATTTTGGACAGCTACAATGTAGTTTATAGCTGGTAAAAAAAGGTACAAGCCCCTTTGTATTGCATTAATCCTTAAAACACCGATAAATGTGGCCCAGCGTCACGATATGAGTGGGAAGTCTTACTAGGGCTTTCTGTGTTACAAGCAGAAACAACAGTATTTTACTGAGAAGTCAATATTAGGATTTTAAAGCCATATTCTATCATATCAGGGGTCGAATTTCAGGTAAAAATCTACTTGACTGCTGGGCTAGTAGCAATTTTTTTTTACTAGACCGGAAGGTATTTCACAAGACCAATGGTAAAAAATAGAACAGTGTTTTAAACGAGTGTGCTGTTTCAATTTTTTCTCCTTTGCCAACCTTGTTGGGGGTAGGGGTTAGAAATGCTGTTTTGATTGAAACTCCCTGCCTCAAAACTAAAAATGGCAACTCCAGAAATTATGGGGCTTTTTCAGTTCACCAGATTTAGAAAAAAAATGGACTTTAGTGATAGCATTTCACGCAGTTTATGAAAAAAAAAAAATAACCACCGGACTAGTTCGGTCAAGAGTTTTACTAGAACACTCAAATCACTGGACTCGGTCCATCGGTCCAGTGGATATTTTGATCCCTGCATATCCCAGTATTAAAAAAATAAAAATACTTTTCCAGGTGAAACTCGAAACAGCATGGACAGTAAATCTTTAATAGAAAAAAATGGGGGGAGGGGATTGCTTAGCTTTGGGGGGAGGGGAAGTTGGGGGTTGGAATAGGATGTATGGTACATGTATACAACGTACCTGCACATTATAATAAACACACTACTCTTATGTTGAGTGGAGGGAAACATGTGGAACTGCGATGACTTTTCAATTATGACACAAAACACTTTGGTCCGGACTTGGAGTTTGAATGTCCAAGATCTCGACCTGGGCAGCACAAAGATTGAAAAACAAGCAGCACGTGACTAAATGCACGAAACACCCAGCAAAAAACCATTAACCCCTTGGGCACAGTATTTTACAGGAGACGTCGGGGTGTCGCGGCGGTTCTGGCAGCCAAGCGAACCGCTACAATGTGTTTGTGCAGTCAAGCGTAACATAAACAATAATCCAACAATGGATTGAAACTGCACAAACGGCGGCAAATGGCGTCATCCGGCCTGGTGGCACTTTTTTTTTATGCCATATGGCGTCATCCATCCTTAAGTGGTTAAGTGGATTGAAGGAAAACATTTGGAACTGCGATGACTTTTCAATTATGACACAAAACACTTTGGTCCGGACTCGGATTTTGAATGTCCAAGATCTCAGCCTCGACATGCAGCACGAAGATTAAGAAACAAGCAGCACGTGACCCATAAAAAAAACATCAACGTCAATTTCTTCTTCCATCAATTTCTGCAACTCTTCGATTGCCACGGTGACGGGTAACCGGTTTTTATTATTATTCTGATCATTTTATTCACTGGTTGAACAAACTTGAAAAGATTGCTTCAAAGACTTATTTTCTCCTCCGAGTCGACGATAGTGAGTTACGTAAATAGATGCCTGGCAGTGGCAAGTGCCCGACACAATGTCTCGACAATTTATCCAATCAATTTGGTCGGTACATGTGATTGAACGCGGACGGTAATTTGCGACTTTTCATTACGATGCATCCTGGCCGCACAGCGATTCTTTACATTCTTTATCATATTCATCATGCACACAGCATACATTACAAAGTCTGGTTTCCGCATAATCACAATGAATGCCGACCGCAGGCAAAACGGAAAATTGCAAACTTTCGGGCACAGACGGTACATGACACCAATCAGCTGAAAAAATTTGTCATCTAAACTGGTCAAAAAAATCTCACTAAAATTTTCCAGGGTAGCCATGCATGCACGTATGTGACCCACTATGTGAAAACACACACAGGGCTATGTAAAGAGGGCGAAAATATCTTCACATAAGTGATTTTTTTGTTTTTTTAGGTTCTATTATATCTACATGCATACATGTATTTTCAGAAACATCAATATTGATGAATAAAGATGAAACAAAATAAATGTTGATAGAAATTACTTCTATCTCAAATCTTCGCACTTTTTGTATTTAAAGGGCAGTCTCTTTTAAAACACACTTTCGTTAAATTAAAAAATACAAGTATACAAATGTCAAGATATCTCCAGAACACAAAATGCCACAGGGGTCAAACCTACACCCAATTATAGCCGAGGATGTGATAAATTCAACTACATGTATGTATACAACTCATTTTTTCAAATTTTGCGACAAAATACCCATATTTGTAGAGCCGGTCACATATATGTGGAAGCCAAGAAATTGCTTTGAATTTGCACATTTCTAAGCATTTCTATTATTAAAGCATGTTTGTTTGCTACCGACAACTGGAAAAGAAGTGAAAAACAGAGTGAAAAGTCAAAATTTTCATGCTTTTAGAAAAATGAAGATTGAGCTGTACATGTTACTGTGATATCTTGGACCACTCCTAAAGCATTGTCATTGTTGGAAAGTCAATAACTCACCAGCAACATGAGTTTATTGGATGTTTTTTGTCCTAAAATAAAGCTCATTAATTGTGCTTTTACATTCAAACACTTAACAAATAATATATGCTGGATTTCTTAATAATAGTTGGGAAAATGCTTGGGTTCTGTTCTTTCTCACCCTGTAAAGACACCCTTTATCCCTCCCCCCTACCCTATACACCACCTATTACTCGAGCAGAAAACAGAAATATGTGTAAGTTCTTCATTTATTATTAAACATTTGAGCAGTGTTGATAGTTCAATATTGAACAGCATGCCAACTAAAATGACTGATTGTGCAAGTACAATGTAAGTTCATTATGTTTGTGTATAATTCACTGCAAGGCCGCAGGCGTTTATGGACATGTTTATGATCATGGATTGCATTAATTTGTGCTCACATGCCTGGAGTTTTATCAGACCATCCAGATAACAGGGGTGAGATTGGCCAAAAATAAAAAAAAATCCACAAAAAATCCACTAGGACCCCAAATCAACATATAGTTTGCATTTGCCTAAAGGCACCCCCTTAAAATATCATTTTTTATTAGTCTATATCAACTTTTACAGGTAAAAACACCTTTAGGACAAGACCTCAGGAACTCTAGATTGCAAAAGAGATTCTTTAACAATTCTGAAATCTCGACAACAAATCCTGAAATCAGGAAAAATCCTGACAAATCTCACCCCTAAGATAGTCATGGCTCCGTAATGACTTTCCCTCGGGTTTCCATGGCAACGGACACCCAACAAGCAATCCCGTTTCACAATTCAGTGGAGTTCTTCTGACACCACTATTGCACAATAAGACTCGTTTTAGTAAACCAACCAAACTCGGGAAAGAATCCCACCCGTTGTACATGTACATGTAGCTGTGGCCTCAGACATCAGACAATTAATTTTCTGCTCCAAGACTCTCTTCATTTTGTCAATCCCTGGCTTGCCATAGACAAAGTACACGACACCTTCTGACTATACAAACAATTAACCTTTGAGAGGCTATTGACGCCTTGATGTGTAGAGATTTGCACTGCGCACATCTCAGCTTGAACGAAGGCAGAACCTGATGGTTCGACCTTGTTGATCAGGATTGTAACTCACCGGGTTTGGACATCTGATCGGGGATGATTAGGGCGATGTTGTGATTCTGAGGCTCCAAGCGAAATAACAGTCTTTCTTGTTTGTGATCAGGACAGAGGGAACAATCTCAAAGTCAGATTGTAATCATCAGTAATGATTTGTAAATTCAAAAGCAACCAAACAAAAAACTAAAAAAGAAGAAGAAGAAATCGCATATTAGCCAGGTGTTCAATTGTTTCTTTTGTGAGCCGACTTGTTATTGACTTGTGATCTGCCTTTTTATCTGACGTGATTGACTTGTGATTGACTTGTGATCCGACGTGATTTACTTGTGACTGACTCGATTACAACTCTGTATAGCTACTATGGAGTGTACCTGGAAGTAGCTTCTTATATTGCCAAATCTCCAGATTTGAGGTCAACACGCACAGTCTGTTCCTCAAAAATTCAATCTGGGAAGCAAAGCAGATTAAGAAGACCGCCAACATTGGGCAAGATAGCTCAGCTGAGTTGGTAGAGCTCCGGTACGGTATTCCGGAGGTCGCAGGTTTGAAGCCCGCTCCTGCCAATTTTCTGTATTCATTTCGAAAATTCACTTAAATTGCCCAGTCAGATTCCCTTGTGGTTTGTTTGATGAGATTAATTAGAGTTTGGTTTAACTATTACAGAGGTAGGGGGAAAAAGTTTCAGATAAAAAAATGCATTGTGAGGAAAAGCCACGCAAGTCTAGAGGGGCCGAAAACAGCCCCTCAGCTTGGTTGGGATTTGAACCCAGGACAGAAGGTAGACAAATGGAGGAAGGCAAGGAAAGTGTTATAAAGCTTGCTTTTGTAATACATAGTGTGTTCGAATAGCTTGCTACATGGCTTTGTTTTTAATCTGTTTTTACACTTGTATATATATCGTTATTCAGTCCCTTATTTTATTCCTACTTCATTTTACTTTTGAATTTCATAATTTTTTCTTTTATTTCAAAATGTTTTGTTATTATTTAGCGATTTTAAGCCTTTAATTACTTTATCTGGGAAGTGGTTCAATATGGACTGTGCAGTCTTTTCCACAACCCCTGATATTGTCAAAATTTGTTTATTAATAATAAGAAAAATGGCTTGAGACAAGAATAGTGAAGTGACTTTGTGATGACTCAATTATTAAACAACTCTGGCTACATACAATGTGCGTGATATTCTTTTGTGTGAGTTTTATTTCCTGGCTGGGATGAGCTGGGATACAAGAATATGCTCTTGTGAAGAATAAAGAGGCATATCAACAAAAAAAAAATTAATATTGGAAATTAATGACCAAAATAGTGCTGAAAAATGTAACCTAAAATTCTAATCAATTATCATTGCTACAGGGTAAAGATAGGCTAAAAGCATATCAAATTCTTTGTGGTCAAAAGAATTCTTATGCAAACGGGCCAAAAACGCACAGTCAGACGACCTTGGACATAAAGATAATAGCTCCCTGGCTCTGTGTATGCAGTATTGTACTGTACATGTATGTATGTACATGTACAATGTAGGCGCTGAGCCATGAGCAATGGCAAATTTCATTGGATTTCAGAATCAAAATCATTCTTTTCGAAATCAATATACGCGAGCCTAAACCTCAACCAATCACAACAAGGATTATGTTGTTAGAAAGCTGACGAGACAGAGAAAAATGACTCAAGAGATCTAAGCTCCCAGGTGGCACTATTTAAAGTTATTGGACCAGTTTTTGGCTGAACACGTATTTTACACACAAAACGGGTAAATTTTTGACTAAAAATGCAGTGTTTAACATGTCTTACGCTAAGGGAAAATCAAGTTTTGGTTGAGTTTTTCTTTCATTTTCTGAAAGAATGCAATGTTTGGGTCAAGATGCAGCAAGATCTAAGGTATACTCTGTTGAATAATGTAGTGGTGGCGACAGATGCGAAAAAGGGCCCATTTTTAATGTTTTTGGCCGCGTTCTCTCAGAGGTTGCACATGAAAACCTGCCCAATGGGTTAGTTCCCCAAAGGAATCCATACGGGGTCCGTTGCTAGACTAATCAGTGCTTGGAACCAAGAAACTCACAAATAAAAGTGATACAGCGGTAGGTGAAGTTACAAGACTTGCAGGCTCTTTCCTTGGTTTCATAACCAGAGATACATAAATAATTACATTTGACTTCAAAATTTGATATTTTCTCATCGTGGAGGACATTGAACTTGATGCAAGTAACCACGACAACTTTATTGTGTGGTCTGTAGCGCGATGTTGAAAACAACATTTTGAAGGCCAGGCCAGAATGACAAGACATTCACTTTTTTTTGTCCTGAACAAGGCTAAAAGCCACTCGCAGTACGGAGCTACAAAAAGAAAAAGAATCAAAGATACAAGAGGTAGGAATTGAGATTCCTCTAGAGGCAGGAAAGATTGTAAGATGAAGGGAAACATGCACCAGGCAAAGAATTCCATAGAAATACAGAACGAGGGAAAAAGCTATTGGCATAGCTTTTTGTTGTATATCTATCCACAGCTATAGAGTATATTGGTGGGAACACAGGTGGAAAGCCAAGTTTCAAGCTCAAACACCCTAACTGGAGGAACCAAGCTGGACAAGCCGGTGGAACAATTACCATAACAATATCTGTTGAACAGACCGCAGATTCCAGGGAGAGAGTGATTGTAAGGAAGAGCACTCTCCTCCAACCAAATTAACAATGCGCTTCTCTACTCAATCTAATAAAAGCGACAAGCAAAAGCATCAAGCCCAGATGTGTTGTAAAAACAATTCCACATTTAACATTTAAAAAAACTGTACGAGCTTACAATAATGGGAAAATGGAAAAAAGTCCATGACCCAATTTCTTGGCACTGCTTATTTAACTTTAGCAACAAATTCAGTTCTAACGGTTAACGTATTTCACATGTGACTGCGGCATTAGGTGGGAATTTTGGCTTTAGTATGCATGCATAGATCTCATAACTAAGGATTCTGTGCTAACTGGGTTAGTGCAATATTTCTTTGCTAGCTTGCAGGCTGTTGTCATATGAATATCTGACTCCCATGAATATCCCACTCTTTAGCAATGATGCACTGCAACACAGTTGTCCTTGTATAATTAACACAATTTTGGCAATGACAACCTTTTACCTCATCCCAACCCTAACTCTAAACCTACCCTAAACCTACCCTAAACCGTAACCCCCAACCCTAACCCCATTTCCCACCCTCATCCTTACTCTATGTTTCTCATTGTTTTGGTACACGGGGGGGCCTACTGAGCATGTGCAATAAACAAGTCTGATATTCACGTGACTTCATTAGCATACATGTATGATCCAGGATTATGAATTCCTCCAAACTGGGCCCATGCCGCATATTGCTATGGTAACGTTGCAACAGCTGTTCTTGCGAATCCAGTCTAAAACGTAGAGAAAAAAAACAGGGCTTTGCATTTTAATAGCGGAGTTGGTGAGATATCTAGTTACTGGCTCGTCTGCTGTGAATATAGCATCTTAAATGTGAAACGGACAACATTCCGATCAGCCGGCACGACGCTGTGGGCGTCTCGGAATCTCCGAGCTAATATAGAAACCATGCATGTTGAGTCGTGACTGGCTTCAGGAAATAAAGTTTCTCACCGCAATGCAAACACAGATCATCATGAGCATTCCTGCCACGCCAGAGATCAAATTTTCCACATCAATTTAAAAAAACAATGCAGGTGGGCAAACACGTCACATTCCGGACTTGACTTTATGTTGCCCTGCATTGAGTGTGCACAATATGTGGCATCCGCAGTGGAAATCGGACATACATTTAAGTCGCATGACCTATTTTTGAGTACTTATATCATTTCATTTACATGAAAATCAAAAAAAAAAATCACAATTCCTGGTTTTGTTAAAATAATGTAGTTTATAGCATATTTATTTCAAAATACCTGCTTTCCTTTTGTGTTGAGACCATAAAATGTGTAAACTACGTATTATTTTCCATTGTCAATGCTGAATTTACGGCTCTATTTAAAAACCAAAATATCGTATAACACTAATTTTGTCACCATTACAAAGCTTACATTATATATCTTATTATGGAATGGAAATCTAAATTTTCAAAATGTTCAACTCATGTCTGATTTCGGGTGCGTTGTCTATAAACGTTGTGCACTTCAAGTTTTCTCTCTAGTACCCTGCTTGAATAATAGTTTTACCCCAAACTGCACAGATAGTGAAATTCTGGCAAGTTTAAATAATCTGTCCATAAATCTTAAGTTTACTCAACCATTTTAAATTTACGAGAGCAAGATGTTCCTTCGACACGACTTCCCAATTTTATTTCAGTGAACCTTTTTAAAATGTGTCAAACGGTCAGAATAAAACTTTTCTGACAGACATGAAATATGAATAATCTCAAGACGCTTCTTTAAAATGAGTACTGAAAATACTTGCAGTCACAAGAGCACATCTAGCAAGTTATATTGATTTTCCCCCAAGTCATACAGATATTTCAGCTTCCCTACAACTCAAAAGCCTCTCCAATTCCAAACAAACCCCCCCCCCAAAAAAAAAAATAGACGGATGTGTTTCTTTGTTTGAACAGAACACATGGCTTTTCCGTTTTTTTCAATCGGACATACCGTTCTCTAGATATAGGCCCTTAAAAAATGCACCTTTAAGATGACGTCACGTGACACGTGATGATGTCATCATGACGTCACTCTTCGGCGTACAATTTCAGCTTAGGGTCTACAATGTACATGTATGTTTGTGTTAAGTTTGATTAAGATCTGAGGTTGTTTAGTGACCAAAGTGCCGCATACAAAATTCGTGTACAAAGTCTATAGGATTCGGGATAGAACTAAGAAATTCATAGAAAATCAGCCGATGACATCATCATGATGTCACTTTGGATTTTACATTCTAGTGGCACTATCTACCTACCCACCAATTTTTATGATGATCGGACCTACCCTTACATACATTGTATATGTGTTTTTAAAAAACCCACATTTTTGATGACGTCATGATGACGTCACACATTTGTTTTCGTTCCATATAAGCCTAATCGTCCACTTCGTTCTAGTTTAGATACCAGGATTTTAACAAAACCCCAAACCCGATCATCCGCATCTGCCGAAGGTTTTTATGCAGCTGCTCCAAACCTTTGGAACGGTCTTCCTTATGAAATTCGTCATGCCAGTTCTCTTACTCAATTCAAAACATCACTCAAAACTCACTTATTCCAGTCATTTGTTTTATAGGCACCTTATTAATTCATTTTGTTCGATGTAAAGCGTTGTGATACCACTTGTGTAAGAACGCTATATAAATGCCTTAATTATTATTATTATTATTATTATTATTATTATTATTTTCCTCAATTGCCGGATAGGGCGACACATAATCCTGGAAAAGAGTGGGTTAGGGTGACCTGGTCGAATAGGGCGACAATTTGGTGTCGCCCTATTGTAAAAGTCGCCCCTTTGGAGTGTTTTTTAGTAAGGCGCGTTTGGAAAGTGCTCTAAAAGGGCGACACTCGTGTCGCCCCAATAAGGTTATTTCGGGAAGAGTCGCCCATTTGCCGCATCCAGGAGATTTATTATTATTATTATTATTATTATTATGTAAAAGAATATAGAAGCCAACAAAGCTATTACAAAAAGAATTTTAAATTTAGCATTTTCTGTTGGTGAGATATGGCTACTTTCAAATTATGAGGCACTTCCGGTTTCAACCGGAAGGAAAGGTCACGTGATTTTGCATGTAATATCAAAAATAAAGACCCTGGATTATTCTATCAGTTCCCATTCAAAGCAAAATCAGATCTCTCTCGAATTGGTTTCATATTGATTTTCAAAGCAAAAAATTTGCTGGCCTGACGTTTCGAACTTAAGCAAGTTCTTTCTCAAAGGCAAATGACAGAGTACAAGAAACAAACATGTAGGGAACACACATGCATGAGGGGGTGGGTGGAGAAACACAAAAGAGGGATGCAAAGGAGCCTGGCAGTGGGTAAACATCAAAGGGATGGAAAAAATTACGTCCAGAAATCTTTGATTCCTTGTAATCCCATATTTGATGACGTCATGGTGACGTCATTATCAGAAAGCTCGAGAGCTATGTTAACTCTACCATCTGAAGCAAATATCTGGATTATATCTCTCGCGGTTGATTTTTCAAGTTTGTAAGGTTTAAAGGTATTTTCATTGCAACTGCCGGTGAGGTGACGTCATTAATCTTTCTCCCCCTCAAATTGTTCTTAGCATGAAGTCGACTATATACATCAATTATAAAGTGATTTCAGCAAACTTCGCCATCGACTGATTATTCATTTTAAACATTTTTTAACCTGCCGCTAGAGGGCGCTCGAACATTTAATGACGTCACAGGTAATTTTTTTGTGAAGTACAACCTAGGCGGAGACTAACATCGTTGAAAGCAAGTTCACATCTTTTTCCACTTTCAAATTATAGGGCACTTCCGGTTTGGACCGGAAGGAAGGGTCACGTGATTTGACGCACACGAGATAAAATGAAGATCCTGGTTTATACTATAAATTGACACTAAAACCAAGATCAGGGGTCTCACAGCTGATTTTATATAGCATTTTAAAGATTAAAAATATTTATCTTAAATCGCTTGTAATATGACACCCGATAATGTCATCATGACGTCACTCTTCGGCATACAATTTCAGCTTAGGGTATATGTTTGAGGTAAGTTTGGTTAAGATCCGAGGTTTTTTAAGACCTAAAGTGCCGCCGACAAAATTTGTGTAGTAAGTCTATGGGATTTTGGTCAGAACTAAAAGAAGAAGAAGAAGAAAGAAAAAAACAGAACAAAAACAAAGCCTTTTCCGACTGATTGTCAGAAAAGCCAAAAAAAAAAACCCACATGCAACACAGACACAAAACCCCGGATGGCAGATGACAAGTAATATCCGGACAAACTCTGGAAGTTAACTGGGACCCAGACATCCACCGGTGACGGCGAATTAATCCCTGACGCAGGCCAATGACAGTTTACCGATCAGATCACCTGGCAATCGGGATTGTACGATTGAAAGGGAAGGACTTCCTAGGAGGTGTTGGGACGGGGCAGGACGAGGTTATTGACCAAGCCTCAAGGATGTCACCGCCACACTGGACGACGTCAAATTCAGACGCTTTCCTTGGCCAGGTTACTAGATGACATTTTGTTGTCTGCTTGTGAGCTCCGCAGCTCAAAACTCATTTGCTTCTGTGCATCCACGCAAAACGATAAGAAACTGAGAGACGAAGGGGAGTTTAAATAGCACAGTTGCCATGTCCACACTTTTGGGGGGGGGGTGTCACTCTGAACAATTTTCAAATAAATTTTCAAGTCAGTTGGCTAATAGCATTAAAGTTATGAGCTTCCCAATGGGATATTTAACAAAAAAATTTACCATTTAATAAATTTAATGAGTTTCAAATTTTGAATTAGGAACAGGGCATTCCTACAGGTATATCAATGTTCATGCATAGCACACACATACATACACACATGTTTTCCTATACTACTGAGGACAATGATTTGTGTTTCCTATTGTTCCTTTTATACTTTAAAAAACTCCAATAGACTAAGCACGTATTTTTACGTCCGAGGACCAATTTTAATTTTAAGAAAGATTCCTTTGTGTTTTCTTTCTCCTCTTGTCCTCAAACGTAATACAGTACCATGTACAGATTATACTAAAATAATATTTACATGTTTAGCAAATGAGTGTGCAATGTAGTGTTTTTAGTTCAAAAATAGTTTTCTTCCGTGATTCATCAGGGAAAATCCACAAAAAATTCAAATTTTGTCAGACCACGAATAGAGCAGCTTTAAATCATGGCACAAACTTAACATGATAGGAATAAGAGTTTACTAATATTTAACTGCAGTGCCTATTCTACCAAGTTTTACAGCAACAACAATATGTTTCATTTAAGAAATACCTCAGGATCCTGTAAGACATGTTGAACTTAGTTATTTTCAATTTACTGTAATGAACACCGACAGTGTCGCCAATGAGCCCAGTGACAACGCAGACATTTATAATTTTTTTTCCTTTCTTTTAGGCATGGCAAAGATTGCCGACTGATACAAACAGGGACATGGAGGGAGTCAGTAATGGTATGTTGACTATTGGCAAGTAGTTCATTCTGTCAGGGATGCTGTCATCTTTGTGGATGTTGTCTCGGTATTTATTGCGAGCAGATGGAAACTAGGAGCAGGTTCAATCATGGAACATTGGTTATAACCTCTTGAATACAGACGACGGCCATAGACGCGGTTTGAAAAAGCCCCCATGGTCGGATGTTGTCTATACGCATTCCTGCACGTACTCATTCCATTCAACGTACTCATGTTTCAACGATATTGTTCTTGAATGAAGTGTAATGAATAGATGGAGCTTTTTCAAACAAAGCTTTCATTCACACTAAAGTGCGGTGAATAGGACCACTCTATTCAGTGTGGTGCCTATTGTTTGCATTTACGTTTGGCTGCACAGCCCGTTCTTGCCATACCAGCACCCCATCAATAACAGCCGGAAACAAGTGGTTAACTAGTGACGTACATTCATCCTGCGCAGTTATGTCCAAGTGCAAACAATACAGCTAGCTAGTCGAACTATGGTTTCCCTGGTCCCCTCTTCATTGTCACAGATTAGTATGATGAAAGTTGCTCTTGATAAACCAGCACGACCATGCTCTGTAGGCTGGTTCCATCTAGTCGACTAGACGTGGTTAACTAGCCAGCGTTCGGGTAAAGCTAGTCCAACAATCGCCGGCTATAGTTAATGACAGCCGTTGATTGAACTTGCTCTAGGTGGAGAGTTAGCCTCAACAAATATGTGGGTAATTCTCCATTAATTCAAATTTGATTTTCTTCTTGTAAAAACGTAAACTTTTAGCCTCATGTAAAAATTTATGTCAGGGCAAATGTTTATCATTGTAATGATATCAAAGCTAAAGCTGTAGATCCATTGGACTTTTTCTTCCGCGGCCCTCGCGAAAACTTACCCGGCTGCAACATGCCTTCGCGTAATTCTACCGTGCGTTCCCATTTGGACTTTTATAACCGTGACAGAACGTTTGTTTACCTTGCATGGCTGGCAGAATGTCACACGTTGCGGGAACTATTGCACAATCACCGCTGACCTAAATTGGATGGACGTGGTAATCTAGCGTAATTTTCCGCGCGCTAAAATCGATAAAATCTGCCAGGGTCAACTCGGTTCGCTCCGCTGCAAAGCACTACCACAACTGCATGTAATCACATGTGGGTGTACCATACCACCATTTTCGCACACACGCTAGTGATAATTGCTGTGCAGTTGACGTAATGCAGGAAGTTGCATTGTTTACACAGTGGTTTTCCCGCGTGGTCGCGGTAGTTCTACATTGAGGGGCTGTTTCCACTGGACTTTTTATCATCCCCGATGACTTTCTGCAGCCGCGTGGATATCTTCCGCGACCGCTTTCGGCCTGGTTGTTTTACATCAAGGTCCTGGTAAGTTGACAGGGACGTTAGTTTACTTAAGGCCCAACACTTTCATTAAAACAAAAAAAAATAGCAAAACAAAACAAACTAGAGGTCTATGTCTCTTCGATGAACAGAACATAGGGCTTTTTCGCATTAATTTGTTATGACGTCACTTCCAATTTTGCATACTAGTGAGAATACTACCTACCCACCAAGTTTTATGACAATCGGACCTAACCTTATGTGTTTCAAGAAATCACCCTTTCGATGATGTCATCATGACGTCAGACATTTTTCACAGTTATATGTAAATATTTATGACCTGACAAACCTATTACAAAAGGAATTTCGAATTCATCACGTTATGTTGATGAAATATGGCTCAAATACTCAAATAATCATATAAAAATCATATGACGATGTCATCATAACGTCACCTCAATTTTCATCTAAAAAACTTCCCGGGCTACCCGTATACTAAGATTGCACCCAATTGATATAACCATCACTGCCCTCGCAGGTACCAATTTACTCCTGGGTGGAGAGAAGCAACTTGTGACAAAGTGTCTTGCTCAAGGACACAAGCACCATGCCTTCTGCTGGACTTGAATCCACAATCTGTAGTATCACCAAGATCTTCAGTCAGATACACTACACTACACTACACTACACCACACCACGACACTCCGCAGACTATTAGGTTTTGCCTTTTCTGGCGTAGTGCAACCAGCACTGAAAATACTCAGTGCAACTGCTCATGAATAAATTAAATTCAGCTTGGCATTAAGTCTCCATTCCAAGTTCTCCTGGACGAGACTTAGATTTTAAAACTTAATTAAACAAAATCCAGAACGCTGGGGATCAAGTCCTACTTTTGCTCAAACAAATCAAAAGTTCACCAAACTTAGACATGCGAAAATGCCGTTTCCTTGCTTATTCAAGTTTATCATCAACACAGCTACACGTATGTGAAGAAAAGAAGATGACCTTTCGGAGCAACATACAATGTATCTCTGTACGTGCTTTCATTTATGATGCAATGTCATGAATTTAACAAGTACCCCCAGGAATCAAATATTTCATAAGCAAAGCCGAGTCCCACAGGAACCGGCTTTATTGACTGAAGAAAATGTATAATGCAGTTACAAAGGTGTTTTGCACTTGTTGGACAAGCCCAACAGGAAATCGTGGCATCGCCTAATGGCTATTATCCTAAGTACAGCAGGCAATGTCAACTTATCTAAATTCATGATTACAATTTCATCAAGCATTGGACAGGCAGGCACATGAAAGCAGGATCGGGATGGTAGCTTGTTTTGTTTAAAATGTGGCTCAAATTGTAGTATTTGAATTTGTTTAAAAGTTAGGACATGGCCACAATAGGATATCACTTAATTGGAAAAGGTAATATTGTGACGTTACATTCATCAGCGTTACATTCATGTGAATTTCAATGAGCAGATGTCCAAAATCACACCCAAATTCTCTATTTTCATATCCTCATCTGAAATTACATCCTGGATGGGTCCTGGAAACTAAAAGTCACTTCATTGTCAGACTTTTAAAATTTGTTTACAATTAATTTTAAATGTGAACTTAGATGAGGATTTTTATTTAATGATAAATTTTTATTTAATGATAACATATCAGGCATTTGTTTGTTTTTAAGTCGTAGCCTAATTTGTATACACCAGCCAAAATAAGGAATGAAAATACACAGGAAAAGTCAATTAAAGTCTAATCTGAACATCAAGGTGCATCCCGCATCATCTTGGGGCGTTCACAAATAGCAGAAAGTTAGTTATTTATTTGTATTTTTTCCCCCATGGGATTCTCCCATAACAAGCCTAAAAGCCACTCTACATGCACATGTATGTATGTACAACGTAGGAGAAGGGTTACAAAGAAAATGTGAAGGGAACAAACAGGGGGGGGGGGGGGGGGGGACACAAGTCATTTGCATAAAGTCCTTGAACAGCACCCATACTTGACATTTAAGCTTTTTTTTTATCTGAGTGCATTCACACTGCCCCTTATCAAGTGAGTCATTCACCCCACAGTACAGGTACAACCAGCATCATTGTAATAACCTTTCTACATATCCCCTCACTAAGTTTTGTTCCAAGATTTTTTCCATTTCTGACTACCTCATAGTAGCTCCACATTAACATTGTATAGGGAGTTGCCACCATAATAAAGAACAAGACACAGTTAACATCTTGAATACGGATGACAGCCATATAATTGGCCACAGTTTGAAAAAGACCACCTGGCCAGTTGTCCTCTAAATGCGCATTCCTGTGCATACTCAATACATTCATGTTCAAACTACATTGTTCTTAAATGGGAGTGTAATGAGTTTTGCGGACGCTCAATTCACAAACACTCAGATTCGATTCCGCACATTTATCAGAGAATCAATATAATAACGCGTACATGCATGTATGTCAGTGTATTTTGATTCCGAATGTGCAGTATCGAAAGAGAAAATATTCGATTGTATTTCCGAGTACAGGTATCGAGTACTGAGTACAAAATGCCGAGTCCGGGTATGAGTCTGAGTACAAAAAGCCGAGTATGTGCCGAGTCAATTTTTTTAGTACTGAAAATTGAGTTCGGGATGAATACTTACTGTACTCGAGTTGTGCACGAGTACGAGTTCTGATGCAGGCCGAGTTTCCCGTTCAAGGTATGATACATGGCAGAGCTGATGGCACAGTTGCCAGCAATGTTCACACTGTGTGATTCAACATATAGGCCTACATGAAATAACAAACTTGTGGAAGTGTGAGCTCAATCCGTCATCCGAGTCTTGAAAGAAAATATTGAAGACCGTTCTGTTTAGTACCAATCTTTGTATAAATAACAAGGATGAGATTGGCTAAAAATGAAAAATTCACGTAATCCACAACAAATCCATGAGGACCCCAGATCAACGTCTATCGTATTTGCCTAAAGGCACCCTCTTTAAATAACCGCTTTTAATCGTATATATCTACTTTCAGAGGTAAAAACACCTTTAGGACAACAACCTCAGGAATTCCAGATTACAAAAGAGATTCTTTAAAAATTCTGAACTCCAGAAAAAAAAATCCTGAAATCAGGAAAAATCCTGACAAATCTCATCCCTGAAATAGTAGGCTTTCAATTTGAATCTAATCAAGAACAGGGAGTGGGGTGGAAAACAATATTTTGATTTTGAAATCAAAATTTACATCTGACTTTAACCCCAACTCCTCTGTCCCACCCTTGAACTATCTCAGGAAATGTTTCAGGGAATGACTCGAATGCACCGCACAAGATCTGTCTGTCTCTCTCTGCTCGAAAAACAGGTGGTTTTTTTCATTTTACACAAATGTAGTTTTATGGCCTTAAGCAACTTCTTTTCCTGAAAATATCAGAGTCTCATCACAATAAATCAGAAATGAAATGGAGATTGCGCCCAAAGCTTACTGATAATCATCAAGAATACTCTCGATAATTCATACAGTACAGCAGGGCCCTATGGGAAAAGATGTATACATGATAGGTAGAGTAGACATACATCATACATTTGTACGTGGTACGATTTATAGCACGGATGTCTGTTACCCGACGGGTATAGATCCCAGGAGGCGGGTTACTGTGGCAACTGTGTCAAGAGATAGTTCCATCCTTGATGAGGAGGTCACTAGATTACACAAAGATGCATAACTTTTGACGTTGTGCAACCTTCTCTTTGGACACAAAAAATTGGTTAGTAATTCAATGAGTTTGAATAGCGGTCTATCCTGCACTTAAAAGGTAATTTGCAACATTTGCAAACATCAAACAACAAAATTACCAAATTTTTATAAAAAAGACCTTACTTGACTCTTAAATAAATAATAGTCCCAAGCATCCTGTGAAATGATGGCACCAGGTGTGCTGTCGTTGTCAAGAAAAGTGGAAATTTATATCATTTTCCAACGATTTCCAGATGGAAATCGTTGGAAAACTGCCCTGTAGCCTTCAGTCAAGGCGCGCGTGGCTACCCGGATAGTGGCGCACCCCGGACATGCTGGCATTCGGGGCGTGTCACTCGTCCAGGTAGCCACGCGCGCCTTGACTAAAGGCTATCATCCGCCCGACGGTTGAAAACGAGCGCCGTTTTTCTCATTTTTTTTCGCTATCCGACAACGCAAAACTTTGAACAGGTCAGTGGAACGGTATTTTCCTATAAAATACTAAACCCCCAAATCCGCCCATTTCTGAAAATTGCAACAATGACCAATCATGTACACTACCTCTAATGATCCCAGACAAATGGGATTATAATTAAACAATGGCCCATAAAATATTCTAAGACTTCCAACTTAGTCAATGACCCTAATTAGTCAGAAAATATGCCTGAAATGTAAAATTCTAACAAAAACATTCCCCTTTTCAAAGTGAACAAAGCAAACTGGCAGAAGCGGGATTCGAACCTGCGACCTCCAGAATACCGTAGCGGCGCCCTATGTTGGCGGTCTCCCAAATTGTCAGTATCTTTGTTCGGGTGGGCGCTAGTCAGAAAACATTCCCAGTTATTTTTCCTCTGATTCACGACATGGAATTTGGACAATTCACCAAAATTACATGTATTCCGAGTTAAATATTTCCCGAACGTTCAGGTGAACCTACATGTACCACACATGCAGTGGTACATATGTATGCCCGGATATAGGAGAGCATTACAATTGCCACATGAGAAAACCAAATCTCTTTATCCAAGCGCCAGGAAGAAACTTAAATACGATCATTTGATCACAAATTTCGCATTTGTTTGAACGCTTATTCTTGTGCACAATGCACATGATCAAATTAATAAGGCACACATCAAATTTTGTACACGTCTGTGATTGCATCACACGTTTGACATTTGTTTGCACTTATCGTATTCATAAGCAACCTGGTTGCATTCAAGGCACGAAGGTGCCCCCATCAAATTACATGTATGTCACATGTACACGTATGTGTGACTACATTGTACATTGTACGTGTACATGTATATATGTATGTGTATGTAATATGCTTTCTGACTGTTTTCAAAACATTTATGTAATATTTTAATAGAATTTCATGATTGTAACCAGGATATTAAATTTCACGTTTTTATGTGACAATATATATATGTGACAATATATATATATGTGACCCGCTCTAGAAAAAGGTATATTATGTCGCGAAATATGAAAAATGAGTTTTATGTATGTTTGGAAATTTGGCAATGTAAGCTTTCATTTGGTACATGATAGAGCTCCAAAGCCCTTTTCGTTCTGGCGATATCACGTTTTTGCATATTAATTAGTTCTATGGAGTTCAAATTGCACAACAGAGAAAACAGGCTTTGAAATAGCTAGTTCTAATACAATGCAATGGAACTATACACTCTAAAAAGGTTATTTGTTCACTTTATGCACCGAAATCAACATTGTTGTGCACCAAACCTGAAACTTTAGATGTTTAAGATGTCATTCAAGACTAAAAAAGCAAAATGAATTTTGATGAAAAATTTCACTCTCTCAACTTGAAAGGGCCATCACGTAAATGCATAGCGTGACTTATATCAACTTTTTCTGGAGCGGGTCACATATATATATTATATTATTAGGTGTTGGGCTTGAGCCCAAAACCTATTGTTATTGTTAGAATTATTATTATTCTTCTCCTTCTTCTTACCATAACTTTCTTCTCCGGAGTTGTTTGACTACATGCAAACTCATATCAAGTTCATATATGTACATCACATTGAAGATTCCGGAAAATGTGATGACGTCATGATGACGTCATCAGGTATCAAATTACAAGCAATTAAACATTTTTATTTTTAATCTTTGAAAATCAATATAAAATCAACCGTGAAAGACGTGAACTTGATTTTTACGGTAATTGATAGGATATTTTTAGTTCTTCAATTTTTGATCATGCGTGACCCTTCCTTCCGGTCGAAACCGGAAGTGCTTTATAATTTGAAAGTGGAAACAGATTTGAACTTGCTTTCAACGATGTTAGTCTTTGGCCAGGCTGAACTTTTCAAAAATGTGTGCGGTGACGTCATGAAATATTCGAGCGCCCTCTAGCGGCAGGTTGAAAAAGGTTCAAAATGAACTTTCAGTCGATGTGTGTGGCGAAGTTTGCGGTAATCACTTTATACTTGATACATATGATGACCTTCATGCAGGCAACAGGTGTGCGAGGGCTCAGATTGATGACGTCATCAGACCGGAAGTTGCAATGAAAAGACCTTTAAAGTTAAACAAATTGCAGAAAAATCAACCGTGACAGATATAATTCAGATTTTTGCTTCAGATGGGACAGTTGACATAGCTCTCGAGCTTTGTGATAATGACGTCACGATGACGTCATCAAGTGTCGGATTACTAAAAATCTAAAATTTCTTGATTAAATGTTTGAAAATCAATATCAAATTAACCGAGAGAGGTCTGATTTTGCTTTTTATGGGAATTGATGAAATAATCCAGGGTCTTCAGTTTTCATATTACGTGCAAAATCACATGACCCTTCCTTCCGGTCCAAACCGGAAGTACCTTATAATTTAAAAGTAGAAATAGATTTGAACTTGCATTTCAACGATGTTAGTCTTTGGCAAGGCGGAACTTTTCAAAAATGTGTGCGGTGACGTCATAAAATATTCGAGCGCCCTCTAGCGGCAGGTTAAAAAATTTTCAAAATGAACTTTCAGTCGATGTGTGTGGCGAAGTTTGCGGTAATCACTTTATAATTGATATATATGATGACCTTCATGCAGTTAACACGTGTGCGAGGGCTCAGATTGATGACGTCATCAGACCGGAAGTTGCAATAAAAAGACCTTTAAACCTTAAGAAATTGCTGAAAAATAAACCGCGACAGATATGATTCAAATTTTTTGCTTCAGATGACACAGTTGACATAGTTCTCGAGCTTTGTGATAATGACGTCACGATGACGTCATCAAGTATTAGATTACAAGCAATCAAAGATTTCTAGATTTAATGTTTGAAAATCAATAAAAAATCAACCGAGAGAGATCTGATTTTGCTTTTTACGGCAATTGATAGAATAATCCAGGGTCTTCATTTTTTATATTACGTGCAAAATCACATGACCCTTCCTTCCGGTCCAAACCGGAAGTGCCTTATATTTTGAAAGTGGAAGAAGATGTGAACTTGCTTTCAACGATGAAAGTCTCTGGGTTAGGTTGTACTTCACAATAAAATGAGCGGTTATGTCATAAAATGTTAGAGCGCCCGCTATCGGCAGGTTAAAACATGTTTAAAATGAATAATCAGTTGATGTGTGTGGCGAATTTTGCTGAAATCACAGTAATGTGGTGTCTGGTCACAATACTGCAATGGTCTTGAAAACAAACATGTGCATGTGAACCTTTTTTCTTGTCATCAAACGAAACATGGCCCAACACCCTGTGTTTGTAACAACAAACACTGCCGTCTAGTTTGTATTGCAATTTTGTGATTAAACCATGTTGAAGAGAATTCAGAAAGATGGAAAGAATGTCAGCCATGAGCAAAATGATAAAGCCAGCTGTCCAACGACAAGTGTCACCACCGTGCCGTTACCTAGCTACAGACTTAAGATCTCGTTAAAGCCGCAAACTTTGAACTCGTACAGAATCTGACAGACCTATTGATGTCGATTCTGCAAAAAGGGCCAGACATGGATGAATATGTTACATGGCGATTTAACTAAAGAGTGGGAAAATCACTCTATGGCATCCCAAGTTACAAGCAGAAACAACAATTTTCTGCTGGGAAGTGTATTTTTGGATCTTAACATTTTTACATCCGAAACACCTTTTCTAACATATTCCAAAGTTTTAAAGCTTAGTGTTAACTTGCAAACCTGTGGTTAGTCTAGGCTGTTGAAAAGCCAAGCGAAGCCAAGCCCATAAAATGCCCAGGCGTTTGAGCTTCTATAATCCCCTTGTTGTACAATGTATACAACAGACTACCCACTAATGCTGGAGTCCAGCCAGCTCTTATTGTTCACCAGGACTTGACAGACAGCTGAGGCATCTTGTGATGATCACGCCAGGGTTGTACTTTTTGTTTCTTCAAAGTTTGCTACATTCATGTTTATTTATTCATTGATTTTAATTCTTTCTGGTAATGAAACTGAGGATTCCTTAAAAGAGCAATATCGCACTGTAGCTAAAAAGCCTAAAGAAACCTGTAGGAAGAAGACGAAGAAATGTTCAGTTTTAGAAGTGGGAGGAAAACCCCATTATGATATTCTAGGGGAAAACCCACGGAATCAGGCAGGGACTGAAAACCCCATGGTGGGATTCGAACCCGGGTCACAGCGGTGGAAGGCGAGGAAAGTACCACGAGGCCAACCTGACTCACCGTGTATCTTCTGACAGTCAGTACATGTGCAAAATGCTGACACACAACGAAAAGAACGTTTATACACCACAGTCCTGCAAGCTTATCCCCAATAGGGGTGTCTATCGGAACCGGGGTACAAGTACCCGACCGCTCATGTCAGGAACCGGTTCCAGATTATGGAATCGAGTACCCATACAACTTTACATTATCGCATATTAACTTAATTCCCAGACAATGAAAAAGGAAAGGCTTTGAATGTTATTTGTCGGGAATTTTCAAAATTAAAACCCGACTACATGGGAAACCAGCACAGATTTCACGTTTATGACGCTCACGAAAGTTGACAAAGGGAATTTACCGGTCGTGGTTTTTGTAGTCTGTGTATGGACAAGACCCTTGACGAGACATAATAGCATGCCTCATTCCACAATAAATAAAGCTGTATAAAGCTTCCGGACAACCATCTCTTGTGATATGCTGGCGCATACACGTGCCGGCACAAACAAAGGTGGAGAAGTGATCATGTTTAACTGGATAGCCATGAGATTTTTCAGACTTTTTGAATCTCGGAGAAAGACATTATTACATATTATGTACAAGTTCCAGAATTGGAAGTTTTGGGTTGGGTTTCTTTAACAGGTACCCATATTTTTTTTCATCAGGCACCCGGTTCTTTTACTACCCGTAAATACACACCCCTAATCCCCAATGGACCTTATCTCCAATGACAGCAGCACCATATTGACTACGTTTGCCAAGGGAAGACATGTGGAAATGTTACCACGTGATAGATTTCTCCAACAAAATGTACTTTGTACGTAGATGATTATTTGGGGGATTATTTTTACTTTGTATTAGCGACCTAAAAGAAAGCCATTGTTTCCCTATGAGTTTGAAAAACGTAGTCGATGTGTTAGTCACAAAAAAGGTAAAAATTAATCATTACGATTTAAAGCTTTGCATGGTGGGTACGATACGAGAAAAACTGATATTGCGGGTAACACCATGTGAAATAAATCTCTTCTAGGAAGATGTGTGGTTCTGAAAAGAACCGGGATGAGAGTGCAACTCGACGTTACGGACAGTGTACTCTGTCCGTCCTCAGGAGTGAGACAAAAAAAAACAAATGTACTCCCACTTGTTTTTTCCTCACTCCTGAGGACAGACAGAGCACACTGTCCAAAACGTTGAGTTACACACTCATTCTCGCAGGTAAAAATTGACATGATCCTAACTTGTATGTACTGAAATGAATGCTGTGATACCACAACGTGCTGTTCCGACCCCACCTGGCTTCACGGATTCAATGAGACAAACATATTGCAACGTTAGTACGTGCAGGTCCATTCATCCCCAAGCTACATGTATTTCCGCGAGGAAGGACTTGTAAAACATGATTTTACTGATATACTGAATATTTAGAATTGAAAAAAATAATATGCAAGAAACGGAACTGCCCTTGGAACAATTGGAGAAACTATTTCCAAGTGTACATAAACATTTGACCACAAGTGGATACATTTCTTTTTTTGGACATACATGTAACTCCATATTGCATTTTGTTTTTGTGGTCATTTACAACTCGAAAAGGGACAAGGGACAAAAAAAAGAATTAAATTTTCACAGGCTTGAAAACACTGTGACATGTACCTTCAGAATCAGTTCTCCAAAATGTTCTTTAATTTCAGACAAGAAATAACAAATCTGAGCCCATTGCCTTTAATAATAATAATAATAATAATAATAATAATAATAATTATAAATCTCCTGGATGCGGCAAATGGGCGACTCTTCCCGAAAAAACCTTATTGGGGCGACACTCGTGTCGCCCTTTTAGAGCACTTTCCAAACGCGCCTTACTAAAAAACACTCCAAAGGGGCGACTTTCACAATAGGGCGACACCAAATTGTCGCCCTATTCGACCAGGTCACCCTAACCCACTCTTTTCCAGGATTATGTGTCGCCCTAACCGGCAATTGAGGAAAATTAGAAATCTCCTGGATGCGGCAAATGGGCGACTCTTCCCGAAATAACCTTATTGGGGCGACACGAGTGTCGCCCTTTTAGAGCACTTTCCCAACGCACCTTACTAAAAAACACTCCAAAAGGGCGACTTTCACAATAGGGCGACAGTTATGTGTCGCCCTATTCGACCAGGTCACCCTAACCCACTCTTTTCCAGGATTATGTGTCGCCCTATCCGGCAATTGAGGAAAATAACAATAATAATTTCTTATAAAGCGCTTTACATTTAAAATAACCTCAAAGCGCTGTACATATACATCATAAAACCATAGAAAACAATCTTCAAGCATTAATAAAACAATACACTATACAAAAATCACTATCAAGAAGCACAAAAACTACATCATACCACAAAAACCAGACACAAATATACCAAACACTCCCAAACCAAGACCAATGTACAGCAATCAAACATTAATAGAGTAAAAACGTTAAAATACAAAAGAACCAAATCACATAATAAACAGCAACCAATTGCACAAATGTCACTATCAAGAGACACAAAACTTACAGAATGTACATGTAAATGTATTTATAAACGTATTCAATTATCACATTTTAAAAAGGTGAGTTTTTAAAAACCGTTTAAAATTACTAAGCGTTTCAGCTTGTCTAATATTACATGGCAGCTTATTCCATTCCTTAGGTGCTGCAATAGATAAAGCACGATCACCATAGGCGACTGATGATGATCTAGATGCACTAGGAATTTTGCTCCATTGTATATTCTCCTGTTGCTCTGACATTAACTGACATACATGTATTCAGATCCGGCACCTTAAAACGCTCAAATATTCTTTCAAGCAACTGATAATAGCCTCAACAATAACTCTGGCCTATACTCTACAGTAACAAACCTCTTTTCAGCACGACAAGCGAGTTAGAAACATCGAATTATAACAGCGACAAAATAAGGAGATTGAAATCAGACGCCAGGAATAATGTGGATCAGATTACTTTGTATCATAGCCCGAGGCAACACGGTGAGAAGGACGCAGGCCTTAGAGTTTGGGTTAGGATATGGAACGGTTGAGGAATAAAGCCCGACAGACTGAAATGTGGACGGTTCCTATGGACAAATTTTCAAAAGTGCAGGTGAAAATTGGTTTGGATTTGTGAGCACTGTTTGTTTCGTCTTGTGCACAGTAAAAAAAAAAAAATCCCGGTCGAAGGAAAAATACTGATTTGGGCAAAAGCGTGTTTAACTGCAGCTAATAAAAGCGAAGCGATGGAAAATGTAAAGGTCACAAATATACCAACTACAAATTATATTCGCACATATAATAACCTTTGAGGTTATTTCGGGCAAAGTCGCCCATTTGCCGCATCCAGGAGATTATTTGATTATTTGATTATTTGATTATTTGATTATTATTGGACATTATGTTTTCATATATTTTCTTACAAATATTCATATATTTCCTTCAAAACAGTTTTAGTCAGGATTTTGGATTATCAATCCTGTAACTATTGTCGGCTGCGTGAAATCCTGGCGCAATGAATCTACTCAGACGAGGACATGAGTGGGAGTGCCTTTCATGCACAAGTGGGTGTACATATCCGTGAAGACCACATCATATAATGTACATCCGTTAATGCCATATTTCAGCCTGCTCATTAAAATGGTTTGGTTTGTGTTGATGCTGCCAATTAGGCTAGGCCCATGGACTGTGGGATTCTACACAGCACTTAACCCCGGATTTCTGGGGTTTCATTCAGGGATTCTGGCCCGTACTGCAGCCTGTTCCCACACCCCCATACCCATGAAAAAGGCTAGTTTGTTTTGTTAAAATGAAAATAAATTAGTCCATTATGTCCGGCTGTTTAGTAACGGGTGCTTGTGCAGCCAAGCTTAACCCTAACTCCCTATGTGGTATGGAAAATCATATTGAAATTATTAATGCATACAATAGGCCAACAATGGATTGAAGAAAACTGTCATTGAATACGCGCTTTAATGCGCATATAGACGACAACCGGCCAGGTGGTCTTTTTTAAAAATAGTTTAATAATAGTTTACTGCAGCTATGGCCATCATCCGTATTCAATCTGTTAAACTGCTGTTAACTGCTAACTGACTGGATTGACCTGAAATTTATAAATCAACAAAATTAGCTGGCCGAACATTTCGAACTTAAGCAAGTTCTTTCTCAAAGGCAAAATGACGCTGGCTTTTGAGAAATTGCCTTTGCCTTTGAGAAAGAACTTGCTTAAGTTTAAAATGTTCGGCCAGCTAATTCTTTTGATTTCTTTTGATAAATGTTAATAGGAGGGCCTAGCATTTTGATTCCAGCATGTCCTCCTAATTTTTATCAATTATATAATTATTTCAGGCCAATCTGGTTAGCAAGCAGTTTGTGGCAGTATAAATAATGTATCTACATGTATTTTGTATTGATTTGATTTGATTTTAAAGAAACAAAATTCTTCAAGAGTGTGTGTGAATTTAATTTTTTACAGATCCAAACAACGAAATAAATTGTCAAAAATCACCACAAAAAAATACTCACAAAAGAAATTTGAACAAATCTGACAAAAAAGTTCATTTTCCCTCCAATTTTCAAAAACAACTTAACGGTAGTGTACATGATTGGTAATCCTCCCAAATTTTGTTTACTGAATTATTACAAAATACCTTACTAGACTGTAAGTTAATAGCAGTCTCAATCATACTGTGAAATGATGGCACCTGGTGTGCTGTCGTTTTCAAGAAAAGTTAGAAAAAGATAACAGATTAAAAAAAATACTGCCCTCTATTGACTGAATGTAGTTAGTCCGCGTTGTGTCTAAAAATGGGTTAACAATCCAAAAACGGGCGCAAGGTTGCAATTATAGTACAAGTGTGTGTCGCGTAGTGTACCGAAGCGACGGGTTGTAACCAGTCGGCTCACGCAGTTACAAATGTATGTGACCAATTGACCTATCGCGGTCGAATCGCGTCAACACAGCTTGTGAATATTGTCCAATCACATCAATAATAATTCCACGTGGAACGCGCAAAATCTGAGACGAACAAAAATTACCACACAAAATCCCCATAGGGTTGTCTAAGGGGCGTGGTTAACTCGTAAACGGCGATAGGTCAATTGAAAACGATCCCGTTTACAAAAATTGTGCTTATTTTTACAGGAGGGCGCTATAACAAATCCAGTTAACTGCCGCCTGACGGTTGAAAACGAACACCATTTTCTCTCGTTTTTTCGCTATCCAAAAACACAAAACTTTGAACAGATCAGTGAAATGATATTTCCTATAAAATAGTAACCCCCAAATCCGCCTATTTCTGAAAATTGCAACAATGACCAACCATGTACATTGTACACTACTTTAACTGCAGAATGTTATGATAATTATCATCATATGACATTCTGCCCAAATTTCTCTTTTACGTAGACACAATATCCATGGACAACAGATGTCTATGACAGTACTTTATTGATTTTATTCGTCTATGTATTTACAGCTCAAACCATCATTAGTTCAGTCTGCCAGTTCTCTTAGGACATAATTACAGTTGCAGCACATGGTCTCTAACGGAAGCCCAACAAGCAAGCTTATGTATAGGACTCTCACTAATTGTAATCCTGCTTTTAAAATGCCTGTTAACTTAAAGGCATACTGTCTGTGCTTTAAAAAAAGAATTCTTCTTTTTTCCAGAATATTTTATATTTTTTATAATGTAAACAAAAAAACACCTGTTTCTATTTTTGGGGTTTCCAATCCTCCACAGAAGGCTTACATTCATGGCCACTTTTGCGCATCTGATGCACACAAAGATATGCCCAAATTAATGCCGGGGAAGTGATTTTTTGATAACAAAAAAAAGGTGGGTTTTTGTTGTTAAATTTCACCTTCAAAACTGAATAATGGATGCAATGGTAGAAACAACACTAATTTAAAAAAACAAGTTATTTTTTGAGGTGAAACTCGAAAACAGCACGGACAGTGAGTTGAGCATTACTACAAAGCATTGGCCTTGCTACTGTTTTTATACCCTGGTGCCAATCTCATTCTATAAATTTTGGTTCAAAAGTGTGACATTTTTCCGGGTGTCCCTGTTACACCTGACCCGTGTAATTTCCCATCAAAATATCATTACAAATTCACTTCACACTACTTTTTTTTACTTGTTTGGTGGGTACTTTGCTTCACATAATCACTTGGAGATAGAAGGCACTAAAAAATGTGTCCTGAATTGCAAAATCTTATACATGTCAGATGTAACAGGGAGAATCAAAATTGGACCCCAAATATATAGAATGACCCAGCTCCTGAGTGTTAATTTCTTACATGTCTTAGTAAGAACATAAGTTGCCAGCAGACTTGCTTGCACGAGGCACAGTGAAAAAAGAATTTGCACGCTTACATCCTCGCTTTAATATTTCACTTGAAAACTTGAAGCTCGTAGCTAGCTTGGACAAAATGCAAAGCAAAAAGCTGGGGTCAATTCTATAGAGCTGCTTAAGCACAACAACAAAACTTGCTTAGTAAACTCCATGTTATTGTTATGCTAAGTAAACAACAGCTGAATACCAGTCACGAGTAATATACATCCCATGGAGTTTTGGCCGGTAACCTGATTTTATTAAGCAAGGATTTTTGTGCTTATTTAACCCCTTGAGTACATGATTTTACGGGAGACGTCGGGGTGTCGCAGCGGCTCTGGCAGCCAAGCGAAACGGCCACAATGTGTTTGTGCAGTCAAGCGTAACATACACAATAATCCAACAATGGATTGAAACTGCACAAACAGCGGCAAAGGGCGTCATCCGGCCAGGTGGCACTGTTTTTTCGGCGCCATATGGCGTCTTCCGTATGCGAATTTTGCTGGTCATGGACACACACAAAAATTCCACGAATGACTAATGATGTCAATGATAATATTAGGAATACTAAATCCAGGGCAATTTCCCCTATGTAATCCTGGCCTGCAGCCGATTTCACGAAACCTTGCGCAATTGCACAACTCTACTTACATTTATTGCGTAAGTTGCGCAACATTTTAAAATTGATTTCACGATAGTTACGCAGTGCGTAAGTCGCTGACTTGCGCCACAAATTATGGCGTAACTTACGCACTTGTTTTAGGTGGCTTAAGTTGTTGGCACAAAACACCGAAATGATAACTTAGCTAGCTGAGCGAGAGCACAGCAGAGCCGTTAGTTGTTCAAATCATTAATTAAATTCACTAGATTATTTCAGAGAGTAATGAAATGATCATCCGCTGCAGGTTTACCTGTGAGATATTTCCGAAAGTTGCCATCAATTTTTTTCGGAGCGATGTTTCAAAAGTGAAAAGTTTCAAAATGGCGCCCCACAGTTCAATTTTACGACTGTTCCATGTATTTTTATTGTTGTACTAAAACAGCCTCGTCCGCGATGTATACAATAAATACAACAAGGCGCAGCTACGCACTGTTTCGTGAAATGGATCGCAAGGATGTAGCACAGCTGCGCATCATTTTTATAGCGCAAGTCTTACGCAATGGCGTAAGTTGCGCACGGTTTCGTGAAATCGGCTGCTGGACCTGGATATTTTGTCTGGCAGAGTGAGTTGGTCTCATCAACGGTGGAAGTTACCCCGCCTGGGTCTAGACATGTAGTTCTGAAAATTGGGATAATTTCTTTTGGGATAATGCTCTATTTAGATCTGGACCCAGGAAAACTGTATTGTGTGATAGGGCTGACAACCTACAATGTGGCCAACCCCACCGCCTCTGTTGTAACCCTTTACCTAGAGTGGCTTTTAGTTTGACCTTGTATTGGGTGACTTCCATTTATAAACAAAACAAAAAAACACGGGACCTTATTAAACTACATGGTGTATAGATTACTCCCTTACGACAGAGTTAAAACGGAAATTTGAGTGTGCGAGGTCGGAATACCGAAAAACACTGATTGGTGTAGGAAAACGTACCTCTGCTTAGAAATCTCCAAGTCAAGCTCCATGGAACGCTGATGCCAGCTTGCCACGGCCGAATGCTGTGCATTTCCCAACTGGTGCCCCGCCATGGAGCCAGTTCAAAATCAACCCTACAGCTTTTAAGTGTCGCACGTGTGTATAAAAACACCCTTTTTCGCTCCGACAGCTAATTAAATGAAATCTTCCTAGCCAGTGCTTCTTACTGGCCTCTGATAGCCTCTGGGTCCCACGTCCACTGTCGGGTGACGGTGACCTTGTTGCTGTCTCTTTCCGAAGAGGTTTCGTTGATTATCCATCCCAGTAATGGCAAGTTCCGAAAGTGGTCTCATCCGGCCGGCGTATATCGCAACCATTATGCAGCTCTCAAACGGAGCATCACACAGTCGATCCTAGCACTGTTTGGAAATTTACGATTCTCTGCAACGTCGAGTCGAAAACTGGACCTCACATTATGCAGGATGTTTCTGAACTGTCGCAAAAGTGGCCAGGAAATGAATCCCAGTCGACCATTCTTGAAACAGTGACTACAAACATTTTGTCTGCGGTACAGGCAATTAATCTATCCAGAACTGTGCATTTACGGAGTTCAACCCTCTTAAAATTCTTGTTTATAGATTCTGCATTCAAGCACTGGACCATTGCAAGCTTTTCGTAACTTTTACGCAGAAAACAACAAATCTGTCAAGCACAAAGACACTTGCAAGTTTGTTAATGAGGAACATCAATGCGTGGACCACACTGATAGTTTCTTAATCCTTACGGCAAGGAAACTGTCATTTGTGCGAATTTGTTATGTGTGCATCTGAAGTAGCAGGATCTTAACCGATGATCTGAAGACCCCTGCTTTGTCAACCACAAGCCCTTGATAAGGAAAGGGGAAAGAGAGTGCACTCTATACTTGATGGGATTTCAGGCTGCGTCTCACTAACACAAGCACATCCTCCGCATCTTGCTGTGGAAAATAATTGGTGCTCATAGATCAAAGAGTAATGGTCTCGATGAGTATCATAATCAGCATCAGCTACAGCCAATCACATCAATGAAAATGGACGGACTTGTTGACCGTGCGGGGTGGATTGTTCCATTTAAAATTTTGTTTAATCCTGTCAACCAAAATGTCAGGACTCGTGGGGAGCACGGAAACTTTTATCCTGCTAGAAACGGTTGCTTCCAACCCAGACGTGTTTGTCTCCACAGGTGTCGAAGAGCGTGTCATGTTTTCCCTCCAAGTCACTCACCAACATGCTGTCAAAACATGTTCCATCTATGCGTAAACGGCCGTCGTGTAAACCACAAACACCACAAAGTGAGTCTGACCAGAATGATAAATTGAAAGAGATTGCTTGCCGAGCGCGGCAGATTCCCCCTGACACCTCGCGCAAGTGTTGGATGGGCACAACATGAATATAAAGCAACAGTTCGCAACTGAACAGTTCATAGAGGCATCTTGATGTATGGAAGATGCACCTCATCAACCACAAGTGAATGAAATCAGGAAGAGACAACCTACAGCTGTGCTTGACAGTCGCAGTCAATTTTCAAAAGCAATCACCCCGCTCGCTTAAACCAAAAAAAACAAAACAAAATAACTGCACCTATCAATTCTGCTTGGTTACCAGCACACAAGCAAAATCAAAATTTCCAAAATGTTTTCATCAATGCATATTAAAATGTGGCGGAATGGAGTATAGCACTCTGTGCCAGCACACAGGTTAATCAATCATTCAGCATAGAAGACCTTCAATTTATACAGTCGGCTGGCCTGCCCTGCTCCTCCCAGTTGGTACGACCCGTGCCTGAGCGCAAGAGATACAAGGAGGAGGGCGAGATCACCCTGGGTGGCTAGTGGTTGATTCCATGGTTGGCCGTGACACGCACACCGTACACACAAGGCAAGGGTTGCAGCTAAAGCTAGCTCTGTGTATTGATGTGCCAATTAGGGCACCACTCGGCGGTCCACGGCTCTGCATGGTTGACGGGATGGTACATTATCCATTAGCTATCAGCAGATAATTGAAATCTGTGTATGTAGCTTGGCATACACAGCAGTTGTAAAGTAGGGGGAGCCTTGTGGGATACTCGCACAATTGGAACAACGGTACCCCACAAGTTGGTCTTTGTGTAACAGTACCCCACAGCAGAAATTCTAAAGATTAGTGATAATGGGAGTACAGTGCAAGTACCCCACAAACCCAAAGTATGGGTCTGTGTGTCTCTGGGCAATGTACGATTTCTGAATGAAAATTTACCTACAGTGACTGTGTACAAAATGTATGAATAACATACCTGGACATAAGGCCAAGTTATAAAAAAATAAAAAAATAAAAAATATAAAAAATTGATCGTCCCAGCCCGCATCCTTTTTTGAAGCCGCATCCTTTTTTCAGTTTTTTTCCTCCCAAAAAGCTAGATTTTTCATGTATTTCGCTTTATCTTGGCACCATTCTTTCGATGATCGATTTCATTTCCAGATATTTTAGACTTCTACTGGCATTCGCGATATATGTGAGCTGAATAGTTTGTTGAGGTGAAAATGCAATTGAAAAATATTTAATAAAATACATAAAACACTGTTTAACATGGATATTTTTATATATCCTTAATACTAGTAGAATAGCTAACAAAGAGCTGGGAACCATTTTTAATTTAATTGCTGGTCGGCCATCTTGGAAAAATAACAAATAACAAATAGAAAGGCCCTCATCCTCCTCTTTTTGAAAAAAAGCGGATGATCAACTGGTGCTTTTTTTTACTTGGCCTAATTTCCTGTTTCTTTATGGATTTTTCTTGTTAAATTTGATTCAATTTTAAGTCATTCATCGTCTTTCAAGGACAGAGTTGACTAATAAAAACAAGTCCTCAGCACTAGGGCTGTCATGAATATACCGAATATTTGAATATTCGATCGTCAACAGAATATATTCGAATACCTTTTTGCCAGTTCGAATATTCGTAAAAAATATATATGCACATACAGATACCACTCTGATACTATTTTAATAGAAAAGTTACGCCGCTTAGCAGTGTCAAATGCAGAATTTTTGTCGACGCTAACTTTTTGTGGACGGAGGTGGTTTTTCCCCTCTGTAGAAAACCCCCCGACAAAAACACAGGCTGCAGTTTGGTTTCTTGTTATACGTCCCGTAATGATCTTGATACAACAGGCCCATGCAAACAAATGTCGATCGGACAGTTTATAATATCGATCACCGCATGTAAAACACCGGCGTGCTTTGTGTGCAACTTCTTACCGGCGCGGCACGCAATTGCAGCTGACGCATGAAAAACTTGATTGGCAAGTATCAAATATTTGAATATTCGATCAAACCTAGTTCGAATAATCAAATACTTAATTATTCAAAAATGAACAGCCCTACTCAGCACGCGATTTTCAAATTTATACGTACTGAACAAGTGGGAGGTGTTTGTATAAAGAGACGAAAAAAATGTAGATGTCCTACATGTATGACATACATAACATGTGGTCAGAGGAGTTGCTGGACCACTCTGAAAGGGGGGTGGGGTGGCACAATTTTGCCGACGGGGTGTGAGCAAAAAAAAAAGGGGGGGGGGTGTCATCCCATTTTTGCTGATGGGGTGTGAGGATCAAAAGGGGGAAAAAAACTAGTAAGTTGAATCTGATCCCAAATTCATGGATTCCGTAATGCCCTATCAATCTCTTTAAATTTACATCATCCCCAACAGAAAATTCCATCTTCATCATGGATGACTAAAAATCTACGTTTTGGGATCCTATTCCCCCCCCCCCCCCCAACCCAAGATGCCCCACTCTCCATAAATACATGTCAGAAGTGAGATTCGACGAAAATGAAAAATCCAGGAAATCTACAGTGTTTGAGGGTCGCCGATAGACCCCATGCAGTGCAACCTAGGGTCTATGGTTTGTATTTGCCTAAAGGCACCTCTTAAATACCAGTTTCTATTGGTCTATATCCACTTTTACAGGTAAAAACACCTTTACGGTAACACCTCAGGATTTCCAGATTGCAAAAGATTCTTTAAAAATTCTGAAATCAGTAAAAAACCTGACAAAAAAATCCTCAAATCAGGAACAATTCTGACAGATCTCACCCCCGACGTAAAAAATGCTAAAATGCATACAAACACAATATGCACCTTGCTGACCAACTTGTATTCATTTTGTATGGCACTGCCCCACCATCAGAATTTCCTATTTTCCCCAATAATCGGGTGATTGAAATTCTTACGTCGTACACTTGTCTGCAGATGGAAAACACAGATGGAGAGCAAATATTAAGGACATAATAAATTCCCATGCAGTGCATGCATGCATGCATGCATAATGAACAGTGCCTGACGCAAGCACATATATACGCAACGTTCTTTTTGTTGATTGAAAAACAATTTTTCTAATTATCTGCCCTGGGTGGAGTGCGTCACTAGGAAGGCATCACAGATTGCAAATATGATGAGGTAATCATACTTACATTTGTATTCTTAATACAAACGTAGAGCACCGAAGTGATGACGTCAATGCAATGTTTGGAACCAGAATACTTTTGTTATGTGTTTGCATGACCAGCTGTTAACAAAGGAACAGTCGAAATTTACATTTGTTTGGAACCAGTTGTCATGCCAACTGACGTCAGACTTCGGTACTCTGTAGACTCCGAAGTCTTGGTACAATGAAACTACAGGTGGATCTTATAAATACTATTGCCAGTTTAATGCTTTAAAAAATTGACGAAAAACACAAAACACATTTTGTAAACACTGTAAATTTTGAAGGGCTGAAAAGGGAAACTGCTTGATGAATGCAGTGACATTAAACTAAACTGACTAGCGCCCACTGAACAAAGATACTGACAATTTGGGAGACCGCCAACATAGGGCAAGTTAACTCAGTTGGTAGAGCGCCGGTACGGTATTCCGGAGGTCGCAGATTCAAATCCCGCTCCTGCCAATTTTCTTTGTTCACTTTGAAAATTTAATAATAAACCGGATATATTTACAGAGCGCTTTTAACAAGATTAAAGCACTTGACACAGAACAATGTAAACAGATAGGAGAAGCTAGTGGAAAGAGAAAACAGATGGGTTTTGAGAAGTTTCTTGACAATACCCAATTTATTTTCAAATTTCCCTTAGGGTTTGGTGAATATAAAGACCCTAAGGACCCTCTATTATTTTGCAGAGATTCCTCACTGTGGTATGAAAAAACAAGCATTGTTAATTCCCACTGTTGGTAGTGGCATATTGAAAAGTCAACATGTCAGGCATGCAACTTGGATTTAACAAAAAATGAAGAAATTCTAATCTTTACAAAACTTTGTACAGTGTTTTTCAATTATCAATGGCATAAGTGTTAAGTGAAAAAGGAGGAAATCAGCTGATCCCAGGAAAAGTTGTATGCCTGACATGTACATGGGACATTCAATACATTTGCCCTTACCAAACTGTGTGGTGTACGCCACATCACTTGGTGCAGGTTTGGTGTACACCAATTATGCACCATACAATCACTGAATATGCAACAGCACCACAAGTACACCACACACACTCTGAAACTTCAACCAACCACCAAAATGCCACCAGAAAATGTTCATTTACGACAAAGTACACCAGAAGTGCACCACTTCCACTCGGACCAAATCTGCACCACAAAAAAAAATTATTCAATCCACCAAAAGTAGAATTTTCCACAGAATTTTCCACAGCAATAAGGACACCAAAAGTACAACAGGAGGTGCCTTTTCTGCTGTGGTTGGGGTGTAGGAGCGCACCACATTTGCACCAGAGCAGCAGTACCGGTGGTGCTCATGTACTCCTTTTCTACACCAGAGGTACACCACAACACCGTACACCAGAATGACACCAGTGGTGTAGCTCTGTTGCTAATTCAATTTTTTGGAATGCACCAGAAGTACACCAGAGTGTGCTTTTTCCCCCCAGGCAGGGGTACACCAGAACTCCACCAGAACTCCACCAGAACTCCACCAGAACTCCACCAGAACTCCACCAGAACTCCACCAGAACTCCACCAGAACTCCACCAGAACTCCACCAGAACTCCACCAGAACTCCACCAGAACTCCACCAGAACAACAGTGAAAGGATGCGCTGAGACAGCCAGGCGAGTTGAAGTGCCTAAAAGATCGGACGGGGGAACTAATGACAGTATCAATAAGAGAGGCTCAAGAAAGCAACAAAGCATCAGAAGGGATTCCACAAAAGATACCAGGTCCTGACCAACCAGATTAGAAACACGCTGCTGAATCTTATAAATAGCAAGCGGGAGCACCAACAAGATGTAATCCCTCCTCCTCCTCCTCCTCCCAAAATTAAAAGAACCCTAAGGCATTCAAATCAATTCCCAGAACTGAAGTGAACGACTAATGAATGCCGCATAGTTCATATTCCTTATCTTGTACATTTGTATAATTCTAAAATGAAATGCATTGACAATTTTTGTTTCTACGCTCAGTAATTATTTTTATCTTTCAATGGTCCTATTTTATTTCAATTTTTGTGTTGAATCTTTTTAAAAATGTATCAGTGGTATTGCTTTAATTAAGGTTAATGCCATATTTTTTAGTAATTAATAATTAAATTATTCCTGAGGTATACATGTAGTTGCATAATTATGTTATTCTATTTCTTGTTTAAATATTACTCTTGTTTAATGTAAATCACGTGCAATTCAGCTTTTGCTGCCATTTGTGATTGTTAATATTTATTTATTTATTTATTTATTTATTTATTTATAGATTTATTTATTAATTAATTTATTATTGGTTTATTGAAATTGAACTTGTAGCCAATGGCTAAAATGAGTCAATTTTCACAAATGAAAAAAGTTGTACACATTAAAAGATCATTTTTAAGTGAAAATACCAACACCAGTAAAAGTTGTAACCACCGCTATTAAACTACTCTTGTGACGTCACTCTATTCAGAAAAGTCTCGATTCTTTTTCAAGAATGTACAGTTAACTTAAAGGCAGTGTACACGATTGGTCATTGCTGCAATTTTCAGAAATGGGCGGATTTGGGGGTTAGTATTTTATAGGAAATATCGTTCCACTGACCTGTTCAAAGTTTTGTGTTGTTGGATGGCGAAAAAAACCAGAGAAAAACGGCACTCGTTTTCAACCGTCGGGCGGATAGCCTTTAGTCAAGGCTATGGGCGCGTGACGCGCCCCAGATATGCCATGGCGCCATCATGTCCGGGGCGCGCTACTCATCCATGTAGCCACGCGCGCCATGACTAACGGCTACAGGGCAGTTTTTCCAACAATTTCCAGCTGGAAATCGTTGGAAAACGATATACATTTCCACTTTTCTTGACAACGACAGCACACCTGGTGCCATCATTTCACTACAGGATCATTGAGACTACTATTAACTTACAGTCTAGTAAGGTATTTCGTAATAATTCAGTAAAAAAAAAAATTGGAGGATTACCAATCGTGTACACTACATTTAATTCATCTCATACCTCAAAGCATTAGTAAGAATGGACACTTGTTGTTCCCTTGAAATCTTGACAATGGGTGTGAAAGGGACATAGATTAAGTCGGAGAAACGACTAAAAAAGGTGGACATTCTTTGATTGGAATCGCCCATTCCAATCAAAGAATGTCCACTTTATCGTCGTTTCTCCTTAACAGAATTACTCAAAACAATCTAAAAAAGAAGAAAACAAAACACTAGCAACAACAACTACAACAATGACTGCAACTACATGTACAATGACAACGACAACGACATTAAGAACGATGAGGACGACGACAAAAAAACATTATTGACAACAACAAAAAACATTGATGACAACGACAAAAACAATAAGTTACCAGCACCATTGAACAATATTATATTAATAAACCATGTTAATTGAATACTCCGCTCTAAAATCATCGGTTTCAGAATATACTGGGAATTACCTCATGACAAATCCCTACCAAGTCTTTGCATGTATACGTGTAGTTAAAGGCAGTGTACATGATTGGTCATTGTAGCAATTTTCAGAAATGGGCGGATTCGAAAGTTAGTATTTTATAGGAAATATCGTTCCACTGACCAGTTCAAAGTTTTGTATGCTTGGATGGCGAAAAGAACAAGAGAAAAACAGCATTCGTTTTCAACCATCTGGCGGTAAGCTCACTGGATTTGTTATAGCGCCCTCTTGTAAAATAGCCCAATTTTTGTAAATGGGACTGTTTTCAATTGTCCCATAACTAAGCCTACCCATAACATGTACAGAGGCCGAGCGGTCCTTACGTCGTACGGCGAAAGGTCAACAACGTGTCTCTTCGGTACACTGCGCGTACGACCGTTTTCGGCTTGTTAACTTATTTTAGACACAACGTGGACTAACTAAATTCGGTCAATAGAGGGCAGTATTTAAACAAATCCGTTATTTTTTCAAACGATTGTTCGGTCGAACAATTGTTGGAAAATAATATAAATGTCCACTTTTCTTGAAAACGACATCACACCTGGTGCCATGATTTCACAGGAGGATCGAGACTACTATTAACTTACAGTCTAGTATTAAGGTACATGTATTTCGTAATACATGTAATTCAGTAAAACAAAAATTGGAGGATTACCAATCGTGTACACTACATTTAAATTGGGGACTTGCCATGGACATGCAAGTCCACAGATGCTTTTAGCCACAAGCCGATATGAGCACTTACGTGTAAGCATCTCTATCTTTCTCTAAATCTGTGTACTAAATCCATATCTTGTGGACATCTTTCCCCCTGGGAAAATCACATTCTCCATCACGGGAAGCATTTTAGGGCACGTATTGTGGTAATTTCATGGCTGGACAAATTCCATTATTAATTATCATTCGCTCACGTTAATCAAAAAGTCTTTCTGTTAATTAATACTGTGAGCCGACATTCTGGGTGAAACAATCTGCATTCAAACTAATTCCTTGTACTGAAAAATAACCCTTTTAGAAAATGGCATATGTACATACATGTATACCTATTGTAAGGCCACTATTCAACAAAAAGCAAAACTGTCCGACAGGTTTTTAGCAAAAGAAAGTACTTACAATCACAGAATAAAAGGAGAGCGAAAAGGTCCTCAAAATGCCACAATTACATTGTAATCCAATACTGTTGTCATAGAAACACAGAATCAAGAATTTCCCATTGGACAAGACGGGCCCGATGAAATCATGCATGCCTGCTCGGCTTGCTGTGCGCCGCGGACGATGGAGTACACAAACAGCGCCAGTGCGGTTGTGTTGTCCGGGGCGATTTGAAAATATTGGATTTCGGCGACGAGGCGCGGTTGGTTAGGCGGGGCGGAACGGCTGGGGAGCCGGCTAGCCATGGCCGGGATGCTTGGATGCATGCAGCCACTGTTGCCTATGCTTGCGTCTTTCCCTGCCCGCATCATCGTCCCTGGCAGTTGCCATGGTGATACTCCAGTGCACACAGGGAATGCACGCCTGCCTCTTGTAGCATTATTGACACTGGGGTGTATACCTGTGTGTGGTGGATGCATTTACAGTTCAAACACTTCAATGCCTGGGCATCCACACTGCCTGGCTGGTCTACTTCACAGGCAACAAACAATACCAAAAGGGACTCGAGTATTACCAAATGATATGATATAATGCAGCTGACTGAGAGATATCGTGATTTCCACCTCAAATGTTGACGGACAGTTTCAATTCCATGCAGCTTTATGTCCAATATGTACATTTAAGCCAATGGTACAAAAAGTGAACTGAGCTGAACTACATGTACATGTAGGGGAGGAGAAATCTTCCAATAATTTTAATTAGCTCCGTCATGGGGCCCCTGAACGGTATTCTGTCGATGCTATAAATATTTGAAGGTTAGGTTTTTCACCAAGTGTGAAAAATCCATATTTTTCCATGCAAAGTGCCCTGAACAAGCCACTCAACGTACAGAGCTACATTGTACAAATGTACATTCTTTTTTGTACATGTACCGAAGAAAAAAAAATGAAATATAAATTGTCTAACACGAGCAAGCACTGTTAGTTACACACTGTACATTAAGTCGATTTTCCTCTTTTACGTCTTTTTCAGGGGCGAGATGGCCAAAAATTAAAAAAATCCATGAAATCCATTAAAAAACATCACAAAATATCCACGAAACATTCACGAGGACCCCAGATCAACATATAGTTTATATTTTCCTAAAGGCACCCTCTTAAAATATCCGTTTTTATTGGTCAAGATTGTGTTGAATCTTTTTTTAAATGTATCAGTGGTATTGCTTTAATTAAGGTTAATGCCATATTTTTTAGTAATTAATAATTAAATTATTCCTGAGGTATACATGTAGTTGCATAATTATGTTATTCTATTTCTTGTTTAAATATTACTCTTGTTTAATGTAAATCACGTTTAGGACAACACCTCAGGAATTCCAGATTGCAAAAGAGATTCTTTAAAAATTCTGGAATCCCAACAGACAATCCTGACAAATCTCACTCCTGTTTTTTCCTCTTTCACTTCTTTTTGGCTCTGATTTTTGTTTTTGTTTTCTTACAAAAATCAGGGGGGGGGGGGGAGGGGGGGGAGGAATATCCTATGGCCCATTATACCCCAGTCAAAAAGTGGTGGATATACATCTCATCCCCCCCCCCCCCCCCCATCCTCTCCCCTGGCATCCTCTCCCTTGGATTGAAAAAGTTTATTTCCATATCTCAAAGAGTTCTCTTTAACACAGCAAAACACCAAATACTACCATTGTCACATACATGTAATACAGATTGCTTTCACTACAGAAAAATAATGTATTCGTAAGAACTGTGCTTAAAATACGCTTCAAAAAGTCTTCCATATTTCAAGACGAATAAAAAAACTACACCCTCGACATCAATCAGTAATTGATACCAAAACAGCTACGTTACCATGGCAATGGCTCTGAAACGCTTATCAATGCATCATCCATTGGAAAATTAATATCTCAACTCATTAGTCACTCCCAATCTGTCTGGGGACGGGACAGGCCAGGGAGCAATTGAGTGAAATTGGAGCACATTTAATTTGCCGATGTCGTTTTGATGTTCAACTTAACGAAATGACAGCTTCTTGCGTAAACATGAAACGATAGGATTTTATTATTTTCAAAGCTATTAGACGGTTGTACTTGTAGGAAATATCGCCCATTAAAGCAGATGACCGTCTGCCCATTTCCCCACAAATTCTAACCTGTATGTTAGCTACTTTGCCGCACATTTGCTCTAGTCAGTACGAGATAATATTGTTCAGAGCAGCAATGTTGGGTGCGTTTTTTGGGTTCATGCGTCTTGGCTAATTTACGGCCGACTTACGCTGCCGCCTGCAAGATTCGCTGTTAAGAGTTACAGATGTTCATTTTCAAGATGCCGGTATGCCAGGGGCCACTGTGGAGATATATTTCCGTTATACTAACCACTGACAAGACGGGTACCTTGCAGGTATTTAGGCGGGTGCAATCAGTTAACACTGAACTTTGCCCTGTACGGGCACTGTCCTCATTCGCTGCAACACGGTCTACTTCTGGGTCAGCCGCGTTCTTCAATCATTTTAATGGTCGCCCCCTGACACGTTGCCAGTTCAATTCAACAAAACTACCGCCTTGATGGGTTTGAGCGAAAGTGCGCATTCTTTTCGCATTGGGGCGGCAACTGCGGCATTTCACCGAGGAGTCCCTCTGGATGATATTAAGGCCATGGGTCGCTGGCGTTCAGACGCAGCTCAGTCTTACTTTCGCCCAGAGGCCCGCTGTTTTCTACCAGGGCTGTAACTCGCTATTACAATTTTCTTTGCATTATATTGGACAGGTGACATCTGGATTGTCGGGAACTCCATCATCAGCATTACTTAAGGTGTCCCCATCGGGTCAGGTAGAATTACTTTAGGGGTCCCCATCGGGTCAGGTGGAATACTAAGGGAGGGGGGGGCGCAGCTTTATGACCTCAACAATCTGTTGTCGGAACTGGCCGTCTCTGGGCCTTCCCCCGGGTATATTATTGTCCATCTTAGCACAAATGATATCGTACCTTTGAATGCATTTTGTATTCGCCAAAGAATCCGCATAGTCATGGAAGAGTGTCGTTCCCGCTTTCCCAAAGCACAGACGTGGAAAGGAAATGGCGGTCCATAAATAAGTGGGCGCGCTTAGTGGCGCGCAGGTTAGGCGTATCGGTCTTGCACCACCCGCAGTTTGTATGGTCATTGTTTCATCTTTACCAATTCGATAGAGTTTACCTCTCTGCTGAAGGGCTCACTTTATTTCAGCAGCTTTGTAGCAGCTAGTTTGCCTGGGTGGGAATAGTAAGTGGGCAATGCGAGTATTCTCGTGCCAGGTCCTCCTCCCCAGGAGTCGCTTTTGGTTGGAGCTAGGCCTGTGCCGGGTATCCGGGTACCTGGATACCCGACGTCAATATCCAGTTCCATTTTTACGGTTCGGGTACCCGAAACTTACGGTGAAATATTCAATGTAAGGCTTCGTACCAAAAATAAATACATAAATATAGACAAATCGATCCATTTCAAACTCTGTTCCGACTCGAAAGACCCGAACCGTCTGGCGGTGTTTTGAAAACAATGCGTCAACGAAAATGCAATGAAAGGAAAGTATCAATAATGTAGTTGGCCAACGCTGTTTGTATCTTATCTATAGCTATCTTGTTGCTTAGTATAGTCTGTCAATGGAATGTGAACTGCGGCTTACACTGCGGCCAAACTAGCTCCGCGGTATGATCAAAGAGCGGGCGGGAGTAATATTGATCTTGAGAGAGTGAACGTTGCTCAGACACTGGGGCAGCGGGAGTGGGGGAAGCGCTCACCGTATTAGGCCTACATGTATACATTAAAACAAAAACAATAAAAGGCTTTGCTTGGAGGCTTTGCTTGGAGTAATTTGTTTTATGGTGTGTGATTATTTTAGTGTCCGACTACATGTGCCCTGTCAACTCGTACCCGAGTCAACTCGTACCCTAGTTAACTTGTACCCAGGTTAACTCGTACTCTCTGTGGATGATTTAATATTTAACCCCTTGCGTACGGAAGACGCCAACATGGCGCAAAAAAACCAAAACAGTACCACCAGGCCGGATGACGCCATTTGCCGCTATTTGTGCAGTTTCAATCCATTGCTGGATTATTGTGTATGTTACGCTTGACTGCACAAGCACATTGTGGCCGTTTCGCTTGGCTGCAAAGGCCGGCGCGACACCCCGGCGCCTCCTGTAAATAACCGTACTCAAGGTCGTTTTTAATATCTGAACCTTCTAAACTATATTTTTATAGAGACAGGTAATGAATGCAGCTGTGAAAACGTCATTAACCCTAACCATCCCTAACCTGCCAAAATCAAACACCCCATTTGTGTTGAATTTTGTGTGATTGGGTACTGTAGAGCCTTGGCACCATCACTTTGCATGGGACTTGATGCCCTGATTTTGTCTAAGTACAAAGAATGAGCCATTGGTTTACTACACAGTGTTGGAGTTTGTGTGGTTAGGGAAGGATTCTAGTAAAAAGCCTTGGGCTGTTAGGGTTAATTGAGAATGTCTTATAATAACAGATCAAATTTAACATAATTAATGTTCAACTTCAAAGGTGCTGGTGTCCCTGAAATAATTGAAATCAATAATAAACACAAAGCTGAGATCGTAACCTTGTCTTAATAAGGCGGTTACACTACATGACCCCCCATTTTGTTTCTTGTGCTGGATATTTTTGACAGCGCCATCCCTTCGACAGAAGAACCGCCCCAGTAAATCGCTTTGGACAAGGCTTTACCTTTTTTTTTTACCAAGAAGATAGTGGTACGTTCCGTGCAGTCGCCCAATCACAGGCTATTACGAACGTTGTGATTTTCTCGTAAGTCAATTGACGTGTAATCAAGTCAGATCTACGGCCGGCTTGCTGTACGTATGCGCAGAAAGTAAATCTTTCCTTTTTAGGCCCAAAAAAATAGTTCTGCTTCCGATTACATGCCTTTAAAAAATAGGCTAGGTGGGTCAGATTTTTTTTTGGGGGGCCATTTCTTTTGTGTCCTGATTGATTGGGTGAATGTGCGAATTTCAGTCTGAACTATTTCCATTTACGCTACGAAAGCTATAAAAAAAATGGCCACAAAAAGTGATAAAAACTTGCCTTAATTAATGTCAAAAATATTTACGGTCGATAATTCTTTAAAATAATGGAGAATTTAGGTCGTGCATATATACACATTACACACCGCATTCTGTACATACAACGCCAGCAAAGACGGGAAACTGGCCAACACTGTCCGTCTGCGGTGCGGTAAGCATGCGTGATGCACTGCGACAAACCTCGTGTTGCCGCAGGAAATGTCGGGGAAACACGCTGCGCTACCACTTCAAGTACCGTAAGCTGTACAACCTCGAAATACACTCACGAACACGGAAAATACATACACAGACAAGAGAGATTAAGTTCTGTGAATTAATTTAACTTTGATGTTTATTTGGCATTTTTACGATGTCAGATCTGACCTGGAACTGCAGTGCACTCTGCAGTGTTATGCTAAATGTTGGTCGGCCATAATGCATTCTGGTTGCCGCATTTCCATCATGCCTTCTTTGGCACTTTTAGTGGGCGGCGCGGCGGGAACCAGTACAGCATTAATTGCTGCATTGAGCATTACACACGTGTTTTCACCACGGTGATAGAAAATCACGCACCGAAGGGAACTTGTAATCGCGAAGGGAACTTGTAATCGCGAAGGGAACTTGTAATCGCGAAGGGAACTTGTAAAAACAAAGGTTCCTTCTCAAAAAATAGCAAATGTAAGTAGGCAAACAAATTATACAAGCATTTTTGACGTAAATATGTTGTTGAGAGGCATTTTGTAAAGACGGAAAATACAACAGGATTTTTATTTTTTTATTTTTTTACTTGCCGATAAAATTGTTAGGTCGCGACCGTAAAATTAGGGTTGGAGCGAGTGGCTTTTTCGCTGGGGGAAGGATAGTCTTGGTTCAAGACGTTGTTACGTATATACGCGATAACTGGTCGCCGCGAGAGGGCGTTATCACGACCAAATATATATAGCCACGAACCGCCAGTAACAACGTCTTGGGAATCTTGTAAAATCTCCCCCCGAAAAATGGGGGAAACTAGTGCGCATGCGTCAATTCTGTATGAAAATGAGGAACATTTCCTCTTCACGCACACGCACATACGAAAAAGAGCTGCCATGAAGTTGCACAATAGTCTGGTAGCTATCTATACTACTGGCCGAAGGGGCACTGGTAAGTTCGCGATTGAAGCTGGTAGCTCTGCTTTGCATTAATTGCAGGCAGCCAGCCGGCCGGCTATGCGCTAGCAGTGTTCACCGCTCGTGTTCGCATGCGACGTCTTGCAACTGTGACGATCGAAGCGAGGGAGATACGACGGGGAAGGTGCCGGGCGGGACCGGGCAGGCAACCTGGGTGATGGTGTGTGATCTGCGGGAAATTACTTGTTACATGCAAGAAATACCTCTCCATTATATTAAACCGTCGGGGCTCGGACAACTCGACCGTTGGCCGACTCGACTCGGGACAACTCGACCGTTGAGACAACTCGACCGTCTTTGCGTCAAATGGGAAGACACTAAGTCGTCCGTGGAGACAAGTCTTCCGTTGAGACAAGTCGTCCGTTGAATTGAAGTCGACTCGGAGGTAGGGGAATCGCTGGGGTCTCGGCGGGGATTCGCGTCCAGCCTCAAAGCAAACATGAATTTTTGTCGAGTTTCACCAGTGGAGAAAACCCGCAGGAGATCTAGAGTGCGTCTCAGTATCTTTGTGAACTGTGTGACAATCGAATCACCAGAGTACGACAATCTCCGTTTTCCCCGGCCGTAAAGACTAGGGCCTCGTGAGCTATTTGTTCTATTATTATCATCATCACAGCCTTTCTAGTTTATATCCAAATCAAATCACCTAACAAGGTCTCCTCAGCACCATTATAATATATCATATTCAGCCCCGTTAAGATTTTCTGTTTATTATATTTCCATCATTCCGGAACTTTTTTAGTTCATTCACCTCGGCCCTACCAGACAATCTAAATAGCACGGACCTGCTGTACCTTCATACTATTAACACTCGGGCGGTAGTAGTCAGGGGGTTGGGTTAGATCTATGCATAATGCATATATTTATGTATTCATAATGCGCGCTGCAATTATTGGACTAAGCAGGTGCGTGCGCACAACACGGCTTCTACAAGATTCCCAAGACGTTGTTACTGGCGGTTCGTGGCTATTAATAGTTTGTCGTGCTAACGCCCTCTCGCGGCGGCCGGTTATCGCGTATATACGTAACAACGTCTTGAACCAAGACTAGGGGAAGGACTGCAACAGACTCGTTTTGCCGTAATTTAACCAGATCCTAAGGAGTAGATAGACACATTTGCAAGCATAGGCTGCACCCACCAGTTCAGGTGGGGCAGTTCCAACCGGCGGTTCAGGCGGTGGAAAAAGCACTACGCATTTAAAGTGTATGGCTAACTTTTAATAAAAAATGATTAATACTTGGTTTTAATAGGCCGTGAAGTCCAGCCCTTCAACACTACTGGTGTTTGCATTGTAATCTTGCCATAAATATGTAGTCGTTTTATTATAAGTGTTTTTCATTTAATATGGCTGTAAATTGGCAGTCAGTCATTGTTGGTATGTTGCATAGTATAAATCTTACGTTAAACTGGTATAGGCCTAGTCATTCATTATTAGTGCTTTCACTGTTGCTGGACTTGTTGGCAAGCTGCCACGGGGGTCTGATCAGCCCAGTACAAGTTGATTGTAAGTTGGGCAAGCTGCCCATCAGTACACGGATGATAAGGGCACAAGCTGTGTCCCATCCTGCTAAGATCTTGTGGGAATTTTATGCTTACAATCTGTTAGTAGTATAATTACCGGGGACTGTTGGGCAAGCCTGACCTCTGCTTTTAAAACTTTTTTACCTATTGCGGTCCACTGGTTGCCGTCTCAGGGCAAATCTTGCCGGGTGGGTTGTGAGCATTAATAAATCATTCAAGCTGCAGCAAACACCAAAGATTCGTCTTCCATCACCTCTTATTGGGTGTATCAGAGTATAGGTACAATGTATACTGTACGTACACAGTACCAAGTGGGAAGGTTTTTGTGTACTGTACATGTAACAAACATTCACACCTATCAAGCATTGTAGAGTTTGGAGAAACTTACAGCTTGCTATGGTGTTCAATGTCTGGCTTCGAATATACATTGTATTTTCAACCAATTAGAAACTCTGATCCAACCAATCACAAACTCTGATTCAAACAGTCAAAAACTCTGCTCTGAGCCAGCCAATCACAAACTCTGATCCACTGATATACTCAAACTTTTGTTGTTTTGGACAATCTGAAATAACCCTAACCCTGCCAGACGCAGCACAGTGCATCTGTGGTGACAGCTTGACCTTGCTGCACTCTGCACACAAGTCAATGTTGCAAAGTATGCGATCTGATGGGTCTGGCAGGGTTTCTAGCCAAAATACCCTGGAGGGTTAGGGTTAAATGTAGTATGCAACATTTGCAAACATCAAAAAACAAAAACTACTGAATTATTACGAAATACCGTACTAGACTGTAAGTAAATAGCAGTCTCAAGCATCCTGTGAAATCATGGCACCAGGTGTGCTGTCGTTTTCAAGAAAAGTGGAAATTTATATCGTTTTCCATCGATTGTCGGCCGACAATCATTGGAAATAGTCTAGTTTCCCGACCTGATAATTCCAGGACTCTATAAATTGTTACATTTTGTCTCAAGTATGGTCAAGGAACCAGACTACTCGAATATAATTTTTCCTCTCCGTTTTCATAGCACCTATGCACACACAACTTTAAACAGGTCAGTGTTACAGTATTTGCTAGCACGCTATAAAATACTAACCCCCAGATCCATTTATTTCTGAACATTTACAGCAAAAGCAAATGATGTTGTCATACATGTATTTTAGCCTCCGGTTACACAACTCACATATATGTACTTGCATGTGTTTATCTCATTCTTGTTGAGTTGCAACAAAATGGATTTCTCAAGAATGCTGGCATGACAAATTTGTCTCTCCAATTTTCCCATTGGAGCCACAGTGTCTATATAATGAAGTTTGGAATTGAACCAGTACATAGACGAATCCGGCGACCAAAATTAGAAGCATTTACTGCGGTGGCATCACGCTCGCGTGCGTATTTTACGCACGCGCTCGATGCAGCTTTGACCAACAGGGTGTTTACAACTTGCCAAAATGCGCGCGCGGCTGAAATTAAAGAACGCGCGCAACCTGCACGCGAGCGCGGCACCACTGTAAAAATGGCGTCGGCGAATTGCTGTATAGCAAAGCATAAACCTAAACTCGACATGCCCCATCTAAAAATTCTGGTCAAAGTTACCAAGAACGCTCTGTGATTATCTTTTGGCAAACAGTGACAAACCCTCACACGGCAAAACATGGAAGCTTTCTCAAACAGTCTCTGACACTTGCAATCTGCTACAGCACCGGACGAAGTCAGCATTAGCATCAAAAAGCAATTTTTATCCCAATAGCTGTGTTGCCACGGCAACACTGTCATGCACTTGCAAATCAAATCCAGAGGCCCCTTGCAGAAAGAGCACATCGACAGCTCAGACTGTAAGTCCTTTCTGCGGAATGGTTTTTATATCTACATGTACATTTACTACTCTGTCACTTCGGGCAAATTTATCTTGGTGCGTCTGTGGGGATGAATTGGTACACTGGCAATTGTGCAAATAGCAGTGTTCTAAGAATATATGGATGACTTTTTAGAAAATGTGACGGGGAATAGGCACAAGATTTGAGTAAGGCCTTACTTAGAAAATACGCTAATCTCACAAAAAATATACAAGCACTTCATCTTATCTAGAATCCTATAGCAAATTGATGCGGCTGTATTTGAATTCACACGCAGACACCTCACGCGTGTAAACTTGATTTCCAAATACTAAAGCATACCTCAAAATGTTACCTTTTTTTTTGTTTAATTAATGATCAACATTTTCAAGAGAATTTCTGAGATGAAATATACACACTGTGGTGTTCCACCCAAAACTGAAAATCTTGGCATTTTCCTGAAAATAATTCAGCCCCGCCAAAACAAATTGAGTCTAAATCTGTAATGTTTTCAAAGACAACTTTACTTTTGAATCCTTGGAGCCAAGAGTCTAGAACTTTGATTTTGAATTCTGTGAGTCAATCGGATTTCTAGAAATAACAGGTGATGTTGTCCCACAAGCAAACTACAATGTACACTGGATTGGAGACTTTTATAAAACTTAGATTGAACTGGACGGTTGGGGCCAACTTTGGTGGCCCAATATTCATCATGGTGTTGTAATTAGAATGGGCAATGATCGCCATAGCTACATGGCTTGCGATAAAAAATCTCCGGATAATAAAAAAAAATAAAATATCTAAGATAATATGACTTGCACTAACACATTTGTTGCATTCTTAAAACTCAGTTGGTGTGCAAAATTAACAATCAACAAACAGTACAAAAAGCTGAAACAATCTAACAGAAAAATTGTAAAATGTGACATTGACTCCCAAAGTCAAGCAGAAATGGAAAAGTCAAAATAATCATTTGTATTATTTTATGAGTCTAAAACAAGATAAAGTTTGCCACATTTCTGTCCAAGACTACAAACTGCCAACATGCACTTCTCAGAGAGGCTTTGGTAGAAACATTTTTTGGTAAACAAAAACAACTAATAACTAACCTTGAAAATGAATTACTCTTGAAAACCTTCAAGCAGGGCTTCCTTGGTGATGACATCATACAGCAACAGCATGACTAAATCACATGATCACATCACATGACCACATTTCAGCCAATCAGAGATGAGGAGGCAAGGTGGAGAAGGAGGGGGCGGAGTCACAGGCTGCACAGCTTAGGGGGGACACATTCACAATGTCGGCATGCAGACATACACTCTATACAACTCTATAAAAGGTGTGCTAAAATATGTCCAGACAACAGGTGACATTGAACAATATCATTCACTTGGATTGCATGGTTTTGTGCGAAAAAAAACACGTGAAAAAGAAAAGAACATGTACTCCAGGCACTGGAAACATTCTTAAATGGTCAAAACAAAGAAGACCACTCTCGCTTTCCGTTAAAATACAATTATGGCCAGAGAGATCTTTTTAACAAGAAACATTATTGCCCACTGCCTTATTTTGAGACCACCCTCATTTTTAGCAAACAATTAAAGTAGAGGGAGAACATGTTAAAACTGACAACAATATTTCATGGCTGTCGGTAATTTTTGGTAGGGAAAAGGGGAAAAGTGGCTCAAACCAAAACCATGCTTGTCTGAAACCAAAAAGACTAAGTAGAAGCCATTATGGAAAATAATCCTAGTGGCTAGTTTTTGGGTAAAAGGGTCAACTCCTCTTTTGAAACAAACAAACAAACAAACAAGGACGCTCAACAAGTGTTCAGCCAGAATTATCGGAAAAGAGTTCCATATCCGGACATCACTTATACATTGTGAACAAAGTCTATGGGTTGAAATAAGTTGAAAATGTTTCCCTCCTAAATTCGTGTTTCTTCATCAGATTTACACTTTTTGGTAGTTTTTAAAGGAAACATGATATAGGATTTATATTGCATTATTCCTGCTTAAAACAATAAAGTATTATCTTGACAATGATATTTTGTGTCCAGAGACAATTATTTCCCAGATTAAATATGAGAAAACAATTTTTGAAAATGTTTGTCCAAGCTACTCCGCCCCTGAGTGGGACCCTCATTAACATAAGTGTGTGACGTAGATCGAGGCACATTACCCATTCATCACGGGTATGCATTGTGTGTAGATTGTACGGCAAAAATTCTTCGTCCAAAATCTAAGCAAAATATAGTGGTTTTTCGGCCATGCCGACAAGGTGTGTGGCTGCTGGGTGCAGCAAAACAACGACGGGTGGAGTAAGCCTTCATTTATTTCCAACTGAAGCGAAATATCGGAGAATTCGGACGGCGAAAGTGAAGGTGACAAGAGCAAAGAGGTCCGGCCCAGCAGCTTTTCAGCGTTATGTAGCGACCACTTTGAGCCGTCGTGTTTTCGATACTGGTATTTTCAAATCCTTTGGGATGACCATTAAAAATATGCTCAAGTCCACTGCCATCCCAACAAAGTTCCCAGATGTGGGTAAGATAAAGCGAAAGCAGTTAAACGGCCCATTCCCCGAGGAGCCTTCGCTAAAAGGGAGAAAATCAGGGTAAGTTCGATGTTAGTTGTTGTTGCAACTTACGAAATTGCACGTGTAGACCAAGTGTGTGTATACGGGCCGGGTCCAGACTATCGAGTCGATCCATGAATTTCGGTGCCTTGGTCTACGTCACGAACAGCGCCCTCAATTTGAGTCTCAACAAATTTCAAAAAGGGGGGTCAATTTTTGAGCGGCAAATAATCACACTAAAACTTCGCTTAAACCAGTTTGGCTTTTAATTCACATTTAATACATATAAATGAATTTATTTATGAAATAAAATGTGATCCGGTCAATTTGAGAAGCATGGTTCCTTTAAGTCATATTAAGGGAAAATAAGTGATGTCCGGATATGGAACTCTTTCCGAATTATCTTCAGGCATAATCTGTGTTTGGTAAAAATAAAATAACAGAAATTAGCACATACATGCACAGCTAAATATTAACAGCCATACATCCACGATGACAGCATGCAAACACAGAGAAACATAACTTTGCAACTGTGTGTTACGATCCCTAGACGGAATCTCATCGTCTATCTTACCTCTGGACGTTTTTCCTGTCGTAGCTCCCTAACGGTTTGACCACCGGGGGCTGCACGAATGGAAAGTGTGGATGCACGGCCGTGGACGACGACGGGCTGTGCTGGGGTGGGCTGGGGCTGACGTCTCGTGGGGTGCTCCACGGGCTCGTCAGCTGGGACTGCACGGGGCTGCTGGGGATGCGAGGGCTGGACCGACGGGAGTTGTAGGTGCTGGTACGAGGTGAGGGGTCTCGGGACTGGCTGAGGGGCTTGACATGGCCACCTGCAGAGAACAAGGACATTTTGTGTTTGATTCTCTTGCAACGAATGATGCTAATTCAGTTATCAACTTTCCAACTACCAGCCAAATTTTGTGAACTGTTACCACTTGTTGCAATCTAAGCCTTTGTACCATTTTACACACCACTTTGACAAAAGATATTAATATTTCATGGAAGTGGATTATTCCATTTCACAGTTCTGCTGTTCAGAATGACAAACGCGCCGACAACATTCCCGCGTAAAATGAGGAGAATCATTGAAGGCCAGTCAAATATCATTAATATCATCTCAAACTTCTTAGAGAAGTCTTACGTCGTCTCCGAAACGCGAAACTGACTGTAAAATCATCTAAATACAACATCGCCTGTAACACCTTCAAGTTTCTGGGACACGTGATCGGCAAAGGTAAACTTGGACCACAACCTGATGATCGTCAAAATTCTGAAGGCATCTCGCCTGTGCACTAAGAAAGACGTTCAGTCATTTATGGGTTTGGTAAATTACTATCAAAGATTCCTACCCAACTTCCCCTCACTGCACTACCATTAACCGATAGAAAGGAAATCCAACCAAAGTTAATAAGGGGGCATTTCAAGAACACACATTCTATACTCTGAAATCTCGTTTCAAGAATCGACTCCAATTCCGCACCTACCCGATCATAGCCACTCGTACGTTCTCAGAACTGATGCTTCGGACGTACAAATGTAGGTATCAGTGCCGTAAGCTACTGCCGCGCGTGAAAGCATACGCAGTCATAGAATTCGAATGCCTAGCGTTAGTATGGGGAAATCGCTAAGTTTCATATTTATCTCTATGGCAAGCAATTCCTTGTTGAAACCGACCACCACCCCCCTCTGGCCTATCTTACCACTGCCAAAGTGAATAACAGTAGATGTATGCGATGGGCATTGATGCTGCAGCAGTATAGATTTACTGTCAAAACCATCAAGGGCTCTGATAACATTGGCACAGACTTCTTGAGCAGAATGTCCAGGCAACGACTAAAAGCAATGGAGTATAGAACTGCAAATGACAAGTGTAAATATTAGACATGTGTGGATGTTTTTTTTAAATGTAAGGGTTATTGACAATCATTCGCCAGAACGAGAATTAGAAGAAAATTTGAGTTGTAAATAACATTGTTTGTAAGTTTGACAAGATGGACAATTTAAAAAAAAGTGGTTGAAAATATTCATTTTCAAGAGTAATTCGATAGCGAGGGGTCGTATCACATGGTGATAGTTATTTTTAAACCAAAATTACTCTCTAAAAATTTCCAACCGGAATTTATTTTTATGTGTACGGTATTTGTGGTTTACGTAAACACATGTTGCAGTTCAGAGAAACTAAAATGTATTTTCCTTTAGGCCGCCACGTTCAACCATTTCTAGAAAGTATTGGACCGCATAGTAGGCATTGGTGCTGTTTTTTTCCCCCAAAAATAATCTCTGGGGACAACACTGATAATACAGTGTTTATAAAATACGTCGGTGAAGGGCAAAACCCAATATTAAATTTACATCGTCCCGATGCAAATTCCATCTTATGAATAAATGGATATTTACGAACCAAATTCGTTAACGACGAACAGAGCATAATGTTTGAAACGTCAAGTTTCCCCGGTTCTTTTCAGAACCACACAAACTCACAAAAGAGATACAATTTCACATGGCGTTACCACAAACCAGAGTTGTAGTAGAGACCCTGCAAGTCCTTTCACAAGTCCTTTAACAAGTCCAGTCACAAGTCCTTTCATAAAGCCAGTCACAAGTAACTGGATGAACAATGACAAAGGAATGTCTTTGTCAAAGCTCATTTGAATAGCTTGTGATTAGAATTATGACTGGAGGGCTTGTGATGGACTTGCAGGGACTTTTGATCACTTGACTACATCCCTGCCGCAAACCCTTACCATATTGTTAACTTCACCATGCACATCTTTAAATCTCATCAAGCCAAAGACATCCATCTGATAACACACACATGTCCTTGCAGAACATCTTGTGGGCTTGTTTGGTTCTTAAAACCCTCCTATAGAGGAATTTCACATTAGCCCCTTCTGTGCACTTCTGGGTTGAAAGCGAGAATGGCAGTGGCAAACAAAACAATGCTTTTCAGCACATTCATTCATGCATGAATTAATCAGGCCACATAAGGCAGCGCAGGCGCACGATCAGCATAAAGTTGTTTACTGTGACATTGAGATCCTCGTTTTCAAATGCGGAAGTGCGCAGATCGCGGCGCTAAACTCGTCGTCGTGGGATTCCTCAATACTTATATCACAGCCTATCAAAAACTCTAAGCACCAACTGTCATTGTGTTTCAATCTGTCATTTGATAGGTTTTGATCTGTACAGCAGCTGGGTCGATTTTGGCCCTGAGAACACACAGGAGGGTTAATTAATGTTACTGCCAGACCAAGGGTACCAGTGAAGATGTATGCATCATATACAGACAGGTATTACACAAGAGGCACTGATGTAGAGCTGGTGATTCTCCCTATGAAATGCTATGGACAAAAGAAGAGAATCTCCCCTACTGTGGGGAATTGAGGTGTCTCTTTATGCCGACATTGTATAATGGTCCCAGGACATTTGTATATATTGTGCAAATTCAGAACAGTAGTTGCATCAAGACACAAAAACAATTGTTCACATTTCTAATGGACAAAGGAGGAGGCTTCAAGCAAAGTCACATGATGTCATCGTTATGCAATCAGGTATTTTGTTTTCAAGATAACCAATTTGTGTGCAAATTATACACACCATGCACAAATAAAATCAACCCAAAATAATATTTTAGACATTAAATTGAATTTTAAAATGTCCAAATGGCCAAAGCATGGTCAGTTTGGGCCAGTTTGGGCCATTTGATTTGGACAGGGATGTTTTTTTTCTTCCCAGACAAGATTTGCCATCGGACTGCATGTATTTCAGCCAAACACACAAAACATGCATGTTCAATGATTAAGTTAACTGATTTTAAGTTAAGTCAGTGTGTGCAAATTATACACACCATGCACAAATAAAATCGACCCAAAATAATATTTTAGACATTAAATTGAATTTTCAAATGACAGTTTGGGAGACTGCCAACATAGGGCAAGATAGCTCAGTTGGTAGAGCACTGGTACGGTATTCCGGAGGTCGCAGATTCAAATCCCGCTCCTTTTCTTTGTTCACACTGAAAATTCATTCAGATTACCAAGTAAGTTTCCACTGCGGTTTGTTTGACATATTTGAATTGAGTTTAATAAAAAACTTTTGGATACGACAGGAAAGGGTTTTTCGGATGTAAAAATATCAAAATTTCAAAAAACAACTTCCCGCTGCAAAATGACTTTTCGCCTGTAAGCAAAATGCCAGTGTGGGACTTCCTGCTCATTATGCCGAACCGTATCACATTACTGATTCTGTCTTCTTATAATGTATTCACACAAAAGTGGGCCACAAAAAATAGAAACCTTTCCCTTTCAGAAGAAAAAACCACACACTTGCTGATAAGTACATGTAGAATCTGATCGCAATGCAAATTCCAACAGAGACTCAGCCAAACGCACACTTTTCATCTTGTAAAATGTTGAATAACTTCTCTTCTGCTATAAAGCAAAATGTTTCTGTGCTTGGAAAATTGACTGCATAGTAACTTCACAAAACTGATTGTACCCGAGGTACAAGTAAGCACTGACCAGGCTCCTCAAACTGAAGAAAAAAACATACATTTAAAAAAAAAAAAAAAACAGATTCCATTTTTCCTATAAGTCAAAACAAAGCTGCATTTTTACACCAGACAATGTATTTTTTTTATTTAATGTGTTTAAAATTCTTTTTAAAAAAGGAACTATTAAAAGACGAGTTGTAAAAGCATATCAGTCTGGATCAGTCAATTCTACCACGGCTCTGGAAGAATATAACATAAATGAAGGATCTATTCTTTTTTAAACCAGACAATTTATTTTTATTTTAGTGTGTTGTAAAAAAAAACACCTCTGTACCCTGTCAATTCTGCCAAGCCAGGATCTGGTAGAATATAAAGATGAATAAAAGAATCTATCAAAATGATACGAGTTCATACATACATGGTTCATGAAGGGATTTTCCGCGGTGTTGGCCACTATTCTGCAGGTATCTGAAGTGATGCATGCCTATCACTATGGCGATTCGCCTCTGGTTGCTCACCAACAGGAGCACTTGTACATTTTCACACGAAGAAACAAAAAAGGAAAGAGTTTTGACGCTTCCCGTCGTCCATGGCTTTAAGAGCAACTCAAGATGGCCTTCAGGTGTTTATTTTTTCCTCTCAGTATCCTCAGAAAGATCGGACGAGAGGGAATAGCCGTCTCTGCAGTATTCAACATTCAGCGTCTTAAACGCAACTGGGGACGAAGAGATTCCGAAGCTTCCAGTGGATGCTGAAGCACACTTGAAAGAGCAATTATCGTATTCCCTTCCAAAGAAATTCGATTTACGGGAATAATGGGCTCAAGGGCAGAAAGCGGTAAAGAGAACCTGGGCCGAGGTTTGGTTTAAGAAGAAATTCAGTCCCAGAATATAACGACAAGTAATAATACACAATCGGAAATGGAAATAGAAAACAGACGCCGACTTCTGCTGCATTGTACGTCACTATCCGGACACAAGAGACAGATGATTTAAAACAAAACAAAATCCCACCTGTTTTAAACTATATTGTATGCTGCGATGAATGTGCAGGTCCCGTATGGAAAAAGAATCCATCTAGTGTGGTCTTGATTGACTTGAGGTGATGATATTTCCTGCCTGCACGGTTGTATATGCTGGCATGGAGCTAATGAATAATTCCGTGGTCTCGATTTCTTGTTCTAAGCCACAGTCGGAGAAGCGCAATAGATTACATCTATTGCAGTATGACTTCTGCAATAGTAGGCCTATCACTCGAAATGCTTTGTCTTTTCTTTGATTCCCTTCCGATAAGGAAAAGTGAGGCAACTGGAGTTCTGGAATTGCTCTCTGTATAATGTATAATAATATTTAGATACATGCTAAGATTGCAAAATAATGAGTACTACCAAGGAGTACAGAAATGTAGAGCATATTTGTGACCTTTAAAAGATATTTGTTGCCCTTCTAAAGTATTGTATTAAAGCACTGTGTGCTCAGTGCTTTTTGACAGCTTGTCAGAAAGCACTGTCAAACCCATGACTTCCTGCTTACTACAGGGTGGTTAAAAACAAGTTTAACCCAAGTTTAAGGTGATTTTTTTATATTTACAATGAAGCATGTTGAAGACAGAAACTAAAGGTAAGAAGCTCCCGTGGACAAGCCAGTTTTGTACATGCCATCTGTAATGGGCCATATCTTGAGATCCAATTAAGCTAGACCTAGCATTTTTTTTCAGGATTATTTCTAAACACCCTACTCATCAACACCAGGTAAACACAAATTCTCTGGAATTGTAGGAGGTGGGTGAACAATCACCTTAAACTTGAGTTAACTTTTTTTAACCACCCTGTAGTGCATAAATCTTTATAGCCACTCAACCACCGAGCTTGCTGGGGTGGGCTGGCTGATCCCCGATGCAAATTACTTCTTCTCATATTTGTGACCATGTACCCGTATGGCTCCACAAGGATAAGTTTTTGAGAATGTGTGCACGGCAAAACCGGTGGAAAGTTGCAAAAGTTAAGGTCATGCTATTTCTATGTAGTAAGCTTGAATTGAATGTATTATGTTGATGTGGCTCATTCCTGGGCCCCACTATAACCTCTTAATGTTGTTAGTCTTGACCCCCCTGTTTTGAAGAAAAAAATGAAGCTCAAAAGTTTGTGACCTGGACAAACAAAAACTCGAGTTAATTAAAAAAAAAAAAATCATGCACAACAAATATTTCGAGATTGCATTCAGTTTTCAAACTCTGGGATATGATGGAATGGCTTTTCAAATGTAAAATGTTCAAATCCCAAAATTTACTTTTCAGTGAAAAATTTTCGTCTTCAGCTGAGAAAGCCACAGTGCGACTTTCTGCTCATTTCGTGCTGAGGCCGTATTTCTGGTTCATGTGAACATTAAGTGTGAATCAGTATGTGATCCAGAACAATGACAACTAACGTCACACTTTGTTAACAGCAGTATTTCTCCCACGGGTCTCAAATATATATCGTGCCAGTTTTCACAACGTGACGAATCGCATATATGCTTATTCCGGAATGCCTTTATGACAAAGGCATTCCGGAATTACGTAACGCAATTCATCACTTTGAGACAACGGCGACAATATGGTGCACGGCATGCCGAGGTGTGCAGGTATTACAGATCGGTGGTTAGACAGGCATTTTTATTTCCCTCATGTAACTTGACCGACAGACTTCCGGAGACAAAGTGGAGAAAAGTTGTTGGTCAACACAGCACCAATGCTGTGTTTTGAAATGAAGCCTCTGCTTAACAAATATTTCTTTTAATTTGGATGTAGGTCTCATCTTCGGCAGGTCAGTGACGCATCCATTGGGACGGGGCATGGGTACCAGCACACGTGGCATAATTTCCGCATTTTTAACCTTTATTCATTTTCAGAATTCATTTTTTTAAAATGAAAATATCACCACTTCACAACCAGTACTAACTCTCCCTCTTTCTACCATGTTTTTGAAAGATTTTCCTAGCATAAAAAAAATTGGGGTCACCTTCGCACATTTTTGGTTGTTTTTTTTGCCGGCCCATCCAAAACCTGTATATGCCAATGCAGAAGGTTACATTTCTTCTCCATCAAGCAGGGATGGGGAAACCAACGGAAAGAGTTTCCACTGTCCCAATTTTAACTGTCCCAAGAAACTAATTACATTGTTGTAATCAATTAATTAAGGGAAAGAAAAGACTTAAGCTTCATGCACATGTAGCCTAGAAAATGTTACTCGGGTCCTAATCAGCAGCATACATGTAGCCAGGGGAGAAGGGGTGGGGGGGCGCATGCCCCTCCATACAAAAATCGTCGCCCCACCACCCCCCCCCCCCTTCCCAAACTGTAAATTTCACAAACAGAAAAAATAATAGTAATTAAGAAAAATACTGTGAGTGCCTCCTCCCCCCCCCCCCCCCCCCCCCACTGTAACATCCAGCGCCCACACTCGCCCCCCCCCCCCCTATGGAGAGAGCCCTGGCTACATGTATATGCCACTGGCCCTATTATTGGCATTTAACACAATCTACGATTCATATTAAGAGGGTTTGCCTTTTTTACAATTTCAACTCCTACAACAAAAAGACAACACAGGCCAAATGAATAAAAATGAAATGATTAAATTTCTAATAATTATACAATGCACTCATTAGTAGTGCCCTTGCATACGGATGACACCATATGGCGAAAAAAAAAACAGTGACACCAGGCCGGATGACGCCATTGGCCGCTGTTTGTGCAGTTTCAATCCATTGTTGGATTATTGTGTATGTCATGCTTGACTGCACAAACACATTGTAGCAGTTCGATTTGGCTACCAGAACCGCACCCCGACGTCTCCTGTAAAATACCGTGCTCAAGGGGTTAATAGACCCAAGACGTAATGACGTAATAGCTTTGTTTACATGTGTGCTTTCCTATGGGAGCCAGGTCGGGACGCGAATTTATTTCCGTAAGCAGGTGAAGCAATTTTCATGAATAACTCAGTGGTTGCATTGATCACTGCACAGCTAGCACTTAGGTTCTCGGTCTCTTTTTCCCCTTTAATTTAAAATATCCCAAAGATATCACAGTAAAGAAAAATGGGTACAGGTGGATTCGAACAAGGGACTTTTTGATCCATAGCCCATCCCACTATCCACTAGACTAGTCTGTAGCAGCTAGACAACAGTCGTTCTTTAAAATGATTGAATGTAACTAGTTGACTAAATAATAACAATGCTGTGACGTTCTGTTCTATTATAATGAATAACTTTCTCATCAAAACTACTGAATTATTCATGCTTATTGCTTCACCCGCCTACGGACAAAAAATGCGCGGTCAGGACGCCAGACAATCGTCCCCGCCTGGCTCCTGTAGGAAAGCGCACATGTAAACAAAGCGTGACGTCATTACGTCTTGGGTCTATCTGCCTTAATTTTCTAAATTATATTTTTGTTTAGAGTGAACAAAGAAAATTGACCCCCCCGAAAAAAGGACTTCAGCCTGCAACCCACGCACTCTGCCAACTGACTTATCTAGCTCGTTGTTGGCGGTCTCCAAGTTTTGTCAGTATCTTTATTTGATAAATTAAATTTCATTAGTAAACAATCCTGAATCCTCCAATTTCAATACGATTTTTCACACCACCTTGGGAGTTAGGTTTAATAACAAAAACACAGAAGGCCAATTCCTCCAATCAAAAAGATCTGACATAATTTTGACACAAAGACTGAAGAAAAAAAAACAGTGCAACTTTGGCCAATAGAGTACCGAAGTCTGACGTCAGTTACCGCGACAATGGTTCCAAACACATGCAGTTTAGAATGTATTCTGGTTCCAAACATTGCATTGATTGACGTCATCACTTCGGTACTCTAGGTGAGCTCTGCTGTCAATTTCGATTGAAAATATTTGTTTGTCCTGTCCACCGCAAAACTAATAGTATACGCACGCATGCACGATCCTGTTTGTTCAAACGATACACGTTAAATGCATTACAGGAATTTGTATTTGGGTCATCGCAGAGGGGACGTGAGAGGGGAAGGCATATCCTTAACCCTAACTTCCCAGGTGGTGTGAACAATTGTATTAACACTAACCCCTTGGGTAACTTTACTAGGAAGTATCCTGAATCCGCCAAAATCCACCTATTTTGTCATGCACAAAAAGTTGGTTTTGGTGACTGCTCAATATGGAGGTATCATGAATCCATCAAAATCCTGCAGTTTTCAATATGGAGGTATCCTGAATCCGCCGAAATCCTCAAAAAACGGGGTTTGGATTTTGATGGATTTAGGTAGGTGTAGTATATGACATTTGCAAACATAAAAAAAAAAATAAAGGGCGCACTAGACTATAAGTAAATAGCAGTCTCAAGCATCCTGTGAAATCATGGCACCTGGTGTGCTGTCGTTTTCAAGAAAAGTGGACATTTATATCGTTTTCCAACGATTGTCAGCCGACAATCGTTGGAAATAGTCTAGTTTTCCGATCTGATAATTCCCTGACTCTATAAATTGCTTCGTTTTGTCTGAAGTATGGTCAGGGAACCAGACTACTAGAACATAATTTTTGCTCTCTCTTTTCCCAGCATCTCTGCACACAAAACTTTAAACAGGTCAGTGTTACAGTTACAGTATTTGCATGATGGCACGCTATAAAATACTTACCCTCAAATCCATTTATCTGAAAATTTTAGCAAAAGCAAATGTTGTATACTACTACTTAGGACTGTTAGGGTTAATGATGCGGTGTCCGTTCTTTTTGGACGTGGCATCCCAAAAAATGAATGTTCAAATTGAATTACTACATGTAACTTGTTAGCATTAGAAGTTATGAGCATGCCAATGAGACATTCCACACAAAAAATCCATATTAAGTAATGGAGTTAAGCTTCAATTTTTGCAATAGGAGCGAGATGCTCCTATTCATACAGTGTTTATCCCAACGGTCCTGAATCCTCCAATTTCAATATGATTTTCCATACACCCTAGGGAGTTAGGGTTTAATTAATGCATTGCATATGTGGCAGTCTTCGCACATTGCACACAATGAAGGCAGACAGGCTTCTATAATTCATTTTAGAGGGAAATCCACTCGGTGAAATGAACTGTTGAGTTTAGAGTGTGGACATGCACGTAGCAGCTGGGCTCGATTTAGTTACTAGCCCGGTGTACAAACACTAGTCAAGACTGCTCCGGGCTAGTCAAAATTGCTTCTTAGGTTGCCCGGCGGGCTAGCTAAACATCCACAACTTACCTATAATGGAACTATGATATGAAGTAAATCAAGTAAAAAGATCATTTGTTAAGACAAAATCCCCAATTGTATAATTTCCACATTCTTTTCATGTGCACAGTTTGTTTCTTCTCACACTAAATCTCTGTTGTTCCTATCATTATTTTTCAGACCTGTTTTACCATAGAACATATCGGTGGCCCATATTTTGTAAGGCTGTCCCAAATATACCAAATATTTGAATATTCGATAGTCAACCGAATATTCAAATACTTTTTGGCAGGTTTGAATATTTGAGAAAAAAATATATATGCACGTACAGATACGACACTGCTGCTATTTTAATAGAAAAGTTACCGTGCTTAGCAGTGTCAAATGCCGCAATTTTGTCGACGGTTACTTTTGTATGGACAGAGGTTTATTGTTCCCGTCCGGTAAAACCCTTAAGAAAATTACTGCAAAAACGCAGGCTGGAGTTCAATCATAACATTATATACAAACCAGTAATGATCAGGGTCATGCAAACAAATGTCGATCAGGCGGTCCATAATATCTATCGTCGCACGTAAAACACCGGCGTGCTTTGCGTGCAACTTTGTACCAGCACTGATGCAGTTGCAGCCGAGGCGTGAAAAACTTGATCGGCCGAGTATCGAATATTCAAATATTTGTGACCCGCTCTGCAAAATGGGCACATAAGTCGCTGTATGCTTTTACGCGTAATGGGCCATTTTATGTGAAGCGGGTGAAAAAAATCTTCAAACAAGTGATTTTTAAGGGAGGGAATATTTTGTATCTTTGATACCTATATTATTCTAGTTCGTAACCAAAATCTTTGATTTCAGTGAATAAAGTTGGAAAAAGAATGTGTATGTGTCGAGTGCTTCAATCTACTGCTTTGCTTTTTGTTCTTTCTTTAATGCTTGTTTCTCCTTAAGTCATTTCAAGAAATTCCTGAAAACAAACATGCCAATTTCGAAATATCTCCTGAATGCAAAATGCTACAGGCCTCAGACATACATGTATATACCCATATGAAAGCTTATAAAATGGCCTTTCCAGCTATATATAAAACACTATTTTCAAATTTTGCAACATAATTGCCCTTTTTGCAGAGTGGGTCTAATTAGCTCTGGCTTGGAACACTTTAATTCCCCACCAAGACAGATCAGCCAGAGAGCCAGGGGATTAGTGATGGCACAATTGGATTCTTTGTAATTAGCACTTGCCACAAGAGGACCACACACTCATAAATATGCTGGTTAACATGAAATTCTGCTGAACCAATCAGCTGGGAACCAATCACAAACAATAGCTTCAAATAAATATCAACATCATGGTATTTGGTATGGTTTGCTTAACCCCTTGTGTACGGATGACGGAATATGGCGCAACAAAAACCAGTGCCACCAGGCCGGATGACGCCATTGGCCGCTGTTTGTGCAGTTTCAATCCATTGTTGGATTATTGTGTATATGTTATGCTTGACTGCACAAACACATTGTGGCCGTTTTGCTTGGCTGCCAGAGCTGCTGCAGAACCCGGACGTCTCCCATAAAATACCACACTCAAGGGGTTAACCACTTTAACCCCTTTGTGTCCAGCTGTTATTGATGGGAGGCTGGTATGCCAAAAACAGGCTGTGCAGCCAAGCATAAATGCAAACAATAGGCACCACACTGAATAGAGTGGTTCTTTCATCGCACTTGGAGCCCCCTTTCATGTGAATGAAAGCTTGGTTTGAAAAAGCTCCATCTATTCATTACACTCCCATTCATGTTGACAGTTGAAACATGAATGGACTAAGTACACACAGGAATGCGCCAACAGAGGTCAACTGGCTAGGTGATCTTTTTCAAACCACGGCTATGGCCGTTGTCCGCATTCAAGAGCTTTAACTAATTACACCCAAAAATGCCAGATCTTGAACCTGCAGTTTCTGAGATAAATCTCATGCGCGACTGGAATATTTCTTCACAAGTTACAATGTACATCCATCTGAAGATCTCAGAGCCAGTCATACATGTACGACAGGAAGACCAGGCAGTGATCCCGTGCCGCCGGCTATCCATGGAAAAGGCCTGCCTCAAATCAGCCGTAATTCACTTAACGAGAACATTAATAACCGAGCACGCTCTTGTGTCGACTGCAGACAGCTCCCTGAGAACACAAAGGGTTTCTTGACATTTAACTGTTGAAACGGAGCTTTCTTTTTCGGGGCTGAATTCGGATCGCTCGTAAAAGTCCAAGCGTAATTGTTGCCATTGACATTCACTTGAAAGTTCATTCGGGAAGGCCAATGACATTGCTTTATCAAGAGACATACATGTAGCAGTGATACAGACTGTGTGTTCAAGCAAAAAGGGCAATGTCCTGAAGACATTATGGAGGAATCTCACTGGATCCTGTACTTTTCCTTTTTTGTTTACACCTACCGTAAAGCATATGTAAGAAAGAACATTTGTTTGCCCCTCGTGTTGCACATGAGATGCGATCAAGCAAAATCAGTAGGAACTCGGCAATCCTTGTTTTGAGGTATGGGCCAAAATATATTCGTAGTGGAAACATCTAAATTGACTTTTTTTTTACAAAGACAGAATGGAAAAACATTCTTCTTTCACATGAAAATATGACATGCATTATAAATGTGCTAAAAATGACTCAATTAAAGTACTGTAACTTTAAACTTGATTTTCTGAGTTTCTTTCTTTTTGATGTGCCGGTGTTCAAATATTTGTAACTTTTTAACCAAAGGTCGTATTCACATGGGGTTTTCACTAATATAGAGCTTGAAGTACGCTACAAATGAATATGTAAAAATCCCAAAATTGACCAGGGCCTACTTCAGACTGATTTTGCTTGATCACACCACATATTAGGCTAGTTCATTTTACATATTTGTTTTTTTTCTTCTTCTTAAAGGCAAATTACAAACAAACAGACTAAATAATTGTTTACTTGGTTTTAAAGAAAGTAATGACATCTTGAATACTATGAAATTATTCCATTTCACTGTCATTTTAAAAGCAAACAAGAATTGTAGAAAAATCTTTCAAATCAGCAAATAATATTGCGCTTAACTTTAGCACAAGTTTTATGGTTTATAGCATATTGCTTTAAAATTAGAATTGTTTGTCGACAACTATAAAAGCAAATACATACATACATGTACATTTAGACAAATTTCACACGCTTCCTGATTGAAAGCGAGGCTTTCAGTGCTAAACAAATCTAATCATGCATGCATAAATCACAGCAAATCATAGTGTAGTGCACAGTCAGCACGGTCAAAATAAATACATGCACCTAAATAATATACACTTCAGCATGCACCGAATACTGTAGTATTTGGTAATTCAAATTTAAGAGTGACTTTAATTCAATACAACCACTGAACCGTAACATGACCACTGTCAATTCCCTTGTGACCCACATGTATATCAGAGAATCTGCATCAAACTACACTGTATGTTTGATTTCGAAAAGGCTAATAACTCATTCTCCAATTTAATCTGAACACAAGATGAGTTCATGGACTCATTGCTCTTTCAGATGATCAGACAAATCCTGGCTGTTCAGTTGACACTGAACCTAAAACCCTCCTCGATCCCGTTACGGGGGAAGAAATTTCACAGGAAATGAGTTGTGTAGCCACCGGCTAAGCGAGACAAGACCCGGTGTTGATCTTCCTCGATGCTGGAGGATCAGATGCCTTCTTGAGTAAAAAAAACCACCACAAGCTGTTCGTCTTGAATACAAGAGGAGGCACTGGCTACACAAGACAATTAGTCCCCTGAATTGCAGCAATGCGCCCTACTACATGTACTATTAGTTTTCCTGGGTCCAGATCTAAATAAATGGTAATTCTTCAACAGATTCCAGAGAAATGATCCCACTTCGGGGTAACTTCCACCCTCAGATACATGTAGATCAAGTCACCTTCCTCAAATTGAGGACATATTGACCAATTGGGGACAATTTGACCAACTGATTACATATTGACCAATTGAGGACATATTGACCAATTACAGTGGTGTCTATCATGTACTACACCACGCATATTACCTCGGATTATCTAAACTGTCCAACCAGGGACTCTGACCCAACAGAGTGTTTCTTTCTCTCGGGCACAGTTTATATATGGGCCAGTTTGTTTCACACGAATCTGGATCGCGATCAGTGATCCTTGCATTGGTTCACTCACCTAGTGGATGAAGCGAACCAGCGGCTGGATCACTGATCGCGATACGGATTCATGTGAAAGAAACGGGCCCTATTATGGTATAACACTCATGCACATTGCTCGGAGAAATTACTTTGATCACAAGAGGGCGCAATACAAAGGCAGAGACCAGAGAGAGTTGTGACATGATGAGGGGGGTCCAAAACATTGAAACTAAACATTGACAATTGGTAAGCAATAGCTGTGCACTCCACTGTACACATAAGCGGCCATCTTTGGCATAAAGTCAGAAGTTAATGTCGCAACTCGTTCTATCTATTATTAGCCTGTGTTCAATTGCTGCTTTATTAGTTGTTACTTGGACTTTCAATGTTTGCTCTCTACACCCATACCCATTCTCTTCTCTCCCATCCCCAGGCACTTACTCCTGCTTTTTAATTCAATCCATTTATTAATTTCAGTCTGTTCATTTATAAACTAGACATCCTGTTACCTATCCTATTATATGTTGATTTATTTGATTACTCTCATGTATGTCTGTATGATTGTTGCGTATTTTGGCCGAATAAATAATAATAATAATAATAATAATCTATAGCTTGAGAAAGAGACTAACTGTCGTATGAAGAAATGTTTACCTGCCACAAGAGGGCGCTATGAGTGATCGCCACTGATTTGCAGAGAACTGTACATGTAGGACAAACCTCTTATCAGGGGGAAAACCCTGTGGTTTTATGGCAAAGATATCTACACCTTTATTAGCATTGAATGTGGGTTCAACCTCAACCAAAGTTATATTATACAAGTCTTTTGGGACAATTTAATGCTTGGGGCCTGGACACTGATGAAGACCGGAGCCGAAACCGAGGGTCATTATCAAGCATCCAGGCCCCAAGGCGGTTATAAACGTACTTGTTTAAAACCGGCCCAGCACATATTTATTCCCATTCATAAAATACCTTTTTGTATAGTTCAGCAAAAAACTCAGAAAAAGTGTTTAAAACCGGTTGGTGTTTTATCGGCCGTTTAAAATCACCCACGTGACGGGCTCTCAACCAATAGGAACGGGTAAACGTCTTAGGTATTTATGAACAAGTGTCAGTGGTCACTCCCAGTCACGCAAACTAGTTTAACATACTTAACATAAAAGCGGGTTGTTAAACAATTCTGAAACTGTTTTTTTTTCCCGAGTGCCTAGTGTCTTTGTCTTACCATTGCGTAGTCTCTGGCTTTTACTCCGTCCATTCACGGCTTGCCTGGTCGGTGGGCTGCCAGCTTCGGACTTGGAAGGAATGGCCCTCACACTGTCCAGATCACTGGTACCCTCATCTTCTGTGTCACCCTCTGAAACAATCAAACGCAAAGATAACTTGACGTGACTGTCTGACCCATTAAACCCAGTTGACGTGTATAGCCGCAATTTGAAAATTGACACCTGGCCGGTTGACGGGTATAGTCGCATTTTCTGTATTTTTAATCTATTGTTGGGTTATTGTGTGTATTACGCTTGGCTGAACATCCTTTTGTGTCCGTTTCACTTGGCTGCACAAGCCAGTCCAGCATACCAGCACCCCATTATAAATACCCAGTATCAAGGGGTTAAGGAACTCTGTGCAGAAGTCAACTCCACCCGACTCCAACATTCGATTCAGATTAGCAATTCCATTTTTTTTGGAGTTGTTTGCCTAAAGATTTAGAATGTCATGTGATATTCAACAGATGCTATAACTGGCTTCAACTGGCTTCAACTGGCTTCAGTAGTCACACAGTTGCATACAGACGCATTGCGAGTCTAGGTTTATACGTCCGAGTCTTCACCTTGTTGGGGGTGTCGTAGCTTCTCCATCTTCTTCTGTCTAAGAATGGCCTGGAATTTCCTCTCTACCTCCTCCATTTGCATCGGATCCAAATCGCTCTGGTCACCAAACTCATTGAATACTCTCACCTCTGGACCTTTAGAGGAGATCCACAAAATCATGAAAGAATAGCTTGTCAAGATTTTGGCAGTTACTATATGTCACTGAATAGGCCAGTTATTGTTCTTAAATGCTTAAAGACGAACTCCAACGATTTAAATGCTTTGCATGCTCACCGGTAAAAGGTCAGATTACATTAGATGTAAATGAGCTTAGGCGTCACGCTCCTTTTCACGAAACTGGGATAGAAAGGCAACAAAAATGCATTTTTTTTTACATAAAAACCGGACGTCCAAAGATAGGGATCTTGACAAGTATCTGTTTTAAACTTCACAGTGAATTGAGGGCGAGCAGTGTGGACCTACAGAACACTCCAAAGGGATTTGTGGTAAAAGAATAAATACTGTAGGGATCTTGCCAGTAGAATGTGTTTGGTCGTGAAGATTTTAAGTTTTTTTGCCATCCCATCAGGGGGAATCAGGTTGGCGCAGTGGTTACTGTCCCCACCTTTCACCACTGTGGTCCGGGTTCAATTCCTGACTTGGTCCACATGTGGATTGGGTTTTCAGTCCCTACCTGATTCCGTGGGTTTTTTCCCAGAATATTCTTCTGGGGTTTTCCTCCCACCTCTAAAACTGTAACTTCTTCTCATTGTCTTCTCTCTACAGGTTTCTTCAGGCTTTCGAGCTACAGTGCCCAGGGCGCTTTTGAGGAATCCTTGGTTTCATTACCAGAAAGAATTAATAATAATAATAATAATCAGTAGATCCATACACGCATACTCCACATATGTGACCCGCTCCAGAAAAAGGTGATATAAGTCGCGCTATGCATTTACGTGTAATGGCCCTTTAAACGTTGAGAGGGTGACATTTTTCATCAAAATTCATTTTGTTTTTTTTGTTTTTAATGACATCTTAAATATCTAAAGTTTCAGGTTTGGTGCACAACAATGTTGATTTCAGTGAATAAAATGAAAAAATAACCTTTTTAGAGTGCATTGTTGCATTGCATTGTATTAGAACTAGATATTTCAAAGCCTGTTTTCTCTGTTGTGCAATTTGAACTCCATAGAACTAATTAATATGCAACAATGCGATATCTCCAGAATGGAAAGGGCTTTGGAGCTCTACCACGTACCAAATGAAAGCTTACATTGCGGGCTTTCCATCAAACTCATTTTTCATATTTTGCGACATAATATGTGACCCGCTCCGGAAAAAGGTATATTATGTCGCAAAATATGAAAAATGAGTTTTATGTATGTTTGGAAAGCCCGCAATGTAAGCTTTCATTTGGTATATGATAGAGCTCCAAAGCCTTTTCCGTTCTGGAGATATCACGTTTTTGCATATTAATTAGCTCCATGGACTTCAAATTGCACAACGAGGAGAAAACAGGCTTTGAAATAGCTAGTTCTAGTATAATGCAATGGAACAATGCACTCTAAAAAGGTTTTTTTTTTTCACTTTATTCACTGAAATCAACATTGTTGTGCACCAAACCTTAAACTTTAGATATTTAAGATGTCATTAAAGACAAAAACAAAAAAATATTTTGACGAAAAATTTCACCCTCTCAACGTTGAAAGGGCCTTCACACATAAATGCATAGCGCGACTTATATCACCTTTTTCTGGAGCGGGTCACATATACCTTTTTCCAGAGCGGGTCACATATAGTACAGTATAGTTTGGGACTCCACACAGCACACAGTTCTTTAACACTTCAAAACCCTTCACCTGAGAATATTGGAAGGGTTCTAGAGTGTCATTATGCAGAACTATGTCCCTCTTTTTTTAGGATCCTATGATGTGTTTGAGTGGTACAGAATTTTCCAAAAGCAAAATCTTTTGGTGAATAAATCTTGCAGTCCAAAATCTAGGCATCTCTCACTAGGGTAGGATGGGTAGGTAAGGGCAGCCACAACAACCACAATGGCAAGACCTGACCCGGGTTTAGTTGCATTTTTACATTGGATTCGAACCGGTCATCTGACCCCGGCAAGCTCGGTGGTAGAGTGGTTAAAGGTGTCTGCAGTAGTAAGCAGAAGGTTGTGGGTTCGAGTCCCACCTGAGTAAGTCTGTGAATTATTTTTCCTACAGTGCTTTATATACACTACATAGAGAAAGGGAGAAAAAAATTTCGTTCTAATTTACATCATCCCCGATGCAAATTCCATCTTCTCATTTAAAATCTACTGGCAGATGAGTCCAAACCATTTGCAGGGAAATGGGAAAAACATACAATATTAACCCTAACCCTGCTAAATGCAACAGAATGCACCAACGGTAAAAAGTTGTTGCATTTAGCAGTCAAGGCATGTCTCCTGGTCTGATGCATTAGTATTGTGTATAAAGCCCTGTCCACACTGGACTTTTTTTGGTAAAACTTACCGAGACGATGGGTACTTTTCCCATTTTAAGTCCAGTGCGGACAGCCTAGGACGTTTTCCTCTCAGTTACTTTTCCCCGAGCCAAGCGGTTACTTCTACCGGGCAACTGCTGCCCAGGAAAACCGACCAGGTAACTTTTCCCCGAGACGATAAGTCCAGTGCGGACAGTGCGAGTCGGTGAAAGCGGCTCAGGAAAGCGTACATCCGGCCCGAGCGCAAGGTCATGCTTCACAGGGAAACCATGCATGCGCTTTGCTTTGTTTCACCGCGGTGCAGTTCCAAATTCCAAATTCCAAATTCCAAATTCCAGTGCGTTGTTCCTCTTTTGGTCGCAATCTTGGCAGATAATATTATTGATACAGTCAGAAGTTTGATTTGTGCTAAAGACATAGGCCTGCGTGTACACATCGGCCGGAAAAATGAAAAGGCAAAGCGCCCTCATGAGTCATTATATTGACAGCTCGTTTACTTCTACCACGGTCTCGGTAAAATTTTCCTGTGTCGAAAGTCAAAGTGCGGACAGTGGTCACATTTGACCATTTTTCATTTTACCATCGTCTCGGTAAAACCTTTCCCCCAAAAAGTCCAGTGCGGACACGGCTTTAGCCTCCACCAACAAGGCTGGTACAGATGAGTTCACTGCACAGTGCAACATTGCATTTTGCAGGGTTCTTATTTCAGCTGTGTTGCATTCTGTTGCATTTGGCAGGGTGCTCATCAGAGAATACCTCGTGGGGGTGAGGGTTAAAACACAAAATCACTGGCTTCACCTTTTTGCAAAGCCTCTTGGAACTTCTCGTACACCATGCTCGTCTCGACGGACTCCAGGTCACTGGCAATGGTCACCTGGTCAAAACTCTTGACCGGTACTCCGGCCACCTGCTTAACCATCAGGGAGCGAAAGCGTTGCTCGTATTCCTCCGTCTGGATGGACTCCGGGTCACTCTGGACATTGACGGAGTGACCGCTCCTGGGAAGATTGCTTAGAATTGCATATTTGGGAGTGGCACGTGGATCTGAATGAAAAAACCAACAATAACAGAAGTTAAAAACTCTTTCAAAAAAAATATTTTTTAAGCAATTGGGAAATTTTGGGAGACATCAATAACAATAATTTCAGAGATTCTGATTATTTTTATTTTAGAAACGGGAATTATCAGAATGATATATTTCTATTTTTATGTTTATTATTTTTGTTGGGGGGGGGAAACTCTAAAAGGCCTTTTTTTTAGTACGGAGTATATTGTTTTTGTTTACATGACAATTGAGCCTGGTTAAACATCAATTCCAGCTTAGAAAATTGCACAAATATAAACAAGTCATGGTGAATGCAAATGAAAGCCATGCACAACCAGATAAACCCCACTAATGTTTGATACAAGCTCGTCAAATGAAAGAAATACAAACTCATTACAGATGGAAGCCATGCTCTTGATCTTATCACATTACAGACATCTACATGTAGTTCCCTCAAGGCAAGGCAATGTTGTAGAAACGATATCTAAATATAGATGACGGTAAACAAGCTATATATTCTGTGGACTAACATTGACATGGCAGAAAGCTAAGATTGCTAGCGATGATAACGTTCTCTTTCAGAGTTGAGGAGCAATAGAATGTTTGCGTCACAAATACAAGATGTGCTATTTGATGATAAAGTGATTGGATGACATTGGCGCTTACCCATCACCCTCACGACCTCAAAATGACCTTCGTAATCCTCGGTCCTGATGGAATCCGACCCGACGTCGCTCTCGGTGACCGCTTTACGGAGATACATATATTCAGGAAGGCCACTTGGCGTTGACGTTGGTAAGGTGATTGTCCGTTTCTTTCTGCTCCTTGTTTTCCCTCTTTTACGCATCCCGGGAACTGTTAGATGGTCAGATTTTTTCAGGGGAGATGAGGCTGCCGGTGACCCATGACCCGGACTACGAGTGGACGGATTACTGTGATGCATCGTTCTCTTGGGGGAGGTTTTACTGTTGTGGTTGGTGGAAGACGGTTTGTTTTGCCGGACGATACTGGTCTGGAAGACGTGCTCGAAATCTTCGGTCGCGATGGAGTCAGCGTCATGGCCACGGCCTGCTTGTCGGTGCTCTAAGAAAGACTGGCTATTTGGGGCATGCGACCGGTGTGCTTGACCACCCGTATCGGAGCTTCTTGAGCTTGTAGTATTTGGGGCGTCACGGTTAGTCCTTGGAAGCTTCGGATTGTGTTGACCGTTGCTGCGGTTTGGCGACACAGTCTCCCCAAATAGGGGTTCGCTGGTCGAGTCAGACAAAACCATAGAAACCATCTCCTGGATTCGCGATGAAATTTCTTCTGTGTCACGATGATCACTTTCGCAAGAGTCCTCGCCGTTCATGTCGTTTGTTTTGTTCAGTAGCCCTTGTGGCTTGTACTGACTATGCTCGCCGTTTGACGCCGTGACGGAATACGGCAGTTGACCGTAGTATTTTGGCAGTGCATCGTGGGAATGTGAGGGATTGTGAGAATGCTGTGAAGGCAGTGCGTCGGTGCCAGAATCTGTGTGGGTTAGCAAGAAGGAAGAGGGAGGGGGAATATGGCTGTTAAGTAAGCCGCAGTTAGCAAATGGTGTTCAATACGCAAGCATTGCTACTAAAATGATTTTGCTATTGTTAGTGCTACTGCATGTGCTAAGGATATGCACCACAACTTTTTCCAAACATCACTTGATACTATGAGTTTTAGACATATGTTTTAGCAATGTTTATATGGTTATGGTGAGTTAGTACAGGATTGCAAGGCCAACAAAATTCTGTTAGAGTAAACAAAACATATTGAGTTAAGAGGGATTTCAATGTGTAACCACAATCTCACAATTTTGTCAATATCTTTGGAGGTCATTAGTCGGAGGTCATTAGTCACTTCGGGGCAGGTCCAAGGGTTGAGTCAAAAGTTCCACCTCCCCAACCTTATTCCAATTGATTTTATTTTATTTTATTTGACAGTCAGGATAGCAATTTTGTTGTCATGCTTTTATGCTAAAAGCTTCACACCTTGGCCAGTTGGTTTTTTGTTTAGATTTTTTATTCGATTTATTATTTTATTTTATTTTTGGAGGGGGGGGGGATTTGTCCTTGCAATTTATGGTACGTTTTTTTATATAATAAACCTTCATGTTGCTTTCACTGTAGCCAGTTGCCTTTTGAGCCCTGTTTCAATGGTTAGTTAAACAATTCTTCTATGCTTTGATCTTTTAAACAATTGAGAACAAAAACTGCTATGCTCTTGTAGGAATGAAGGACTGCCATTTAAATGGTATTGTGTCTGCAAAAAAGAATTTAGCAACGGCAAGACGGTTGTTACAAACCACCGACATCTTTGGCCTGCTGTAATCCCAAATCAAACCAATAGAGGGTGCTTTCAGTATTTTTCATACCTTGGAGATTCAATGTCTCCTCGATTCTTAACCGGACATCCTCAGAGCAGATGGAGTCGATGTCGCTGATCTCTGCTACATATACCATCTGTCTGTGTGGAACTGAGCCGGGAAAAATCAATGTGTACATAAAGTTACTGATCTCTATGTAAACTGGGTAGCTCATCGGCCACTGCATGCTGCACAAGCATCTGAAGCCAACTGCTGCCATATTACCACTCCCATTTTACCACTGATCTCTATGTAAGGAGAACGAGGATGAAAATAGACACTGGGGACAAGGATGGCAAACCTATTGTTTTGGGAGTGGTAACATGGTGGATGGCAGCTTCCAGTCGAACAGCCGATGCACCATCCAGTTTACATGGAGATCGGTGAAATTAGCCTGATATATTATAGAGTTTTCTAGCGTTGATGCCTTTGACTTTTCCTCTGACTTTTCCTCCGACTTTCTTCAAGTAGTGTCACCAATCTTCTTCACTGATCAGCTTTAACCTCTTCAATACGGACGACGGCCATGGCCACGGTTAAAAAAAAAAAAACTCCTGGTTGGTTCTCGTCTATGCACGCATTTTTGCACGTACTCAATCTATTGTTTGCCTATTGTTTGTGTTACGCTTCACTTCACAAGCCCGTATTGGCATACCAGCACCATGATTAATAACAGTCGGCCAGATGTGTTAAACTCATTCAGTTGAATATTGGAGCTCACATACAAAAATTACTTGTGAAATTTAATCTGGTAGTCAAAAGGGTGGTGTTTGGAAACTGGGAACAAAATGGAACGAAGATCTCCTAATGTGGCCGCTTGAAAAAATCCCAATAAATTCCCAAGTTAACCTGTGAGAGTTATGTTTAAGTTGACAAATTATGATAAACTACTAGCTCAATTCCCATACTCAACCCCAATGGTGACTATAGTCGCCTGTGCACTATACCCCCCTTTAGCCCTAATGGTGATTAAAGTCGCCTGTCAAGTGCTTTGTGCGTGAACAATGTGGTCACCACAGGCTGCATGCCAATAAACAATGCGGGGCTGAAAGGGTTAAGAAGATAAAGAAAGTTTTGTTTCAGAGTCGGGAGATAAACCCCCAGAATCACATTCCAGGGAAACCGACAGAATCATGAAGGTGCTGAACACCCAATCCATCAGCTGACCATGGGAGAACACAATGTGAAATGAGTGGATCTCAAATGACTTATCATAGCCGACTGCAGAGCCAGCCGCTTACTTCTGGTCTTGCTGGAAGGAGTTCCGTTCTTCTGGATCACTCCGAATGAAGACCCCCGGTGTGTATGATCCCCACTGAGGAGAGGGATGGAGTCCCCTGGATGACTTCCTGTACCCAGGCCCGTGTCCGAGGCACTTTCATCTGTGGCCAAACAAGAAAGAAGATGGGGTGGAAAGGGCAAGGAAAATTGGTCATACCACTAGTCGATTTGTGATGTACCTTACACCTGCACTATAACATTCAAGTGAGAACGATACATGTAGCTAGTCAAACTATGGTCCCCTCTTCATGTAACAATTTAGTACGACAAATGTTGCTATTGATTCGCGCAATGTTAGTCTGACAAATTGTTAGTCCAACAACTGTCAACTGTAGTTATTCACCGTCATTGATTAAACTTGCTCATGTATTTCCTACATTAGGGCTTAAGGGGAACAGGGGGTGTGAGATTGGCACAGTGGTATTTTCCATGCATTCTGCCTCTGGGACACGGGTTCGAATCCCGCGACACTGGCAGGGGCCAATCTCACATTTCAATGGCTCTTCCATATAGGGGTGTGCATTTACGGGAAGTACGGGAATCGGGTACCTGATTGAAAACAAGCACGGCTACCCGTTAACCCCTTGACCCCGGATTTCATATGGGGGCGCCGGGGCACCATGCCAGCTTGTGCAGCCAAGCAAAAAGGAAACAATAGGCTTGTGCAGCCAAGCGCAACATACACAATACCCCAATAATGGATTGAAAATGCATAAATTGGCCTGTATAGACGTCAACTGGCCAGGTGGCAATTTCCAATCTGCACGTATTTGGGTCAACCGTACGCAAGGGGTTAAAGAAAGCCAATCCCAAAAAATTTAATCTCGGAAATTGCTGTTCGTATTGTTTGTTAAGGTCCGCACGTTAATACTACCACATCGGTGCATCAATGCAGTAAGATGCAACTGTGTACAGTGAGCTCTGTAGCTTTATGGTATAAATTGCATTTTCGCAAGCATCAAACATGAAAACATGTTTTTCCATGTACCCTGGGTTTTCATTTTGAAAATTCCCAACAATTGACATTCAAAAACTTTCCTTTTCATTGTCTGAGAAATAACTAAGTAAAAATTATGTTAAATTGGTTACAGGTACAAATGTACTCGATTCAATAATCTGGAACCGGTTCCTGACATAAGCGCGGTCAGGTACTCGGGTACCCGATTCAGATGTACAGCCCCCTCTTCCCCCACACAAGACTCTAACACTGTTCCCATTGGGTCAACACCGTGACTCTTCTTCGATAATGAAGCCTACCATCATTGGCCTCATCAGATGCAGCCTCATCGCTGGACCTCGAGACCGTCCTCGTTGAGACCCTCCGACCATTCTTACTGATTCTTGATTGGCCAGAGCTGTTACCATGGTAACTGTGCTCGCTTTGCTCACTGTTCAGGCTCTGTTGGAATCAAACGCATCAGAAATTATTCAAGGGGCAGGGTTGGGATGGGATGAGAAGAAAATAAATCAAAGACATCTTGCCAGTGATGTAGTCGAGATCATCACACGACCCTGCAAGACCCTGCAAGACCATCACAAGAACTTCAGTCTTTTAATTCAAGTCTCAAGTTATTCAAATGAACTGGAATCAAAGCATTCCTTTGTCAGTCTATGCCTGTTACTTGTGCCTGTAACAAGCTGGTCTTGTGAATGGTCTTGTAAATGGTCTTGTGAATGGTCTTGTAAATGGTCTTGTGAATGGTCTTGTGAATGGTCTTGTGAATGGTCTCGATTACATCACTGCATTTTGCTCGTGTAGTCAATTTGGATTGTGATCAAAAGACCAAATTTCAGTCATAAAAGCAAGGAGATCCTAACTTTGTGATCGTTTTGCAGAATCTTTTACAAAGACTAAGCAACACAATTTACAATGTGACAGAAACTTGAAGAGTATCTCACAGTACTAAAGAACAACAGTAAAAGGACGTGATGAGACAGCCAGGCGAGTAGAGTGTCTAAAAGTTTGGACAGGGGAACTAATGATGAAAGGCCACTGGAACACATTCCAGGATAGTATCTATAAAAGAGGTTCAATGAAGCGTGTTACGTGTTAGCATTCTGAAATTCCAATACTCATCATCTCACTGGCCTACCCGGTTGATGATGTCATTCAGCTCAGCATCTATGTTATCCAGAATCAGGTCTACATGATGCATGTTCAGGACTGTATGTCGCTTCTCGCCACTTCCAACCGTCATCGGTTCCCCACCACCCTGCGACCCCAAGGCTTGGCTAGTATTCTCCACATTCCCCTCTTCAAAACCTCCGTCGTCGTCCTCTTCATCAGCAACCTCCGGCTGAAGATGGTCTGAGGAGCTATAGCCATCCTCTTCTTCCTCCTCCGCAGACCGACTGTGGTTGTTTTGGGACCCATTAAAGTCCATCTCTTTGCTGTTGTTGTTAACTTCGTAGTCCATTTTGTTCTTCTCTTTGTATTCTCCTTTGTGATGGCTCGCATCTTCATAACTCTCAAACTCTCCCTCCGAAGTCCCGGACTGTGAGTCTAAGGAATGTCAAAAAGAACAAAAAAGTTAGTGCAGTGGTCAGTCAAGTAGGCTTGTCTTGACAAAAGTAGGACTGTCCAATTCTATTTTCCAACCAATGGTGGGTGTGTCCTGGACCAAGAGGGATTGTCCAACCTCTCGTGGGTGTGTCCGGGACCAAGGATTGTCAAACCCCTGGTGGGTGTGCCCAAGACAAAAAGAGACACTATAGCTCCTCATTGGCCTGACCAAGAGGGGTGATCCAACTCCTAATGAGCATGTCCCAGGCCACTGGGAATTGTTAAACTCTTAGTGGGGGGTGTCCAAAACAAAGACTAGTTGTCCAACTGGAGACACATAATAAATCAAAAGGAGCTGACCAACCCCAAGTAGGGACGTCCTGCCAAAAGTGGGTGTGACCTGCCAAAACTGGGCGTGTCCTGCCAAAACTGGGCGTGTCCTGCCAAAACTGGGCATGTCCTGCCAAAACTGGACGTGGCCTGCCAAAAGTGGGCGTGGCCTGCCTATTTCGGTTAAAGTGAGATTGTCTCTGTAAAAAGCAGGACAGAGCCGCTCGAAGCATGCCTAAATTTTAATTGCCCAAGTTGACTCCCTTTCAAAAAAGTGTCCAACCCAAACCGAGCCTTTTATGTCCACATTAAATGTAGATCATGTCAAAATGTAGATCATGTCATGTCAAAAGAGGGGTAAGCCTTTCCCTGTTCTGTCTAAAGTGAGATTCACTCACCCAAAGCAAGACCGTCTAAAGCAGGACTGCACCAACCAATATGGAACTCACCCCGTTACATGTACAGGTAAGCCTGTCTTAGCCACAGAAAGACTCGAGGGCTACGGCTAGCTTGAAAACTACATACCTGCAATCACGAGGTCCGACTCCCCGCTAAAGTTCTGATCACTCCAGGAGCCGTTCATCCTGTGACCCCTGTCCCCTCAGCAATGAACAATGACTCCTCTGTGGCTAGACACTCATTGTCTCATCTCCCTATAAACAAACAAACCCAAGGGGAATAAGTAAATTGTTGGTATTTTGCAAACTTTTCTAAAGCCGCGTTCGCATTGGACTAATTATTGTCAATAGTTACCGTACGCGATTGTTAACATTCCACTGTGGTTATTCTTCCGTGCGTCCGCACTTGGATTACACGGCTCGCTAAAAGTCCCTGGCCAAATAAACTATTATGCAGTGAATGTCCTCTGTGGTTTTGTAGAACGCGCAAAATGTACACGCATTTCATTGTGTATGCCAACGTAGAGGCGCGGCATGCATTGATCTGCAGACGGCACGTGATCAAAATGTAGGTTTTACTTTACCGTGGATGTCCGCATTGGACTTTTTAGCAACGTAAAACCTACCACGTAACTCTTCCGCTACTCGCTTGGGCCTGTAAAACTTACTGCTGCGGAGGGTAAAACCGACAACCAACAATCAACACTTGACAATTTGGCAAGTTTACTGGCTGTCTGCATTTTACCAAAAAGAGTCCAATGCGGACACGGCTTATGCGGACTCGTTTTGCCCAGACTAGTACATGTAGTGCCTTGCTACAAAAATTACTCCTGAGCTAAACCATGTTTGATTCCAATTTCCAAGAAAGGAATAAATTCTTGGTTTAAGTAGATGTTGACACACTGCCAAATTATGCAAGATACATGTACTGGAATTATTGTAGTATAATTGGAAATGGTTCCACTGTGTTTTTTAATTGTCCGAAAAAGTAATAATTTCACTTTTTTTGTTCTTGCTAAATGCAAGTTTTCCTTTTGTCATCTGCCCTCCTGATTAAGCTTTGTTTTGTTGTGTTAAAAAGTGGAATTTAACAGCTGCCAATTCAAAAAAAAAAAAAAAGACATTTTTTTTTAAATTTCAAGTAACTAATAAAAAAAAAAATATCTACTGTTGCCCCAAAAGTTTTATATGACAGTATTTTTCAAAACAAAATCACAAAAATCACATTAAACAGTAACTCACTGCTCTTAATCTTTGATTCATCTGTCCTAATGATGTTTGTACATGTAGTTTATTCTATCATGAACAACATTTATTTTATTAAAAAAAAACAAAAACTGCAATATAACATGGCTGAAATACGGACCTGTAGCTGGGGGCCAAACATAAATTTCTCTTATTAAATGCATTAATGCTTAATACACAACCATTCACATACATGTACATGTAATAATGCCTGCCTGAACATTAAAATACATCATTTGATTAATGTGTTTACAAGTTCTGGGTCAGTATTTTATGTCTTTCATGTTAATTTCACATACATGTACACGAACAATTTTAAGGCTGTGTTCAGCTGGCTTTATAAACTTCATACTCGTACAATTAGATTTAATGTCTGTATTTTTTTGAGTTTCAACCCGAAAAAATGTTTTTTTTTCAACTGGGGCATCAATTTCAATCATCATGAGGCAGCATTTTCAATGAGGCATCGAGTGAAAAAACTGCCTGCATTTTGTTATGAATAGCTATAAGTTTTATTCCATTTGTTTTGCTGAAGTAAGAAATACAATTTGAAAACATGTTACAAGAAAAACAAAATCATTTTTTTTTTAAATTATATTCAAGTTTGTCCTGAACAAGGCTAAAAGCCACTCAAGGTACAGAGCTACAAAAGGATGAAGCAAATATACAAGAGGTAGGAATTAAGATCCCCCTTGAAGCAGGAAAGATCGTAAGATGAAGGGAAACATGCACCAGGCAAAGAATTCCATAGAGATACAGAACGAGGGAAAAAAAACTATTGTCGAAGAGCATACACAGTACGTCTTTAAATAATACTCCAAAAGCATTTTGACTCATAGACAGTTCACAGACATCTGAGAATGTGACAAATACAGCATTTGACAGTTTTCACTCTGAGAAGGCAAGGAACAAAATTGGCAATACAGAAGTAACATAAACAGTCATTACTCCACAAGCAGCCCCAAACGTCTTGTATTGACTGCTACAGCTTCTGTGGCTCAGACTCCTGTGCAAATGTGAGCCATCTCTTCCAAGTTCAAGTTGATTACAGTTGGGCAATCGGGTCACTTGACGCGTAATCCCTGATGGGATTTTGCGACTGATATGGCCCAATTAGAACCTACACCCCAGGCGCTGCATAGAATTCATAAGAAGGTGCCTATAATTATGCTATTACCGCGCAAGTGGTCCAATTCTGGTCATATTTGGAGACTATGATGCAGAAACTGCACATCAGCTTATATACTAAAAGTTATAGGCCTCCCTTATCATAGGCTTATTTCTGTCGGGAGGGGAAAGAGATTTCAAATTACTGAAGGTTATCCTGTGGAAGTAATACTATATATTACAACTGAACGTTGTTCAGTGGGCATTGCCTGATTATATATATTATTGGGGGAGGTAAATTGGTCTCACCAACGGTGGAAGTTTGATACCCCTACTGGGTCTGTATATATCCGAAAAATGTGCATAATTTCTTTGGTACCTATTGAATATTTATTCTCTATTTAGATCTGGACCTAGAAAAACCATAACGCGTGATACTGTAGGGCTGGCAACCTAAAATGTGGCCAACACCACCACCTCTGTCATAGCCCTTTACCGAGAGTGGCTTTTAGCTTTGTATTGGGCGACGTACATGTACCCTCCAAGATATTTTGGCTAGAAACCCTGCCAGACGCATTAGATTGCATACTTTGTCACATTGACTTGTGTGCAGAGTGCAGCAAAAGGAAGCTGTCTCCACAGATGCACTGTGCTGCGTCTGGCAGGGTTAGGGTTAAACAAGAAACGAAAAACAAAAACAAACAAACAAAATTAAAATGGCATGCAAATTGCTAGAAAAAAAATAGTATTACAGTGTAACAATGCTTTGGACTATAAATGGTGTAGGCTTTTAGGATTTTACAGTATGCTTCACTCAAAAGACACAAATCACAGTTACAAAATGTATACACCAACGACAAAGTCTTGTTATATCTGAGTAAACAGTCAACATACCATACAGTAGAAAAGACAGAAAGATGGACTGACAAACACACAAGGAATGTTCCCAGGCCGCAAATATACACTATCTACACCGCCGACATGCAGGGTATATAATTAACACAAAATGAGCTGTAGATATCTGTAACATCGCAATTCATGTTGTATCTTTATAGGCACACACAACGAGTTGAAGGACCCAAATTATTTTGGAATTGCACCCAGCACGGTGCCTGCTTATAAAGTGGGGCGTATCAGATAAGGTGCCCCTCCAAGCCGCATCCAGTCAATATTCTAATAAGGTTTGATAAATATCGTAATTAGTCCGAGGGTCAAAAGCAATTCCGGGGCTCTGACAAATGGAGAATTAATGAGAGCAAAGGTCCGAGGGGGGGGGGGGGAAACAGGGTCCGCGTCGCCACTCTCTCACTGTGAGATGAAATGCCTGTCAGAGCGGTATCTGGCACTGATTTGAACACAGGGTAATCGCACAAATTGGCGGGTGGCAAACGGTAGCTTGTGTATGTCTGGTTGCCTGGAAACCATACAATGTACATCCGCTAATGTACAGGGAAGACAATTTGATTTTGAGAATGTAGTTGGTTGCTGGACATTAAGCTAGTGGGTACTACCACATCAAACAAAATATCTACATGCTGCGATTGAAAGTGCGAATGGTATTTTTTGAATTAATTCCCATTTCCATTGTCATTCACATTTCACAAAACTTATATACATTTCACCCAAACTGTTTCCCTGTGAATTTGCAATGAACCTGGAGAGGAAAAAAGTGTGAAACTAGTTTGAAAATTTTACAAATGTGAGAATAGGTTTCTCACTTCAATTTCCAAATACAAAAAAAAGTGAGAAAGGGTTAAAGATATTTTTCTATATGTATATTGTACAAGTGGGTTATTCCATAAATCTGGGTTCCAACAGTTCGACATTTTTTGGTTTCCCTGTTACACCTGACCTGTGTAATTTCCCATCAAGTATCATTAAAATTGACTTCACACTATTTTGTACTCGTTTGGCAGGTACTTTGCTTTACACAATCACTCTTGTAGATGCATTAAAGAATGTGTCCGGAATTATGTCACAACGTAACAGGGACACCCAAAATGTCACACAATGTACTTAAAAAAAAAATATATATATTTTCTTACTTTGATACAAAGTGGGGGGCAGGTATTCTTTCTTGAGCACCAGGGAGTTTCGACCACCCTCCCAATCCGACCCCGTTGTCTGTTCTCTTTTCGAGTTTCACCCCCAAAAATAATTTTGCATTTTTAATTGCTATTTGTGTCGCAATACAAAATGAATAGGTTTTTTTTTATTAAAATAAAATACAAAATTTTCATGAAAATTTTAGATGAAAATCTAATTTATTGAAGAGCACGGAGAGTAAATCTTCAAAAAATAAACCACTGAACTCTGCTTTTGAGCAATCAGATTGGGACGATTAGCGCGGCTCCTCTCTAATTGACCGTTATGAGTGACTACTATTAAGAGATATTACAGGTGACGTCTTAAGTTAGCCTCCACATCAACGCACATTCCGTATAAAGTCTTGCCACACAAACTTGTATATGACTAGGGCTGTGCCGAATATTCGACTATTCAAATATTGGATCAATGTTCGAATATTCAAATATTTATTTTCGAGTTCGAATATTCGAAGGTGAAATGCAAAGGAATGTAAGAAGAGGGAACAGTTCAATTTTTGATAACGAAATTGTATTCTAGAGGGTTATTTCAAGGTAACTCCAGACATAATAGCAGCTGATGCCTCAAATTATATTGTAAAAACTCTCCAAGAATATGGAAATAGATCGTTGATTAATAAAATTATAAAACTTGCAAAGTTAGCATTGTATATGATGATATATTGGTGCAAACGTTGAGGAAATAAATAGTGAAACCTTCCAAACGGCATTTCGAACTGGAAATCGGATGACTGGAAGTCCGAAGAGGCCGGAAGATGGCTGCATCTGAATGAAGTTGAACATTCTGCAAGTAAGTATCTCTCTGCAAGCACAAATTGTGGCGTGGAGAGATTTATATTATTGGCTTAACAATATTCTCCAATCAGTTTTATATAGATAGTTTTATATGATTTATTTGATTTTCAGAATGGTTACTGAAATCGAAACCATTCTCACAAAACGACGACGATGCAATATTTTCTACAAGACACGTGGACCCAAAATAACCTTTTTTTAAGTGGAAAATTGGAAGGATAATAATCCTGAAGAAAATTTTTATTAACGGGTTCACTATTGGTTTATTGTGGTTTGATCAGGGGCAGGGGGAATCATGGTGCGGTTTCAGGAATGTTCGGTTTCGACTGATATCCTATCATGCATGTTTCGATAAACGACGAACAGAATTTGACATAGAGGAATTTCACATTAGCCCCTTCTGCGCACTTTCGAGTTGAAAGCGAGAATGTCAGTGGCAAACAAAACAATGCTTTTCAGCACATTCATTCATGCATGAATTTAATAATCAGGCCATATAACGCAGCGCAGGCGCACGATCAGCATAAAGTTGTTTACTGTGACATTGAGATCCTCGTTTTCAAACGCGAAAGTGCGGAGATCGGCGCTAAACTAAGGCTGCAAGTTTCCGGTTTTAAAATTATCCGTGTCACCGTTTGTTTTATGGCTACGGTTTACGTTAACCGTAACCAATGTTCTTTTGTGTAAACAAAGAAAAAAAAAGAAAAACAAGTCTGGGGAGTCGGGTTCATAACCTAATTTTGTTACCACGTGATTGGCAGAAATTGATCACACATCGCTAATTAAGACGGTAACATCAAGAACGGGTGAACAAAATTTCCCTGCCCCCACAACGCCAACAACGATGCGAAATAAATTCACTCTAATACGGACGAGCACGTGAGAAGTTTTGTTGACTATGATGACCTACCCCCAATATCATAGACGGCCCGTGCCCAAATTCAACTAATTATGAATTCATGATGCACTAGTACGGTGCACATTATAGCTGGCAAGCACATGGAAAACATTCTTCATCGTCCACCTAACCCCATTGGCTGTTGCCGAACATCGTGGTCGGTCCGTGCCCAAATCTAACCAATCATCTTTCATAATGCATCGAGCTTCATTGGGCATGCACTGTGCGCCCAAAATCAAGGCCCGATTGGCCCTCGTCCCACATCGTAGACGGCACATGTACATGTAGAATCTAACCAATCACGATACATCAAGACGATTGGCAGTGGGATTTATTTTTTTACAGTTTCACCAATTGGCATTCGTGCAACATTGCACACATAGTATTTGCTACCCTGAGACTCAAAACAACGTATACCAATGCATGGGTAATTTTGTTGAAAGAAAAATGATACCAAGATCTGTTGATTCGGTCCAGCAGTTTTTGTTGACTAGAATCTATTATTTTGTGAAACCAGAAGTCGGCGGTCACAAATTCTGCCACCCCGTTGCTGTTATGTTATAGATTTCAGTCTGCAAAAAAATTACTATAGCTATTTGCATAAAATTAAATATGCATAAGGCACTTCAAAAACCAAAATTTCAATGATTAACCATTAACTTGTCATATAATCTGTTTTTAGAGACTGTGGTTGCAGAGAAAAAGTTTTTTGAAATGATTTAAAATGATTTTGAAATGATTTGTTCAAAGTTTGGTGGTAAAAGGAATTTAAATCTTGATTTTTTTATCCTCAACACTGACTATAAAGTCCACTGTTTTGTAGACGTCAAGAAGCCTCGAGAAAATGTTGACTTTGCCGGATTCCTTTGCAAAGTTAAGGGTCGGAGAGTCACCATTTATGGCTGACGCCACACGTCGTGTTTAGGGTTCACAACTTAATACGTGCCCCGCAATCAAGGAATCACTCCCTAGTGTCTTTCTTCCCCTGTCTTTTCTCCATGCCAGAGAATTAAATGCGTCTTCAACGCTGTGTGTGGGTAGTTTTCTTTACCAACTCTTTTTAAAGAAAGACGTGACACAGGAAAACAAAATAATAAGCAGAAATGCTTTTCTATTTTATTTCAGAACACATTTAACTTCATTGTTATAATATCTGATACCTGAAAATCAAAAGTCAGCTTTCTGCAATATGTCGGAACATGCCGGTCAGAAAGTCTAAAGTCGGAACTTAATAATTCGAAAGTCAGATTTGCAAGGTATGCTAGCAAGTTGGAATTCCGCCAAAAATTGGAAGAATCTCATCCCTGTAAACCTTTCCTAAATCATTCCTTGGTGCTGGCGATAGTCATAAAAGTGAGAATCTATTATAATGATCATAACGAGCAATTTCGTGCATTAATTATACTGCATCTGTACTTTTTTTGTTTACCCAAAAATTGGCAGCCCGGACAACCGAATATTCGAATATTCGATCGAATGGACGGTCGAATATATGAATATTAAATTATTCGGTTTGACTCAGCCCTAATAATGACAATATCTAAACTGTTCGCTTTCGCAGGCAAACTCAATAACGTACAGAAGGTACTCTACACATAAACTGGCTGTACAAAATAGGTGGAAAGCAAAAGTCGAAAATTGAGCTTGTGGTACAGGTAATAAACTTTACTTGGATGTACATGTATTATGTTTTCCAGGGGCTCACTCGTAACCCAAGTTGTTAGACAGGGGCGAGATACATGAGGAAACTAAACAAATCCACAAAACATTAGGAGGCATTCATTTGCATGACAATGCTGAAAAATGCAATTACAAAATAATAATAATTTAAGGACCAACAAATCTTTATGGAAATCTGCAAGACGTCTCACAAAAAATCTGAAAATTAAGGAAAATCTGGAGAAATCTCACCCTTGGTTAGAGTAAAATTTGGGGTGAGAGAGAACCTCAAAGTCAGAAAACCATGTGAATTATACCCACAGTGCACAAATAAAAACAACTCAAAAACTAAATTTCAACATTGAATTATAAAACTTTGGGATGACACTCGAAAAGTTTTTGAAATGTGTTAGAGAAAGTGTTAAAAACAAAGTGTTAAAATCCCAAAATAATTTTTCCAGTAATAAAATGGTGTACACATTGGCTAATTTTTTTTCTCATTTAATAAGTAATTTTGTTTTTGTTTTAATATATTTATAATTGTTATTTGTTTAATACAGAGAATGGTTTTAATATATAATATCTATGCTAGTGTTCCTTTATTCATCCCATTCCTGTAATTGCCGGTTCCTCGCTGTTGGATAAATAAATAAAACGTTTAAATGAAAACGTCATCTACATGTAAATATATAAATCAATGTTAAAGGCAGATTCTGCTTGCACATTTGTAACTCAGAGCATCACAGTGTGACTTTCTGCTCATTGAGTTGAGCCATATCACATCACGTCTGAACGTTAGCGGTGCTTGCTGTTCCGGCAAATTTGTCGTCAAAACGTGACAGCTATCTTTGGAGAGAGGATTCTCCACGAAATGCCAAGGCCACAGTACAAATAAACTGTGCGTGTACAACTGTAAGCAGTTTTAATTTGCTTTTACAAACGAATCAAAGGAAACAATCTAATGTCGTCCTCCGCAATGTCTGCTGGGAGTCTGGGACTCAAATCCTACTTGAGTGACGATGGATATACAACTCTAAAAACACCAGATCCAATTTCACGGAGCTGCTAAGCACAAAATTTCGCAAAAAAAGACTTGCTTAGTAAAAACAGGTTACCAGCCAAGACTCCATTTAATTTTCATGCTAAGCACACAGCTGAATACCAGTAACAAGCTATACAATGTACGCTTCATAAAAAATAGGTTAATATTTTCATTTTACAAAGGATATGACTTCTCATTTTAATCATTTTTTGTGCTTGGTACTACTCTGAAGCATACAGTTACACATTTTCTTTGCATGTATTTTTACTTTGATGTACAATGTTAGACGTACATGTATGTATACATGTACGTTGTGTAAAGCACAATTAAACTGAAATTGTTATTGCAAGGAAATGCAAATTTCTTATATAATATATTGTACATGTATGTAAAAATGTTACTTTTTGATACTCTGCATACAATTTCTTTTTTGCTTTGTACCAGGTGCTTAAAAAGGAAAGCTCATTTTGACCAAATATTCATCAAGGTTCTCACTAACAAAGCAGATTTATTCTGAATTTGTACAACCTTTCCACTCTGCATGTATACACATTAGAAAATATCAAAGCTGTACGTGGGTGCCCATACATCTAGTATCATCGTGAGCTTGCACCTAAATAAGAGAAACGACATGTACATGATGTATGTGCCTGCATTCTAATCTTAGAATTTACTTAGACACACATTTTGGTGCAAATTGCCACCATGTCACACAAAAGAAAATTAACACCTGCCACAACATTTTGGGCGACATTTTTGCCGCTAGATTGGGCTAAACAAAATTGCTATGGTTGAAAAGATCACTCAAAAGTAGAATATAATAATGTACACGTCCACCCCTTGAAAATGTTTCCATTTGTCTGAAAATCATTGACAAAAATAATTTCAGGGACGCCAGTTTGGTTTGGAAACGTCGGCCTGTTGGCATTACTGGTGCATGCCCTCGGTGCTATGGTTGCATACAGGCTGCACTACATTTGTACATGTGGCACCAGTCTGAATGTCCAAGTGTCAAAACTTTTGTTTTTTTCCTCATTTCTCCATAAATATTACACATCACGGTAGGTTTTTTAAACTCGGACCTTGCAGGTTATTAGTAAACCAAAGAGATTAAATTGGGGGATTTTGGGGCAGTGTTTTCCTTTAAAACCCTTTCTTCAGAAATTACTAGTACATTTAAAAATCACGTAAAAATAGCCCGTTAATAACAGGCAATACATTTAGGATGAGAAAAAGGGAGCGTAACCATGACAACACCAACATCTTTGACATACATGTAGGCTACAATGTGTGAACTAAATGAACTGCACTTTGTACATGAATTTTATCAAATAAGGCCAACACGTAATCAAATTTCCTTCTTCACAGACTGTAAATGGAATGTACTTTGAGGGGGGGTGGGAGGAGGGGGCACTTCTAGAAGAGATTGTCCAATTGACCTATCGCTGTTCATGACCATTATCCAATCGTAGCGTCTGTTGAACATCACATGATATCCCAAATCTTGGACAAACAAAAAACATTCCAAATACGTGCATTACTCAGCCGCATGTGCGCCCTGTTCCTTGAAACGCAGTACGCGAATACACGTCACATTTAACGCAAACACTCAACCGGCCCATCACGTTTTCATATAAATACTAATTTTGTTTGCAGCACATTGGCCAAGCCTGTTTGTTCTGTTTATATTTCTTAAAGTTTTTCCGATTCTCGGACAGTGAAAATTATGTGAGTGGGGTCCGGGGAGTGCATTATTCAGATAGGCGTTATAACGAGCCGCTGGAAATTGGGGAAAGCTATTTTGCCACTTTTTACAATAAGTAGTCGCACGAAAGTCTGCATGCAGATGTGGACAAAGCTGTCACAGAAATCTGAGACAACTCTTGCATGCGGTCAGAGAGAGAGCGTGTATGCAATGATTCCCTGGAATACGCTACTGCGCGTTCCGCGCATCGCATCCACATGCTGCACGTGTGTAAAGTTGTCTAAGGGGCGTGGCTAACTCACAAACGGCGATAGGTCAATTATCCTGAAGTGAGATTGGCAAAAAATGAAAAACCACGAAATCCATGAAAAATCTTCGAAAAATCCACGAGGACCCCAGATCAATATAGTTCAATTTGCCTAAAGGTACCCCCTTAAAATATCCGTTTTTATTGGTCTACTTGTGTACAGGTAAAAACACCTTTAGGACAACACCTCAGGAATTCCAGATTGCAAAAGAGATTCTTTAACAATTCTGAAATCCCGACAAAAAAATCCTGAAATCGGGAAACATCCTGACATACATGTAGTAGGAAACATGGCTTGCCTGCACAAACACATTGTAGCGGTTCGATTTGGCTGCCAGAACCGCCGCGACACCCTGACGTCTCCCGTAAAATACCGTGCCCAAGGGGTTACCCACTTCTGGCTTGTGTAGCCAAGCGTAACACATACAACAGGCAAACAATGGATCGAGTACACACAGGAAGGCGCGTATATACAACAACCGGCCAGGTGGTCTTTTTCAAACTATCGCTATATATCGTCCTTATTCAAGATGTTAACATGCCTACATAATCCAATTTGAGCATGACTCAAGCAACATGCATACATAGCGACAAACACTACACAAACAGTAGGTTACGACTGGACAACCACTTAATCAATTTTCCGAACCGGCCCTCCCGACAACCGCTCGGCAGCTTATCTTTAAACAACCTAAGTTAACAAGACAGGTATGGATGGGTTTACCATTTCATTCAATCATGTTTCCTTTGAGTGAATATCAACAACCTGTGTTCTACAATTAGAGACGCAAGCCTCTAGACTGGCTGTATGCACCTTGAGCCGCTGCAATTAATTTACATGTAAGTGAGGCTCCAGAGAATCTATGCAAAGTACGAAGACAGCAAAAAGACAGGGTTACCAGTTTAACATGCATGTGTGTACGTACATGTACCAACATTAGAGGACATCTTCAATTTAAAAAAATATATATATTTGAACAAAACTGACAAGAAAATTGTAAATTTTCATTGTTGACATTTCTCTCATTAACCTCTTGAAAATGCACAACGCCATGGCCGCGGATTGAACAAAAGACCACCTGGCTGGTTGTCATCTATACACGCATTCTTGTGCATACTCAATCCATTGTTTTCCTATTATCTGCATTACGTTTGGCTGCGCATTACGTTTGGCTGCACAATCCTCCAAAATCCTCTTTTTCTTGAAATACCATTCATCCTCAATCCTCCAAAAACCTCCCAAAGCAAACAAAGTTTAGAACCTTTTTGCTAGGAACCATCCTCGATCCTCCAAATTCCTCCGATTGCCCTGTCCCAAAAAGATGCATTCATCCTCAATCCTCCAAAATCCTCCTCGCTTGAAACACCATTCATCCTCAATCCTCCAAAATCATCCTCGCTTGAAACACCATTCATCCTCAATCCTCCAAAATCATCCTCGCTTGAAACACCATTCATCCTCAATCCTCCAAAATCATCCTCGCTTGAAACATTCATTCATCCTCAATCCTCCAAAATCTTTTTCTTTAAACACCATTTAGCCTCAATCCTCCAAAATCCTCCTTTTTTTTGAAACACCAATCATCCTCAAGCCTCCAAAATCCTCCCAAACTGCAAGGAGGATTTTGGAGGGTTGAGGTGGGTTAGGGTTAAGCACAAAAACATTGCTTACTATTAAAAATCAGCTAATATTTTTACCAGCTAAAACTCCATGTGAAAGCAAACAACAGCTAATTACCGGTCAAGAGCAATCAAATGGAGTTTTGGCTGGTAAGCTGGTTTTATTAAGCAAAGTTTTTTGCATTTAAGCAATTTGTTTTCCTTAAGCAGCTCTATGAAATTGGCTCCAGGTTTTAAGCCCTTGACATAAACATGTACGACTGTGACTCTCTTAAAACCTCTTGAATGCGGACGATGGCCATAGCCATGGTTTGATAAAACACACCTGGCCGGTTGTATGCATATTTCTGCACATACTCAATCCATTGTTTGCAACTTAAGACTTACTTTTTTCCTTTGCGAATGCCGTACATGTACAACATGTACATTTGTACGTGTAATAGACGACGAACAAATCTTAAATTATCTCATACAAAAAAGAGTCAATAAAAGAATATGCTTACCTTTAAAAAAAAAACATTCTCAGAAAGCCTTTTATCACCAAAAGCAGTTCCTGTGGTAAAGAAATCTTGCGCCAGTGAGCAAATCAAAAAGGTAATGTACCCCACGAGCGTTGCACAGAACAAGGACATTAATACATCCGCTTTTTCCTTCACAAATCCAAACAATGAAAACAGAAGAAATAAATCCCTTCACGCAATTGGCTGTAGAGGCATCCCCTCCGTCCACAAAAAATCTCCTCTTGAATTCAAAATCCTGCGGGGCCAGAATTGGAAATCTGGTTGTGCACACATTCTACATGTACACCATAGCATGTGCCGACACAAAAAGACAGCTCTGTAAATGAGCGACCCCTCTCCGAAGAGCTAACCGACAAACGCTGACAGCATTATTTCAAGCAGGTCTTATCAGTTTGCTGGGAAAATATTTGCACATATCGTATTATTGAATCTCGGCCTGATACAATCTGGGGACTGGACCCCCAAACCATGCGTCTTATCAGGCTGGCCGATCTGGGCTGTGTGAAGACAGCTTTAATAAACTCGTTTCCCCCCACAGGTCTGACGCAGCGTTGCCGGGGCGGTAATTCAACCCGGATTTAAGGGCCGGATCGCCCCTCTCGTAAGCAGAATAGGCCCATTAATGGGAAGTTATTTTGTAGCTAGTAATACATACATTAAATGTGACCCTAAAGTGGTTTTTATCGAGGGTGGAGGCAAGCAGTCAGCGGCTTTATAAACAGTATAAACATCCGACGATTGCAACAGTTTGAAATTCAAACAAGATTATTCACAGCCATCGCTGGCCGCGCACATGGGGCAAAGTTCTTCCCCTATCTCCTGTTCGTGTTCATCCTTGTGAATTACTCTGTTGTTGACGAAAGACAAAAGCCAGGCGATCACAATTTGAATTTTCCACCAAAAACTAGAAACTGTTCCCGACTTTAAACAGCTCGTCATTTTGTACAAGATGAATCAGACTGAACTATACATGTGTAACTGATGAGCTTTCTAATGGGGGGGGGGGGGGGGGGGTAAGTTGGTCTCATCAATGGTTGAAGTAACCTGGGTCTAATACAATGTAGGTCTGAAAACTGGGATAATTTCTTTGGTATCTATTCAAGATTTATCCCTTATTTAATCCTGGTACAATGTACATGTTGTAAGCTTCATATTCTGAATTAGGGAAGGGAGCCGCTTCTAATTTCTACAGGAGTAGTAGTGTAGTAATACATGTATATATGATGTACATACATGTACATGTATCAACCCTTACGGGTAGCACATACTCGAACAATATATTTTAGGAAGACCAAATAGAGTAAACAGCGTACATACATATTTTACGGAGAAATCTATCAAGTTGAAATTTTCAGGCAGAGCAGCTTTAATGTTTAAAACAAATACCAAATGATCTGAAATCAAAAACCAAAAAAAAAAAACCTTTAAAAAAATTTTTTTTTAAAAATAAAAATAAAAATAAAAAATAAAAATAAAAAACCAAAGCAAAAAAAACAACAAACAACCAAAAAAGAAAAAAAACAAACAAACAAACAAACAAACAAACACACAAACAAAAACAAACAAAAACAAAAACCCCAAAAAAACACAAAAAAAACAAAAAAAATAATAATAATAAACCAAAAAACGTAAAAACCAAAAACGTAAAAACCAAAAATGTAAAAACCAAAAACGTAAAAACCAAAAACCAAACATACACGTACATGTAACATGTACTTCTAAAGTTTTGAATTCTGTTAAATCACACTGGTGCCAGAAGTAGCAAAGAAAACAGCCATATGCCTGCCACACAGCCTTTGTGGGAAACCTTAGGAAACAATTTGCTGACAATTACATGTATGACCAATAAAAGATGCTCAGCTCAATCCAATTTTCCCTGTGTTTAAATTATAAATATCCAATTGCCACTCAAGCTGGAGAGATGTTTTCCTAAGGTGTTTGTGCAAGTTTGTTTATTTTTTATCAATGTCTGACTGGGTGCAGTTATCTGGATGGTCAGTTGTATCAACTTTGTTTAAGCTGGACTTTGATTGACAAAGGAGCTGGTTTTTGTTTGATATGCCCGAAAAACCGAGAAAGAACATGCTATTAAAAAGTTGACCTCCGACATGGAAAGCGTTTAATTTCCAATTGCCACAAATTTTGTTAATGCACCAAAATAAACCATCGACACAATATATAATTTTGTTTATTTTTTTTTGTGTGATGAGATAACTTTTTTACTAGGTTACATCTCAATGGTCACTTCTGCCGTCATTCACTTGGTCTGAACTTTGCTTGACGTTTGGGTTGGTGGATCGGCCGGGCTATCGGTATCTAGCAGAGCAGGAATAGATAAGGTCGTGCCAATTAATCAAAGACTGATGCCGACATGTTTTAACTTTAGCATCATTATTCTGAAATGAATGCAGACGGCCGGAGGGAGATGGGACTAGGCAGGAAATTAAGACATAGCTTTGTCACTACGGAAGAATCAATCGGCGTGATCTGTAGGGCGCCCTCTGTTGCCTTGAATCAGAGAAATGAAAGTACTGTATTCCAACATCACGCAAATGAAACCATACAACTCTTATTATATATTTTTGACTACCATTATGTACTTGGGTCATTCGGTAAATTTAAGGTCCGAAAGCGTGACATTTTTGGCTTCCCCGTTACACCTGACCTGTGTAATTTCCCATGTATCATTGAAATTGACTTCACACTATTTTTTACTTGTTTGGCAGGTACATGTACTGTACTTTGCTTTACACAATCACTCTTGGAGATACAATGAAGAAGGCGTTAAAGAATGTGTCCGGAATTGCAAAATCTTCTGCATGTCACAATGTAACAGGGACACAAAAAATGTCACACTTTTGGACCCCAAATTTATGGAATGACCCACTTGTATTTGAGTTGGTGTAATTTTTCAGAATTTCAAAATTTAAGAACTCTGAGGAAATGTACACCAAATGTCAGTTATGGAATACAAAAATACCAAAATAATGCACTTTTTGTGTTTTTATTATTTTTAGATATCTATCTGAATATATAGCCGCTCTGCAAAAAGGGCAGATAAGTCGCTGTATGCTTTTATGTGTAATGTGCCGTTTTATGTGAAGAGGGTGAAAAATTCTTCAAACAAGTGATTTTTAAGGGAGGGATCTTTTTGGCATCTTTGATATCTACATGTATATTATCCTAGTTCATAACCAAAATCTTTGATTTCAGTGAATAAAGTTGGAAAAAGAATGTGTTTGTGTCGAGTGCTTCAATCTATTGCTTTGTTTTTTGTTTTTTAAATGGCTTGTTTCACCTCGAGTCATTTCAAGAAATTCCTGAAAACAAACATGCAAATTTCCAAATATCTCGCGAATGAAAAATGCTACAGGCCTCAGACATATGAAAGCTTAGAAAATGGCCATTCCAGCTATAAAAACACTATTTTCAAATTTTGCAACATAATTGCCCTTTTTGCAGAGTGGGTCACATATTTCTCTACCAATGGATTTATTTATGAAATGCATACATGTATATCAAGTACTTTTGTACTTATTTACAGATCCAGACAAGATTTTGTGGGGAAAAAAAACTAAACAAAAAAACAAGGGCTGTTTTGGAAAAGTTTCCAAAACAGCCAACAAAACAAAACAAACCTGCTTTGGTACTTTTTTTTCTTTTATTTTTAAAAATCTGTTGGGCCTAACCACGTTCTCCCCTTTTGGTTTCTTGTTTTTCTTTTAGGTTTTTTTTTCTTTTCTTTTTTTCCTTTTTTTTTTTTTTCTTTTACTGGTAACACCCATTCCTCACCTCTGCCACCATTTGTTATTTATTTTAAAGATACACACATTGTACAAAATTAACATCTGTTGCTGAAAAAATGGATGGATTTCCCCCATGTCGTCCCCCCCCCCCCCCACCCTGAACTTCCGCTCTACACTTCCTCGTGTGCATATTACTGCAGCCATGCTGTCAATACTAAGAAAACCGTACTACAAGAAGGTACTCCAACCCATATAACCGTACCGCACAATTCGATCCATCAGTACATTGCTCCACATACGTAATTATCCTACTCTTTCCATCGCTATGTGCCGTCTCCTACAAGATCTGCACTTTGCTGACGAGGCCGTCCACTCATCCGTCCGCTCACCATTGGACGGGAATTCACCGCACTTGATTGGGAAACGATTTGGCCTCACTAATTCAATCAGGGAGTGTCTAAAGGAAAGGACATTCGATGCTGCCGCACCTATTGCTCGATCGTTTTTTGTTTGTTTTTTAAAGGGTATAAAAAAAAGAGGCTGAAACTATAGAGCCACGTGTACCCATGGCAACTGAGACAGTATGGAATTTCAGCCCAGTGCCAATTGATATGGCGTCAGATGTCAGGAGAAGGAAATCATGAACAAAAGAAATCTAAATTAAAATGGAGTTTTAATATGGGCACTTTTCTTTTCTTTTTTTTGAGAAAAATTTTCTTAAAGAAAATGAAAATGTATGTGCTGTAGAAGCACCCTACATGTTAGAACATTAACAGGTATTTGATGGCAGTTATAGTATACACATATGGACTGGCAATGAGGTCACTAGTGCATGTCTATGTGCCCCCGAGGGACTGTGAGTGATCACAAGAGGGTCCTATATTTCCCCGAGGCCGAAGGCCGAGGGAAATAGGACCCCCTTCTGATCACTCACAGGCCCGAAGGGAGAATAGACGTGCAGTAGTGACCGAATTATGTCAGTCCATACATGTATGTGTTTTATAACGCACCTGTCCAAAATATAAAATAAGAAAAGAAACTTTTCAGGGTTTTATAATCGAACCGTTTTAATTCAACAATTTACTCGTCAGCAATTCAAGCAATTCAACCATTATATAAAGGAATGCTTTTAGTTTGCCTGGATTCAGTGTTTGAGTTGCTGTTCACTATTCACATCATGTTAGTGTACGCTTAGTGATTATGAATAAAACCACACATCCATGAATGTTGTAGTTGAGGGCGCTGTAACCAGTCAAAATGTTTGAGTATAGTGCCCGAGCAGGCACTATACTTTGGAAACTATGCGCGCGCGATGTCTCGTGCATATACGCGACTTTGTCGTGTGATATTGTCGCGCGTTTTTCTAAATACGCACAAATCAATTATCGTCTCGTCGCACGACTCTCTCGCGTAATTGAAAAGGCACCAATTGATTTGCGTGAATTTAAAAAAAATTCAACCCGACTTAAGTATGTGTAAATTGGCCTTCACGCTGATGCAAATTTCATGCACTAGCCTAGTATTAGTGAATCCCACGTGACCGGGTTCCAGCCAACCAGAATTAAGAACCATCAAGAGGTGTATTATAAAACCACTTATTGGCCTTATTCTGTGTGGTGCTACATGTACATGTACATTGTATCTCTAGCTGTGAGCTCAGTGCAACTTGGAAACAAAATAAACCAGTTGTTCACAAAAACCACCAGAGCATTACTTGACACGGTACAGCATGAATTTCAACCTCTACCAAGTGTCGAGTAACACTGTCCCCAAAAGGTGTAATTTTATAGCAATGTCGGCAAGTACATGTATACCGTTACAGCTATCGGCAACACACAAGCAATTAGACAAAGCCGAGCACAAAGACCCACGTTACCGATATTTCATTACCAGTAAATCTGGAGGGCATGGAGCGTGATGCAGTTACACGATCAACAAGACTGTAATGATATATATGCGTCTAGTGTAAAGGGCCCCACAGTCTCAAGTTGTTGCTGTTGCAATTAATTCAGAGCCAAGCAATGTCCTCGTCCGTTTTCTGTTCTCGGTTCCCGGCATTCCATGCACGGGGACTCACACGTACACGATATGCACTTTGCAGTGGGTCTATAGTTCATTGTATGAGAATGATCACTTTGTAATAGCTACATCAATTTAATTACATTTTTTTCAATTTAATGAAACATTTATTTTGCTCTCTCCAACGAACAAATACATACATGTACAATGTACATGTACATTTGTACATATGTACAATGTAACATTAAAGCATAATACAGAAAAAAGTCAATCAAAAACAAAACTACATACTGAATTGTTATGAAATACTTCACTTGACTGCAAGTAAATAAGTCTCAAGCATCCTGTGAAATCATGGCACTTGGTGGGCTGTCATTTTCAAGAAAAGTGGAATTTTTGTATCAATTTCCAGCGATGGTCGGACCATCATTGGGAAAAAAACTGACTTTTCTTCAAATGTACCACTTTAGTGAGTCCACATTTTGTTCGGCAATTGGTTACACATCCATATGATGCACGATATGGGGCAGAGGGAACCCCCTCTTTTGTGTTGGTCATTGTGTTCCCGGAATCTCAGGAATTCTTTTCAAAGGTCTAGGGGGGATGTGTTAGGTAACAATAGTCTGGAGAGTGTATAGGGTATAGGGACAAAAGGGGGGTACCCCTCTGCCCCATATCGCGCTGGGTATACACACAACTGTGGATGTACGGGTGCAAGCCAGCAAGTTTAGTTCCCCGACCTGATAATTCACAGACGTCTACAAATTGCTCCATTTTGTCTGAAGTAGGGCCGGGGAACCAGACGACAAGAACATGTTTTCCCAGCATCTCCATATGCACATAAAACTTGAAACAGGTAATTTTAAAAGTATTTGCTATAAAATACTGAAAATTACATGTACACCAAAAGCAAGTGTTATACATGTACCCCATACTACCTTTTTTAAAGACACCAATAGGCGAAATGTCATAGTCTTTGGTTAATTACCCAACCTATTTTCAAGGCCTGTATGTAAAGATTTTACCATAATATGTAATATTTACAAAGACAAAAATCAAAGTGTTGACATCTCACATTCAGACTGGCACCACACATAGTGCAGCCTGTAAAGCGCTACACACCACTCTAAAATTTCCACTTCTCTGATGGTCCGACATATCGGAACCAAACTGGCATTCCCAAAATGATTTTCGTAAATTTCAAGGGATGGTCCTATGCTTTATTATACATGTATTTTACTTTGTAATTATCTTTCCATTAACCACAGCAATTTTTGAAACGTCTTGTACATACATGTACATGTACATGTACAATAAACACGTAGCTCAAGATCTAGAGAGTGCTAAATGACAAGTACTCATATCTGTACTTCCATGTGTAATGAGGAAAAAATCCAAGAAAGGTAGAAATTAGGGGAGATGGGGGTTAGTTGGAACGATTTTCACAAAAACGTGTATTATAACACAAACAGATTTTATTCAGGAAACAATAACTATACCAGTTTATGCATATATACATGTTTGTTACAAATGTAGCCTATAAAATTCTTAGACTTGTTGATGGTATAATCCACCTTCAACATGACTATGTCATGTGTTCCAACCTACCCCACCTATGGGGCAAGTTGGAACATGGTATGGGGTAAGTTGGAACATGGTATGCGGTTACTTAGAAAGTATACTATAATGACTTAAAAACTACATTATTTGAGTTCAAGTACAATAATTTTTCCAAGCACTACAGGCCATACACCCAGCATGTAAACAAACAAAAATTAACTGAAATAAATCAATAAATCAATAAATCAATAAATCAATCAATAAATAAATCAATCAATAAATCAATAAATAAATCAATAAATCAATAAATATGCAGGAAGTTGCAACAGTTTGAACTTGTCTTCGATTGACTAGCACTTCTCGCACAGCTCGCTGCATAACATCTGGTGGGGTACGGCCACGTGTAATTTTGCATTTATAGTTCCGCGGCATCTTGATTGCTGAAGAGGAACAAAAAGAAAAATCTGTTAAAAGGGTTGTGCAAAAAGAAGAGTAAGACACAGGAATAGCCAACATTCTATGTTTTTCTCATTGAAATATTGTAGGCATACAATAGATGAATCTATAGGCCTAGGTGCATAATAAAATGAGCACTAGGCCTACGTTATAATAGGAATAGCCAACATTCTATGCTTTGCTCATTTAAATATTGTTACAACAGATCTAGGTCTACATGTATTATTTGCAGTAGGCCTACAGCTAACTTTATGGCGCACAGAAAGTTTGAAAATAGATTAGAACCTTCATTCAAAAGGCACTTCCTTCATACATGAAAAGAGATTAGAACTTCATTCATATATAATCATGTTGGGGTTTGTTTGAACATGTTCCAACTAGCCCCCATCGAAATGTTCCAACTAGCCACAGTGGCCCATGTGACATTTGTAAGCTTACTACGCAAAACAGGGAATACAACAACACATCCTTTACACCTTATTTTGTAGCTTAGTACTGGAGCCTAAAATACTCAGAAACTAGTCACTATTATTTATAAACATCAGTTAGATAGTACACATTTTTTGAATGGTGAAATATTTACTCAGAAGGTGAAAAAACAAACTTTAATACCTTTCCCACTTGAGTACTATTGGGGCACTGGAGCTGCAGGCAATATGGTGGATGGCTTTTGCTAAGGGACACCTCTAGAGGGCAGCATTTCATAAAATTAATTCTAGCTGTGGAAGAAAATGTCAATGTTTCCAAAAAAACCCGTGTTCCAACTAACCCCCATCTCTCCTATTCCAATAGTGCTCTATTTATATCACTATCTTGGATTTATCTAGAACAATTCAGACATTTTCTAGAAGAGTTTTCTAGAAATTTGCATTCTTAGGGCTAATCATTTTGAACACTCCTTTTTTGAGGAATTGGTTGTATGAAACCATCTAGAAGATTTCAAGAAATTCAAAATTTCTCAATAAGGCCTCTTTCAATCATAGACGGAAAGAATATTCTACATACGTGTATAGGTAGAAAGAATTCATGATTGTTGCCCATGCGACCTTTAAAATGTTCATCTGGATATGAAGTGCTTTGGGGCAATGATTAAAAATACATACATGGTCGAACGCCGTCAAATGATCTGGCTCGGAAATCTCATGCCAACCACACAGATCCCAGTGATGACTTCTCTTATTTAATTACACATTTCATAGGGGCCTATGGATGGATGAAACCGCTGGGAAATTATTGGAAAAAAATCCCCGTCGAATCCTGGAGAGTGAAAGCATGAGTGGTATTGCTGACAGCATGGGACCACTTTAGAAATCATGTTCGGTAATCACGACTCTACGTGCCTCGTCCACTGCATGCATTTAGATGTCAGACAAATGGGACAAAATTAATTTGTTTTATTATTATTATTCTTTTTAATTTTATTTATTTAATGGGCATTGCCTAACACAAGGTCAACAGGCCTCTCAATGTGTGGGCTACAAAAGACAAGAAAAGACAGAAATCACAGGGATACAAGGTATACATGTAGAGTATTCACATTTACATGTAGTTTGAATTGCGAAAGATTATACATGCACGAAGTTCCGAACAGAGGCACCAAGTATGGGGGAACACAGTACTAGCCATTGGAACAACAACAGTGAAAGGATGTGATGAGACAGCCAGACGAGTAGAGTGCCTGAAAGTTTGAACAGGGGGAACTAATGATGAAAGGCCACTGGAACATCTTCCATGTACATGTAATGCAAGTCATAATTACAAACATGTACATGTATCAGTAAATGGAAAAACTTAGAAATCTTTGTGATCAAGGTTGCTGCATGTTTTTACCAGCCCATGCAATTTTCCAATTTGAACCCAAACTCCCCAGGGTGTGTGAAAAATCATACTGAAAATTAAAAAGAAAATAAGCACATTTAAAAACAAACAAACAACCAACTCGGGTTCATGCTTTGAACAAGACTTTCCAATTTCAAAAGGTCGTTGCCAGTTCCAACATGCATACATTTTATAATGTTCCAACACTGACAAAACATGTTCAACATCTTTTCAAAAATAAAGCAAAACAGCTAAAAAAAAGAAAAACTGAGGCCAAATGTAGGGGAGATGGGGGTTAGTTGGAAACTGGGTAAGTTGAAACATTGAGATTTTTTTCCATAGCTAGCTGTGGAAAAATCTCAATGTTTCAACTTACCCAGTGTTCCAACTATTAACCCCCCCCCCCCCATCTCCTCTATCCTGCCTGTATGGCCACTTTTTCCAATATGGCCACATGCACAGGAGACTAATTTTTCCAAGACGGTTGCTGCCTTTTAAAAAAATTTAAATATGGCTACCTTTTTTTTACTCAAAACAGCTGCCTGCCATAACATGATGTACATGTAATAGGGGAACTTTTCTGTCTTATGGCAGCTTTCCTTTCATATCTGGATTTATTAATGAAATGCAGGAAGCAACCTGATGCAGAAAATTCATAAGGCATAAAAAAAAACACTTGTTCAGCGTCCCCGCCTGCTTCCTCTTTCGAGGCTGCCTCCTTTTTATATTTGTTGGCTTTTCTCCCTATAAAATCCATAAATGCAAAGGGAAGAGAAGAAATATCTCCCAGTGATCTACTGAATATTTTCAATCGATTTGATGGAAAGCCATCTTGAAAAAAGATGGGGGCAAACATCTTGGAAAACATTGCCTGGCATGATCTAAAAACTGTGTAAAAGAATGGGGCCTCCTCCATTTTTAGAAAATGGCACGATGCTAAACTTCATTCTGCATTACTTTACTTGGCCTAAATGCCTACTTTTGAAGTATACATCACCCACATACTTAATTTGCACAAAAGTCTTCATGAAGATTCGCAAATCTTAACGTATAAATGTATTTTCCCCGGACAATCTCTCATCACGATCACATTTCATTTCACTCTAATGCTCCCCATCATACGGCAATCTCAATTTCCTGCATCTCAACTCGTCGTCTTGACTTCTCCTTTATTACCCTCTCCTTAAAAAATCAATTTCCTTTTGTCAGACGATGTTAGAGAGAAAAACTTAAGTGGGGGGGGGGGGGGGGGGGGAATCAAATTGCTGTTTAATTAATGAAAAAGTTCGGAGGGAGGAGAAACATCAAGAAGTCATGGTGACATTTTTTTATGGGTATCGCCCAACATGGGGCCAACAGGCCACTCAAGGTGTGGGCTACAACAGACAAGATACATTGTAAGACAGAAATCACAGGGATAGAAGGTATCTATTCACAGTTTCTTTGAATTATGAAAGATTATAGGTGGAAGAGAAACAGGTTAGCAGTAAGGATAAAAAAAGAGGTACAATGTACATGTGTAGTAGGAAGGGAAAAAACTTTAGCCTTAGGAACAACAGTGAAAGGATGTGATGAGACGGCCAGGCGAGTCGAGTGCCTGAAAGTTTGGACGGGGGGAAGTCGAACTAATGATGAAAGGCCACTGCAACACCTTCCATGATAGTACGATAAAAGAGGCTCAATGAAGCAAGAGCATCAGACATGAAGGGGTTCCAGGGTAGATGCCAGGTCCTGACTAACCAGATTTGAAACACGCCGCTGAATCTTACAAAAGATGGACAAATAGCAAGCTGGCCGGAGCACCAGCCTAGTAGATCCACAAGCTGACCAGCTGATATGGTATACAATGTACAATGCATTTATGACATTTCTGTACCCAACACTTTTGTGCATTTGGAGAGAAAGTTGTATAACCCTAACCCTGCCAGATGCAGCACAGTGCGTCTGCGGTGACAGCTTGACCTTGCTGCACTCTGCACACAAGTCAATGTGACAAAGTATGCAATCTGATGGGTCTGGCAGGGTTTCTAGCCAGAATACCCTGGAGGGTTAGGGATAATGTATGATGTACAGTGTGAAATTGCATGATGTGATTATTTGTGTTCATACTGCAAATTGCAGTAAGTGCCATTCTGTGCACCCTGGGATAAGAGCCATTCTGCACACCCAGGAAAAGGTGTTACTCTACAAACCAGGGAAGGGTCATTCTGTGCAACCAGGAAAAAGTTCCACTCTATAGTAGGAATTCTGTACACCCTTTTGAAATGCCATTCTGGACACTCGGAAAACAAGCCATTCTACAAATTGCAGTAAGTGCCATTCTGTGCACCCTGCATGGAAGAACCATTCTGCACACCCAGGAAAAGGTGGTATTCTACAGACCACGGAAGGGTCAATTTTGTCCACCCTTCAGTTACAGCAGGAAGGGCTACTGTATTTTGTGCACCTTTGAAGTGCCATTCCAATCACACCCCAAAACAGATTGTGGGAAGTGCCATTCCATTGCAGTGGGAAGTGCCATTCCATTGCACTGGAAAGTGCCATTCCATTGCACTGGAAAGTGCCATTCCATTGCACTGGAAAGTGCCATTCCATTGCACTGGAAAGTGCCATTCCATTGCACTGGGAAGTGCCATTCCATTGCACTGGGAAGTGCCATTCCATTGCACTGGAAAGTGCCATTCTGCACACCAAGGAAAAGGTGCTATAATCAGAGAGGTGGTACGGTTGCCGACATTTTGAACTGTCAACCCTTCCACCCTTTTCCTGGACCCAGATCTAAATGGAGCATATAATTCTTCAACAGATTCCAGAGAAATTATCCCAATATTCAGACCTAGACCAGGCACAGATGGGGTAACTTCCACCTTCATTGAGACCAACTCACCTCCCCTTACTTTTCATTATGATGAAGTGGATTCATCCTGAAGGCTTGGCAAGCCAAATTTAATCTCCCTGCCCCCTTGTGGCAACAATATTAACTGGCCTAACATTTCAAACTTAAATTCGCAAAGGCAAATGACAATGGTACAAGGCTAAGAAAGTAAGCTACGTGTATAAATTTAATCTCAGATCTCGAGCTATCCAAACCTAACTCCTTGATTCTCATTGAGTGGTCAAGTGGTTTATCCTCCCATCACTTACTGCCTCCATACCCTCCCTTTCATCTCCATCGTTCCTACATGTATTGGGTCCCTCAGGCTCCTCACACCTGTTCTGAATGAGTCACAATGCAATCAATTAATTGGCTTGGCTGTACGGTAATCTAATGGAACGTGGAAACTTGCTGTAACCTACTGGGAGTTAGGTATAGTACATGTACATTGCAATTGAAAGTCAACACTGCAAATGGGAAATGGGAAATTTTGTGAAAAGAATTTCCATTCACATTCACATTCACATTCACATTCACATTTCACATTTCTCACAAAACTTTTCCCATCTGTGAATTCAAGTGAGAAATTATTTTCCCACTTTAAGAAAAAGTGTGAAAATATTTTCCTACTTGTGTGAAAAGGCAAGGAAATGTTTTCTCACTTGCCAAAATAACATGTGTACATTCAAGTAATTTTTTCTCTGATTCAAACTTATTTACAATGATAACAGCATCGTGTACGTACCTGTACTGAGGTTCACATGTCTGAAAATTGGGAAAATTGGTATATGTATTGAAGATTTATCCACTATTTAGATTTGCATTTGCACCCCCCCCCCCCCCCCCCCCCCCCGGCAACCTAAAATCTGACCAATCCCACCACCTCTGTTGTAGCCCTTTTATACCTAGAGTGGTTTTTAGCCTTGTTTTAAGTGACTTCCATCACAACAAATATCCATTACAGTAGTGCTTGTGCACCCGAACTAGCTACTAGTCAACCGGTCCCAATATTTGGTGACTGGAACGAGTCTACAACCTGGAATGAACAGAGAACTAGACTTGGCCATCCCATAATGCCCATCATTCAAGGAGGTTTAACGGCCTCTGAACAGCCCTCTCTGTGATACAGCCTATATCATCCCATCCAATCACAAACACTATAAAATGCAACAGATATATGGCCTAATAAATGCTGGCAACTGGTTCAAGTATGTTTAATCAGACACCCGTTTCCATCCAGAAAGCATGCCGTTAATTACACACTATAGGAAGACTTCAAGAGTTATGGTTTTTCACAAGTACATTATCTACACCCTTTCCTTCAGGCCAGTAATGTCTGTTTATGTTGGACTTTTTAAATAGCAGGTGTTGCTGCTCCTAATAATTAAAAATCTAGGCCTATACCATTTAAAACATTTAAAAAGCATGAACCGCTAAAATCAAATAATCCTAAACTGAACTTTTTGTGTACTTGGGTCATTCCATAAATTTGGGGTCCAAAAGTGTGACATTTGTTCGTGTCCCTGTTACATAGTGACACGTACATGTACATGTATAAGATTTTGCAATTTCGGACACATTTTTTAATGCCCTCTACACAATGTATCTCCAAGACTGATTATGTAAAGCAAAGTACCTGCCAAACAAGTACAAAATAGTGTAAAGTCAATTTTAATTACATTACACAGATCAGGTGTAACAGGGACACAAAAAATGTCACACTTTTGGACCCCAAATTTATGGAATAGATTTGAGGAAAATGAAAAATCCATAACATTCAGAGGCATTTAATTTGCATGGCATTGCTGAAAAATGCATAAAGAAAACTGCATTTTCTACCAAAAAAATATGGTTCAAAATTCCCGAAAAATAGGGTCATTAGAATTAAAAGACTGTTTCAGGTTGCAGAGGTCATTTTGGATTGATAAAAACAATTTATGGACCAAAAAATCTTCCGGAAATCTGGGAGACGTCTCACCAAAAATCCTGAAATCAGGAAAAATCTGGAGAAATCTCACCCTAATGTACATGTAGACAGCTGGTATCGCCATGGACTTTAACAATGCATTTTTCCCATCTTTCATTTTCCAGGTGAAGCGAAAGATCAAAAAATTTGTTCTTGGAATTACAAAGCAATAGTAAATGGATGTTAGGACATGAGTCTCATGTCAAGGGGGGGGGGGGGGGGGTGGCCTTGGGGGAAATCAGATGTAGCAGGTCAGCTGTGCCTAATATTTGATTGATTATCGAATATTCAAATATTTATTATCGAGTTCGAATATTCGAAGGTGAAATGCAAAGGAATATACGAAATTGCACTCGTAACTTTGTGACTGGTTCCTGTCCAAACAATTGTATGACAGTACATGTAGGTTAACCTTAGTAACGTTCTAGGCATTCACTTGGGGTACAGTACACCTTACTACAAAATACTACTCAATTCTCATAGGCCTGTGTGGTAAAAGTACTGCATACTACAGTTTACTCAAGTAGTATTTTGTAGTATTCAGTGATATTAGGGGTTAATGTACCTGTTCCTACTTTTTGTCGGGAAAATAACATTTTCTCACCAGGGCAAAAACGTATTTCTGCACTTGTTTGCGTGTACTAAACCTTCACTAAATCATTCCTTGGTGCTGGTGATAGTCATAAAGGTGAGAATCTATTATAATGATGAATATAGGCAGTTTTGGGCATTAATTAGACAGCCTCTGTATACATCGGCCATCCTGACAACCGAATATTTGAATATTTGATTGAATGGAAGGTCAAATATTTGAATATTCAATTATTCAATTTGACCCAGCCCTAAGCAGGTCTCCAAGCCTTTACTCCTACCCATACTTGACCCCATACATGTAGGCCCAATAATGCCCATGACAGTCACTGTTGGCACATTCAGTGCCTGATGCAGGCTTTTTTTGGTCCATTTCGTGTCCATTAATTGCCTTTTCAGTCTGCGAGTAACCTACACTTGAGTGGAAGAGTCAGCATGGCTGAAAGAAAGCAGGAACTGCAAGTATCCCTTGGCTGAATGACCCTACTTTAAATGAAAAATAAATATGGGAAATGTAGATTAAACAAAAAATGTATGCTCTTATAGGGAATGGAGTTGTCCGTTTTTTAATTTGATGTCAGCAAATATCTGTGTGCAAAATTTGGCTGTAGGAGTGGACAGGTAAATCTTTACTGGGAGGGGAATTTTTGTTGTTATGTTTATAGTGGAACGTCGCTATAACGAACACATACCGAACATTTGGCTATAAGTATAACAAACATTATTTTTGGCTCCTATATTGTTATATTCAATGTATACATGTACCATTATTCACTATAATAAACGACCACTATAGTGAATATTTTCTGTGGATCCCATGATGTCCGTTATAATTGCGTTCTACTTTACTAGGAGGGGGCATACAATTTTTGATCTACATGTACACGTTGATCTGAAACCTTGAAATCATGCAGTTTACACACTTACATTGTACGTATAATGTACATTCTCCAAGTCGGTACCATATGTTGTGTATTGTGCACATACATTGTACACGTGCACACGAGTTCAACATAGTACATCTTAGACTCCAAAATTTAATTTAAAAATAAAGCAAAACTCACCCTGCTATCCTCAGGCAACTTATTACTTCATTAAAAAAAAATTTCTGTTAGCAGACACATGTCTATGTGACATCAGATCTACTGTGACGGCAGGACGTACAAGTGTGAATCACTCACTACTGAACTGTTCGCGCGTCCCACTCCAAGGCAATCACCTTGTGAAAATATAGGCCAGCGCTGACCATAACTTGACTGGCAGGATTCCTAACGTCGGCTGGTACACACAGCCTCACTGTGAGAGCTCTCAAAATAGGCAGAAGGGAGAAAAAAAAGTCAAGAACTCCCGGAGGGCGCTGAAGAAGAACCGATTTGAACTCTGCACGTTCGCCAAGAGACGGATGAGAGAGAGAGAGTTGGAGATTCTGGAGATACATGTATTAGACTGATGCGACAGATGAGGCGCAGACGAGAGCAAGCGGTGACGTGTTCTGGGAAATGGTTTGGACGTGAGGAAGAGATTTGTGTCACATCAGGATTATTTCCTGATCAAATGACTGCAGGGAGGCCGAACACATGGGGTTGCAGATTTCAATAATTATGAGGCCGAAACCTTTTTGTGGACATTTGACATTTTGAGAAGAGGTTCCATGCTCAATCGGTCACAGTGTTTACAGCCAACAATCAGCACATTATTTGGGGGTAATTCTGCATACAAGTTGTTACAATGAGCATGAAGGAAAGGGGAGGTGACATCCAGTCAATTAATTTAACTTGTGGTACCTTTAAAATAATGACAATTTGGGATCTGCCTCAAAAAAGTCATGGAATTAACCAGAGAGCAACTAGAACATCACATACACCAGACACAAATAACAACATTTCCCAAATGTCAGACTAAATCTATCCTCAGGTGGACAGAATTTTACAGTTAATTTACAATGTATACCTGTAGTTAGGCAGAATGGCTTTTTGTACCCGACAGTAAATTTGTCCCCACAAGCCTTCAGTCAGCTTATGTGAACTGCCTCTTTTTTTTCCCCCCTTTTTGTTGTAGACAATTTCCTAAATTCTCCAAGGTTATCATATCAACTTTTATACTGTTATGTATGCATCTATCACTCAGTATTTGTTGTTGTCAGAATGTACCCCAAACAAAAAGTTTTGTTGAATTTTATAGGGTCCAAAGAGAAAGTCCCCTTACAGTCCCATACGTATAGCACCATTATTTCTTTAACCCCTTGAGTACGGTATTCATAGTGAGGCGCCGGGGTGCCCTGTGCAGCCAAGCGAAATGGCCACAATGTGCTTGTGCAGTCAAGCGTGACATACACAATAATCCAACAATGGATTGAAACTGCACAAATAGCGGCAAATGGCGTCATCCGGCCTGGTGGCACTGTTTTCTATTTGGCATCATCCGTACGCAAAGGGTTAATTAGATTTCATCCCAACCAGGGACTAATAACATCATTTCATGTGGGTTCTCCTTGCAGATGCCCCACTAGGGCTGTTCATTTTTGAATAATTTAGTATTTGATTATTCGAACCTGGGTTTGAGCGAATATTTGATACCGGTACGGCGCCGATCAAGTATCACCGGTCAGCTGCAATTGAATGCCACGCCGGTAAAGAGATACACGCAAAGCACGCCAGTGTTTTATGTGCACTATTACTGGGTTTTTGCAGCAAATTATTTATAAGTATTAGAGGTTTTACAGACGGAAACAATAAACCTTCGTCCACAAAAGAAATACCGTCGACCAAAATGCGGCATTTGCATATATTTTTCTTGAATATTCGAACCGGCAAAAAGGTATTTGAATATTCGGTTGACAATCGAATATTCGAATATACGGTATACATGTATTCAGGACAGCCCTAATCCCCTATGCCCCACATTAGAATCAGAAACACTTAAATTTTACTTGTTTTAATAGGGTTACTGAATGGCCCATCCGTAACACTAACATACTTGGACCCATTTTCAAAATGTTTAAATGTTTCAAAATGGTTTTGAAAGAAAAACAGAAGTTTAGTAATCTTGTAAATGTTTATTCAAAGTTCACGTAATTTTCCGAACTTGCAAATTCCTATGACATCAATAATGAACAGATGTATTTTCTCATGGGGAGTCGGACGGAGTGGAGAATACAATAGAAAGGATTGTAGTGCTGGCATGTGCTGTGCGGTCAAGCATGTATAGGGCCACTGTAAAAGATGTGCGGAAGATCACTTACCGATTTGACGCACAAAGCATACGGACGTGCCAAAAAAAAGAAGTTTTTCTTGACACCAAAACAGTGTACCTCTGAGATAGGACATTAATGCTTTGTCATGGAAAATAAACAATTGCCACAAATTTGATGTATTCTGTGTTACTGGTCATTCCCGCTTGTTTTGAGAAAAGGAAGGTCAAAGTTTGTGGACTGTGCACACTACAACCCAAGTTCGAACAAAAAATTTAAAAATAAAAATATCAGGATTGAATTCAGTTCTTAAACTTTTGGATATAATATCGTTTTGGATATAATGATAGAATAATGCTTTCCAACTTTTAGATATGATAGCATAATGCTTTTCAAATGTGTTAAAATCCCAAGACTGACTTTGCTGTGTCTGCTTGTTTAAATGTGTATGTAATTCAATTTCGTGTGACCTTTTGCTCGTTTTTGTAGTATGGACTCAAGTTCAGTCATGGCAGTGCACCGGAGACCCTGCAGTAAAGTGCAAACAAATATTGGGTTTGGCTTGCTTGTTGAGAAACTCCTCCAGCCCCCATCCTAAACACGATGGATTAGTGCTGGGGTCTGCCTGCAGGGTTTGCACACACTCAACACCCTTTGTGTGTGCAATTACTCTCAAGCCTATCTGGCTTTACTGTAGCCTAGTGTTTGCAGATTACGGTTGACTTTTTATAAAAAGGAAAAACTATTTCAAGTACACTGTACATGTCCGTCTAGTATGCCTCCAGTATACTGTTAACGTTCGCATCATTCATTTGTACATTTTTTTCGACCCTTGGTCTGATGCTTGATTCCTCAAGTTTGGGTTGCACAAAGCTCGTTAAGTCTGTAGTCCGACTGTTCGAGCCCACTTCAACATGAATAATTATTTTCCATTTATAAAAGAACATTCTAAAAGGTTTAATTCCATTTGTCTGTCATTATACATGAGTTTTTAATCTCCATTTGTTTGCTGTAAGTAGGATGATTTTGTATTGAATGCCCATACTGTATTTAGGTAAAATCCATGCGTTTCAATCTTGGCTGCCAATCAAATAAATAAATCCCGGAGGTCGCAGGTTCGAATCCCACTCCTGCCAGTTTCTTTGTTCACTTTGAAAATAAATCAATCAAACCATTTTCAATTAAACTGAATCGAAACTGATTAGCATCGTGTCAAAATTCTGTTTCTGTACATGATGTATGCCACTGGAAACGTCTAATGTCTAATTTATATTGAGACAAAATAATCATGCTGCAAATTTGTGTACGTATGATAAAATTTGTCCACAAAATACATGAATTTTCGAAGGACATTTCGAAAGCATGGATCCCGTTTCAGGACGCATTCCAACATTTTGTTTGTTATCAAGGTTTAGCAGAAAATCAGCACTTAAAATTCAGGTATAATAAAAAAAATGATAAAAATCCAAAGCATTCACCAGACCCCATGCTGTGGTTTTGAATCCCACCCCCCCCCCCCCCCACATATCAAATTTCCCAGAGTTCCAAACTAACGCAAAACTGAAGAAAAAAGAACGACAAATAAATAATTATACAGAGACAGAACTAAATATTTAAGGCCTCTTGCAGTATGGCCATCATCAACAGTATAGCAGCCTCACAAGACTGACAATCTTTGTTACTAGCTGGGAAGAATCCCTGGGAATTGTGTTTATAGTTGCCAGGCAACTGTCCCAGCCCACCCAACAGGTGCTAGTCTGGGGACCATAAACAGACCCACAGAATGCACCTTTCACAAGTGGGCCATGATTAATGTTGAGTTTTTACAGCCGATTTATAGAGCTAAGTGCAGGCAATGTTGCTTGTATGCCTTGGTAATTTATAGGGATTAGACTGGTCTTTTTTTTATTTTCCAGAGCTTTGGTCACGACCCCTATTATGGATTTAAAATATACATGTACATGTACATATACAGGTAGTACATTGTGTTACAATATGATACTAAAAACCAACAAATTTATGGTCAATTAATATACTTGATAAATTCCATAGATCTCTTAAGACTTATTTATTTGAAGCCGAGTATTTTTAAAGTGGGGTTTCATTGTTTTTCTTTTGGTTTTTTTACTTTTTCTTTGGGAGACTGGGTAGGATGTGTTTTTTTTTTTTTTACGGATTTCAACGTAGGTTTAAATGGTTTTTTAAAGTTTAAATGTTTTTTGTTTTTTTGTTTTTTTTGTAATTCCTTTCTAAATTTGTTTATGTAAAGCGCCTTAGAGCTTGTTCTTTTTTACGAATTTAGTGCTATATAAAACTTGTATTATTATTTATGAAATTCAAGCACTGTACACAACACACACAGAGAAAAGTGCGATTGAAAGTGAACAATGTGAATGCAAATATGACTTGTTTTGTGAAATAAACTCCTGTTCCCATTTGCAATTTGCATTCACAAAACTTATAATACCAGTTTTCACCCTATCTTTTGTCTTTGTGAATTTGAAGCAAATTTGGTTAGAAAAAGTCTAAAACCAGTGCAAAAATTGTACAAACATTAGACAAGTTTTTCTCAGCTCAATTTCCACATTTCATAAATATATGATTTTCACAATCGAGAAAAAAAAAGTTAAAAATGTTTTTCCACATGGGGAAAATGTTTACGAAAGTGAGACAAACGGGGAAATTGTTATACCACTGAGAGAATACACAAATGTACTTTCACGAAAGCGAGAATTTTTGTTTTCCTTTTTGTGTAATGAAAATGAATTCCTAGTGAAGAGAAAAAAATGTGTTCCTTTTCAATTGCACCGTACTGTCCATCTGCATGTACTTGAGCCTGAAATAAACTTACATACAGGTGTATGTGTTCAGTCCGCCAAGGTTCTGTAGTGTGAATTAACAAACATTTAACAGGACAACTTAAGAAGATTAATGTGTCTGGCATCCTTGGCAAACATTGTTGTATTACATGTATGTACATGTACCTGTTTAAAACAAATTGTAAATGTGAACAAATTGAGAGCATGGCAACTAGATGTAACAGCCTGGTGGCACTGTTTTTGTTTGCGCCATATGCCATCATCCGTACACAAGGGGTTAAAGGGATACATTGCATTTGAAAGTTAACCTGAGAATGGGAATTTCTTTTCACACTTTTCTCTTCTCAGGGAGTTCATTTTCATTTCACAACCTTTCACAAAGTGGGAAAACACTTTTCACACCTTTTCACAAAGTGGGAAAACACTTTTCACACCTTTTCACAAAGTGGGAAAACACTTTTACACCTTTTCACAAAGTGGGGAAAACATTTTCACACCTTTTCACAAAGTGGGGAAAACATTTTCACACCTTTTCACAAAGTGGGGAAAACATTTTTACACCTTTTCACAAAGTGGGGAAAACATTTTCACACCTTTTCACAAAGTGGGGAAAACATTTTCACACCTTTTCACAAAGTGGGGAAAACATTTTCACACCTTTTCACAAAGTGGGGAAAACATTTTTACACCTTTTCACAAAGTGGGAAAACACTTTCACACCTTTTCACAAAGTGGGGAAAACACTTTTACACCTTTTCACAAAGTGGGAAAACACTTTCACATCTTTTCACAAAGAGGGAATACATTTTCACGCCTTTTCACAAAATGGGAAAACATTTTCATGCCTTTTCACAGAATTCTTTTCACAAAATTTCCCATTCTCATTCACAGTGTTAACTTTCAATTGCCATGTACATTGTAATGTACATGGCATTGGAGGCACCCGATTGGACGTACACGTACGCGCTACCAAAAACATCTGTCCTAAAATTGCTATGATTGGAAAGATCATTCAAAAGTAGAATACAGGATTATCTCTTAAAAATGTGTCGTTTATCTGAAAATCATTCCGGGGACGCCAGTTTGGTTCAGGAAAGTCAGACCGTTGGAAAATTGGAAAATAAGCCAGTTCGGTATTTCAACTGCTCATGTGCACAATGACAATCTATCCCGAATGACCCGTGTGACCTAACGCGCACGTGTGAATGCAAAAGGTGGTCGCACAACGAGCACGTGTTCAATTCAATCGGAATGGGCATTCGCGTAAAATGGCGTGACATTACGTCAGCAATTTCATCCCGAATAACCTTTGACCTTTGAGATACCGAACTGGCATATTAAGAGTGGTGTCCTTAGGTCTGTTGCAGTTTGGGTGCGTATAGGCTCAACAACATGTACATGTGCGGCGCATGTCTGAAAGTCAGTGCCTCAGTTTTTTCCACATTTCTCCGTAAATACTGCACATTATGATATAATTTTTACACTGACTTTGGAACAAGATAAATAACCAAAGAGATGAAATTTTGGGGATTTATTCAGAGCAATGTGTGCCTTTAACATTTAACACTCCCCCTGCAGATTATCTTTAGACTTTCTAATATTCAAGCCAGCCAACTGTGAAGAGGCAAAGCTCTGATTACAGAGCAACAAAGGCTCTTGTTGCTAATTACACGTTCGAGCTTCCAGAGCAAAAGTGGATTGGGCAATTACTGCAATAATTCAGGAAAATCAAGCCAAACTTACTAATACTAGAAAGAAAAAAATCTGGGCTGGGTACGTTTTGGCAGTCATAAACAGTCGTAACCAAGTTTGGTTGTTTCTTGTCGATTAATTTTTTTGAGAATTTTTAATCAGCGAGAATTACGCACCATGTGATTGTCAAGCTAAGCAACTCTATGATAATACCGATCACAAGCAATATACGCATCATATGGAGTTTTGGCTGGTAAGCTGGTTTTACTAAGCAATATTTGTTGTGCTTAAGCAAGTTTTTGATTGCATATACATTTTTTGTGTACAGTACAACTTTAATTATCTGGGCTGCTTGCAAGCAAGTTTTTGTGCTTAACCCCTTGCGTACGGTTGACACAAATACGTGCAGATTGAAATTGCCACCTGGCCGGGTGACGTCTATATACACGTAAATTTCTGCATTTTCAATCCATTATTGGGGTATTGTGTACGTTATGCTTGACTGCACAAGCCTCTTGTTTCAGTTTCGCTTGGCTGCATAACCCGGCCTGGTGCCCCGGCGCCGGGGTTAAGCAGCCCCAGAGACTTAAGTTAAAGTTGTACTGTATGCAATCAGTCTATCCTAACAAAATACATGTCACACCGCTTAAGTGGTGATTGTGTAGTGTAGGGCCCCTCTAAAGTCTAAAAGACTTTAGTTTTGATCAAATCAGAGTCAAGGGCATTTTTTCTCATTCCAAAATGACTTTTTCAAACCAGGCAGACTTCTTCAAACCAGGCAGACTTCTCTTTATAATTCTATTGACATCTTTTTTTGTAATTTTGAATAGTTTATTGCGGTAGAAAATAATTTGGGAATCCCTCGGGGTACCAGTTACTGATGAATGCAAATTTCTGGAATTAGAACAGCTAATAATGTCACATTATTAGCCAATCAGAAGAGGATTTTTGCAAGCATGACAACGAACATGTGACCAATGCGACCAATCACGTCCGTTCTGTAATGTGCTTGATCTTCTAATGCCAGGGCTGATGCAGTTCCCATGATGCTTTGACTTTGAGAATGTCAAAAAGGTTTATTCCAGTAACCTAAAAGTGGATTTTTGTTCCCTTCTTATTCCTCCATACATAGGCCTAGGCCTAAAGTTACAACACGGTAGGAATGGCCCTGTACTACCCCTAGGCCCTATCATTGGTGTTTTTTTACTATGTCCCCCGCTGCACGAGTCAGTAGACTCTACTCGTGCGGCGGGACATTGCCAGCCTATGTACACAACACGATCGCCGCTCAAGTTTGTGTACAACTAGTGAGTACTACTGTAGAAAATGACATAGATCGAGCCAATAACCATCATCACTTTGAAATATCACTTACAGACATGAACTTACCTTCTTTACTTGTTGCCGACACTAAAGCTGGTCAAATCACAGCACAGAGTTGGAGATTCCTCGCGCTCCATTTTAGCTGTCGATGCATCGCGCGTGTCGATGTCATAAATAAACAAACACGTTTCTGAAATACCCGCCTGTGACAGGTATCCCCAACTGAGGGCGCCATTCACACTTAACAGGAGCCACTGCTGATGGGACCAATTTCATAGAGTTGCTTAATTATTAATCACAAAAATTGCTTAAGCGCAAAGAATAATTGCTTAGTAAGATTACCAGCCAAAACTCCTTGTGATGTATGTTGCTTGTGACCGGTATTTCAGCTATTGTTTGCTGTGCTTGCTTCTTGTTTATGACATTAGTCGGACACTCTCGATAGAAGTGACATTTAATTGATTGTGCATTAAATGTCACTTCTATCGAGAGTGTCCGACTAATGAAGGCAAGGTTTTTTTGCTCAAGCAGCTCTCTGAAATTGGCCCAGTTATTACATTTCTTTACCCAGGGTGTGCCCAAACAGTTTTTTAAATGGTTTCCATTTGGGCCCCGCATAGATTTTAAATTAAAATTAGGTAAAGTGAATCATTCGAAAGATAGCTCATCATGGGCTGTAAATGTTGCGCGCTGTACGAACAACTGTCGCATGGGGGGGGGGGGGGGGGGGGGGGGGGGGGGGGGGGTGGGGGGGGGGGGTATCAGCACAATTTTGCCGACGGGGTGCAGTGAGAAAAAATTGTGCCCCGAAACAATTTGCCGTCCAAAAAATAATAAAAGGCTTCCCATTGGAGAAAGTCTTGCATTTGTTCCAGAGATAGATTTGTTCAGTCTGTCATGGAGCTTGGGGTCGTTTTGGAAACGTTTCTTTCCGTCGCTATAGTTTGTTGAAATTTTGTAATGTTGTAATTTCTCCGATAGCCGAAATTAAAAACAGGCGAGGCGGCGCGGGCGGGGCAAGGCGGGGTGGGGAGGGGAGGGGCGGGGCGGGGCAGGCCAGGCCAGACGATGAGAAAGATTAACCTCGTTGCCTTTAATGAGTTTATTAAATGCCAATACAAAGCCTCCTTATTATACTGCACACGGACTCTTTGCTTGTTCTTCAGCTGGTGGAGATTGTTCTGGTAAATCCCGAAAATGTTAGAGTTCTCCATCCGATGCATCTGCACGGCTTGCAGTTCGTCGTAGTAGCCATGGAACGGATGGAAGGCGCCACAGTGCAATATGTAATGCAACTCGACAGGAACGGTAGGTAGAGTCGCAGACGTCCCAAAGTCGTGGTCCCAAAGTCGTGGTCCAAACTTCACATATCAATATAAACTTTACAAGTTTTTGAAAGATAGGTAAGTTGAAGAGATTTTGTTTGCCCTTCCCTACGACCACAGGTGTTTGCACTAATCAGCAGGAAGTCATATGTTCGAATAAGCTTGTGATTTGTTTTTACAAAAAGCTCTTTGAAAGCACCCAGAACACAGTGCTTAATTAAACACCACGTCGGGGACGGAAAAGAAATCTCATCTTATTTGCATTGTCCCCGATGAAAATTCCATCTTCACATTAATCAGTTTTGTGTCTACTTTCATTTCTCAGTTAATCAATAAAATCATGTTTTTTGGATCGATTCTCTCCCCGTGCACGTATAATCATTTGGATTAGGTTCACAGCTTCGGGAGGAATTGGGGGTTTGTACTCGCAGAGCTGCGGTACTGTAGGCCGTAACTGTTGGTGCACACCAGTGTCTTAATAAAATAGGCGCGAAAATTCTTGAGCCACCGAAAAAAATCACCACGATCTGCATGTCCGCTAAATATCTTTTAATATAGGTTTTCCCGGCCAATTTGAACAAAATTTAATTCAATTTAATACCCGGCTCATTCAATTTCGTTTGAAAACGAATGCTCCGTTGAATCAGCATTCAACAGTCAAAAGGAGTAATTCCATTTCAGCAGTTATCATTCACTGGCCAAATAACATCATTCAAATTCATTAGGTCGCAAAGATCATTCAATTTCGTAAAAGCCAGCAGCAAGAGGCTGGTCAACCATTCAATTTCATCATTTGGCAAACATTTTTCAAATGTTTACATTCAAATTCGTTTCAATGATATGTGCTTTCTAATTCGTATTTTAATTTGACGTGGTCCGAACATTAGCAGAAATAAAGAAGAAAACATAAAGACCAGTGCAAACTATCACAAGGCTACAGCGAAAGATTTTGTTTTCATTTCAAACTTATCACCATAACTTCTTTAACTATACTTAACAGTCTTCTAGATACAGGGTACAGGCTTTAACCTTAATCATGGGGTATACCAAAGCAAAAGGAACAATTAATGCAATTACGACAAAACACATGCATATGACGTAAATGAAATGCAAACAACACGGAAACGCATCTAACAAAGAAAAACTCAAGTGCCAGTAAAAGAGCTATTGCCAGCTTCCTCGATAGATCGAATAAACAAGCCATAACTCATGTTTAATTTGAACGCACAGAATTTGAAGTTCATTGCCCATAAACGAAAAAGAAAACAAAAACTAGCAACAAATTCATGTGCGCTTCGATGAGTCTTAATTTGATTTCATGAATTGTAGATAGGTAGTAGAAATTCAACTGAAGATTAGTGAAAATGTAGTCCTGAATGCCTATAAACGAAATAGAATGACTAAAACGAACCTGAATGAAAATAACGAAATCATGTGTGCACAAACACGAAATTGAATGCAATAGTAGCTAAAAAGAAACCCTGGTTTGATTGAATTAGGGGAAATGCGTGAATTTCAATGCATGTTAATGAAATTGAATTAATTTGTGATGAAATTGGCCGGGAAAACCTATATTAACGCGGAGCCATCTGGAGACGGCAGAAGTCGTAATTGCAACAATGCAACAATGCAGCATTTCATTTTTCCTAAGATGTACCCCCAAAAGCATCGAGTATTATTTAACTGTATTAACGGAGAGGGAAATCTCTTCTTGAATTTCATATTTTGCCTGATTTTGACATTTCAACTTTGTAACTTGAATTTGCAGGTCAGATTACCCGTAACCTCGACGGGCCATTTAAGGACGTGGTGATAGTGCCTGACGGCACATCGAGTTTCACCTCGAGGTAACGTAACAGCCCAGCCCAGCCCAGCCCAGCCCAGCCCAGCCCAGCCCAGCCCAGCCCAGCCCAGCCCAGCCCAGCCCAGCCCAGCCCAGCCCAGCCCAGCCCAGCCCAGCCCAGCCCAGCCCAGCCCAGCCCAGCCCAGCCCAGCCCAGCCCAGCCCAGCCCAGCCCAGCCCAGCCCAGCCCAGCCCAGCCCAGCCCAGCCCAGCCCAGCCCAGCCCAGCCCAGCCCAGCCCAGCCCAGCCCAGCCCAGCCCAGCCCAGCCCAGCCCAGCCCAGCCCAGCCCAGCCCAGCCCAGCCCAGCCCAGCCCAGCCCAGCCCAGCCCAGCCCAGCCCAGCCCAGCCCAGCCCAGCCCAGCCCAGCCCAGCCCAGCCCAGCCCAGCCCAGCCCTCATTTTTGTATGAACTGTTGTCACCTTCGACCAACAGGCAACAGGGTGTTTACAACTTGCCAAAATGTGCACGCGACTGAAATTAAAGAACGCGGGCAACCTGCACACGAGCGTGGCACCAGAGCAAAAATGGCTTCTAATTAGTTTTGTTGGGCGAATTCCCGTATACAGGCTGCACCATTTGCGGCGCCAGTCCAAGTGCCAGATGTCAATTATACTTCATTTTTCTCCGCATTTCTTTTTGTTAATATTACACATTTTGGTAATATTTTTTACACTCAGACCTTGCAAATAGGTTAGTACCCAAAAAGGGGGGGGGGGGGGGGTTAAGAAACGCAAAATACATGTATTAATAATACATGTAGGCCTATTCATATATTATACTCGGAAACTGTGTTTATTTTTTTTTATATAAAATCTTTTATTTTTCATAAAGTACTTCACTTTAGATCCACTTTCTACATTAGGTATTACCTTTTTCGAAACAAGACAAGCGCTACTCAAATCCGTAAAATATGGTCCTGCTTGTTTTTGGCCTTTTTAGCAACAGTAACTTTAACAAATTTTTGATGTGTTTTGTAACGACTCTCGGAGCCGAAATTAGTATACTGCTTGCACTTTTGCTTTGTAGACAAGGGTCCATTATAACAAAACCCTGGAACTTTACCCGTCAAACTTTCATATGGTGTATTCTTCATCTGATTTTGCTTGGCCTAAAAAGAAATATTTTCTACTGGGTAGTTCCGAGAAATTTGGACCAGGTCGTGAGGTTTTGCAGAGTACATGAATTTATTAAATTTATTTACTTTAAACCCATAATTCACAATGTACTCTTTGTCAAGGTGGTGCAATAGTTTACAGGCTTCAGATGTGAGTTTAAATAGAGTAGGGTGTGATTTTGGACACGTACTGTAGAAATCACATCATCCTAATCACCCTGTCCCAGCATTTTGAATAGAAAATCATGTCAAAGGGATATACAGTGTAATCTATAAAAACAAAAAATACATGGGAAAAAACATGAAACTGAGTACTGGTCCATTTTCTATTTTCAAAGTTACAACCCGTCAGTTAAATCGCTTCTCTCTTTGGACATACAACAGGAAACTGATTGAGGGCAAGGTTTAGCTGGAAATCACATGAGAATTACAAATACGACTGCACAGCGCGTATGCAGCAGTGATGTAGTCGAGACCATCACAAGACCAGGGACAATACCATTCACAAGACCAACTTATTGCAGGCACAAGTAACAGGCATAAACCATGACAAAGGAATGCTTTTATTACAGTTCATTTGAATAGCTTGAGACTTGAATTAAGACTGGAGGTCTTGTGATGGTCTTGTGTTGGTCTTGCAGGGTCTTAGGTCACGACTACATCACTGTTGTGCAGTAGGCCCCTTTGGGATAAAAACTGCACGAGTCAATGAGGAAACTGTTGACCAAATTGTAACCTTTCACCTTTTCACGCAACTTGCCCAAAAATATACCAAAAAATGTACGGATCGGTCATGTTTTTTTTGCTTTGTCTTGGGCAAATTGCGTGAACACGTGAAAAGTTACAATTTGGTCAACAGTTTCCCCACTGACTTGTGCATAAAATCGAGCCGTGTTTATCCAGTCGTTTTCTTATTCCAATTTGGCTTCTAATTACAAGCCCCCACTGAACAAAGATACTGACAAAAATGGGAGACCACCAACATATAGGGCAAGATAGGCGAATCCCAAATTGACAATAACGGCATCGATCTGCGCACTTCCAGGTTTGAAAGCGAGGCTCTCAGTGCTAAGTAACAACTTACTATACTGACGTGTGCTGCACTGCCATTTATGGCGTGATTCATCCACGCATGAATAAATTGATTGAATAGCACTGTATATGTTTAGCACTGAGAGCCTCCCTGTTAACTCGGAAGTGCGCATGATGCACCTAATGTAAAATCCGTCTACAGCTCAGTTGGTAGAGTGCTGGTATGGTAAATCTGAAGGTCGCAGGTTCTAGCCCCCCTCTCTCGTCATTTTCGTTGTTCAGTCTAACAATTTATTGCATTACTTAGTTTCCTTGTGGATCATTTTGATGATTGAGACTTCTCATATGTTCCTTACAATAGTACATCCGTGAAATTACTTATGGAATGTTAAATTATATATTTTGTTCCTGGAAATATAGTTGAATTCATCTTTGTTTACATATATAGTACAATATAGTACAATATAGTACAATTTATTTTAAACTCTTTTACACAACATATTGGTCATTAATTAGGTCTTGAACATAATATACTGTACAGGCCTGGGGAAAAAAATTATTGGACCATCAATATTTTGAAGCATACTACAGACATGTCAACCCATATAAGTTCATTTGTAATTGGAACTTCCAAATTGTTAATATTCAATTGTCAATATTGTTATGCAAATCACCCATGACAAGGCCAAAGGCCACTCGAGGTGTGGGCTACAGAGGAAAGTGTGGAAGAACCAGCCCCTCACACTGAAACAAGACAAGATAATCTGATCTCTTCACAGTATGAATAGGGTCGGGATGGGTAACTAAATGTAGTCCACTGCAAGGCATTAATAATCCCTCTGCCCATATTAGGCATAGAAGTGCTACAGCCCAGGACTGGGCTCGAACCCACAACTTGCAGAATTATGCATTTCCAGGACAGGGTGGGTCAGATATACAGATATAGAGGGACAGATACAGGCAAAAGTGTAACAAGCAAAACAAGACTGACTGACAAGCAGATGACCAATCAGAATGTTCTACTGCTATCCCTCATACATATTCATTATCTGCCTCCACGCTGCAACTGGTCACTTTGTAATAAATGCACACAGGTGCAGAGTTGCCTAATTTTGGTGCAGCGTTGCCTAATTGAGTTACCCACACCCCTTAGACAACCCTATGGGAATTTTGTGTGGTAATTTTTGTTTGTCTCAGATTTTGCGCGTTCCACATGGAATTATAATTGATCTGATTGGACAAGCTGCGTTGACACGATTCGACCGCGATAGGTCAATTGATACACAGGTGACGGAATCACATGTACATGTAGCTATAAAAATAAAGGGCCAATTTTGTGGAACTGCTACGTACGCACACAATTTTAAGAAAAGCAGTATTTTCTCCAAACAGAAGCTCCATGAAATTAAACCAGCACTAATGTGACACATGAAAGTTAATACAACTTTCCTTTACATCGAAAGACTTTTCATGTATGACTATGCAGCTTTACTTAAAATATCAATACATTCTTAATAAATTATACACAAAACTGTGTAACCTATTATACTTTACCTACATTTGTACGGTTTTATATATTATTTTGTTAAAACTCCGTAACATGAATACCCATTGGTATTTTATACCGAGCAGAGATACCGGTAGGATCTGAACCGCTCAGCTTTCAGCCATTATTTTAATATTCTTGATTAACAATGCATTCTTGATGCTGCTTGTGTGTGTGAGGGAGTATTTCATATTGTCCAGATTCGGTATTGATTGCAGTTTTTCTTTGTGGCGCCTTACCTCAAACCTTGCTGATGAATGGGAAGCCAGGTGGCTTGAATAACTGAATAATCATGAGGACAAAACTGGAGCTTGGAGCTCATTTAAAGCCCAGGTGGCTTGTCAGAGATTTCTAGTTTCCAGCAGTCACAGGTATGTGTCCTCCGCCCACTTAGTTTTGCTCATTGTGCAGATCTACAGTTTACCCTTTGTGCTGTACAAGTGACGTCAGATCAGTTTCTTTTTTAAACAATGAGGTGCTTATTTGCGTTTGAATAGGCTAATGGTGTTGCGTAATTCAATTGCATAGTAGCCTTTATACAAGCAGTGCTATTCGTTGATTTCTGCCGTTGCTGTCATATTTTTCATGCGATTCTTTGAAACCGGGTTTTTTATAAGAATGTGAAGCTAACGACCAACTTGAAACCTTTCTGATTATTAGTGTGCAATATTTTGTTTGGTCAGATTCACAAGTTCAAACCCAGTGTAGGCTGTGCTTCGATTCTGTAGCAGCAATTGATTAACTGAACCAGCGATCCTGATGTAAGACTATCTCACAGACATTATTATCAATGGCTACGGCTCTTCACCGTAGCCTGTCAAGGGCCAAATTCAAAGCCGTAGCCACAAAAGACCCAATCCGGGCAACGGCTTATACTGTGCGAGTGCAGCATACCAGCCTGTGAATAAACTAAACTGATACACCCGCAATATACGTCAACATACGCGGTCAGACTATGGACAAAGAACCGAGATAGACTAGCCAGAGAGTCGGGGGATTGGCAATGCCGCAAACAGGCAGCTAGAGGGCCACACACTCCTCATGAATATTGCAGTGACAAAACTGCCTGTTTGCACTGACCTGTATAGAATGACCTCATTATATCAGCCAGCTGGGTGTTAATACTGGTACCAGGAAAACACAGCGTTACTGCAATTGATACTGCTTTCAGACAATGTAAAATGACCCCTAAAACGAGTCATTCACAGCCCGGGGTTTTTAAATACCACCTTCAACAAAACTAAATTGCTTTGTGAGAAAGACTGAGATTGCGGGTAACACCATGTGAAATAGATCTCTTCTAGGAAGATGTGTGGTTCTGAAAAGAACTGGGATGAGTGTGTAACTCGACGTTTCGGACAATGTGCTCTGTCCGTCCTCAGGGCACCTGCAGCCTTTCACCCTTTGGCTTTTGGGAGGAGGCCAAACTCAAAGTCTAATTACCGCTGATATAAAGCTGTGCTGTGCTGGTACACAGCGCAATTTTTGCAGCTGTTGCCTGGCATGTACTGTACTTATAAAATTTCCCTCATAATTTCAATAAGTATTTTGGATACGGTTTCAGTAGGGCCCATGATAGGCCAATCTCTTGTAACTGTGAATAAGTACAATAATGGCAGCGCCCACATAGATTTTTTTTGTACAGAACAGACGAAGCATTGCGACTCGTTACAGCAATTTTTTTAACCCCTTGTGTCCGGCTGTTACTGATGGGGACTGGGGCCAATTTCATAAAGCTGTTAAGCACAAATATTTGCTTAGCATGCAAATGCTTCCTTGATAAAAAACTGGATTACCAACCAGATTTCCATGTGTGGAATATTGCTTTTGACTGGCATTCAGCTGTTGTTTGCTTAGCATGAAAATGACATTTTGGCTGGTAACCTGTTTTTATTAAGCAAGACATTTTCATGCTAAGCAAATTTTTCTGCTTAACAGCTCTATGAAATTGGCCCCTGGTATGCCAAGAACGGGCTGTGGAGCCAAGCGTAAATGCAAACAGTAGGCACCACACTGAATGGAGTGGTCCTATTCATCGTATCTGATGCCCCCTTTCGTGTGAATGAAAACTTTGTTTGAAAAAGCTCCATCTATTCATCACACTCCCATTCAAGAAGAATATAGTTGAAACATGAATGGATTGAGTACGTGCAGGAATGTGCATATAGATGACAACCGGCCAGGTATTTTTTTCAAACCCCCGGCTATGGCCATCGTCCGTATTTAAGAGGTTAATATCCTAAAAATATTCGAAATAAATTCAATGTTCTCTTTTCCTTAGTCCAATTCCCATGAAACTGAGTTAAACTTGCATATAGGTTGTGCATAATAAAAAATCAAATATTTTATGAGCTGAAAAGCAAACTTGGGACTGATGAGGTGCAAACATTTTGAAACGCTTACTTCAGCACGGGCTATGGGAAACTTCATGGACTATGGGAAACATAATGGAAAAGGGGTGGGGCTTAATGGACAAGGGGGGCGGGGCTTAATCGCCATTTCCATTAACACAATGTTAAAGAGCTAGTATAACAATGCACCAGAATTGTAACCACAGTCCTCACCAAGCTTTTCTCAGGCTATTATGAGTGCGTCATCATCATCATCGTTCCTGTTGCCACTCACTAGGCAAAAAGCTTTCGTCTGAAGGTCGACGTCCCTCAACCACACTACCGGGGATTGGCTAGATTTCATTTTCAGGGGCGCGGTTTCCTCCCCCTCCTCCCAGTACGGCCGCTCCCTCCTGCTCGGCCAGCAGATGATGTTGTCATCATCTGCGTGACTGGCTGTGACCCGCCCGGCATCGGCAAATGTTTGTAGCTGTTGGGGAACGTCGTCGTCTCCCGTCTTGCCAGACGACTCCTCAGACAGGATCTCAGCTGCTGTCGGCATGAGCATCTGGGAACCGCTGCGACTGAGCTGACGGACCAAGAACTGCTGCAGGTCCTGCCGTTGGGTACGATCTTGCTCTCGGTTCCACTCCTACAATAAAGAAATTGTGGCCGGGTGAAGATTATCCTCATCCCAAGCATAACATCATCGGGGTGACATCCTAATTAAACAAGCAGTATTGTTGCAGTACCACTGTTTTGACCAAGTTACCGCATTTCATGCTTTTCATTAGGCTTTCTAATGGAATAAACACGAGTAGAATAAACACGAGGTCACGAATTAAGCACCGAACTCATCAATTCTTCATCAGTCATGAATAAGCCAGTTCGGTATCTCGAAGATCAAAGGTTTTTCGGGATAAACTTGCTGACGTGATGTTACGCGAATGTCCATTTTGATTGAATTTAACACGAGTGCGTTGTGTGACCACCACGCGCTTTAGGTCACGGGTCATTCGGAATAACTATGTCATTGTGCACATGCGCAGTTGAAATACCGAACTGGCTTATTATTCTAAGATGAAACTGTCTGTGTGCAATCATAAATCAAAAGTAAGGTCATTATCAGAGACATCTGGTGGGGTAAAAAACAGAGGTACCGCTATTAAAACCGTCTGCTCAATAAGGATGTTTTCCCTACCATGCTTACTTAACACGGTCTAAGGCCGTGTCTGAATGACTTGGCTATGGCTGGATGTTACACACATGTCTATGGTAGCGGCTGCAGCCATTTCCCATAGACTTGTGTGCAATTTCAAGCCGTAGCCAAGTAATTCGGACACGGCCTAACTACAATCTTTCAAAAGTTTTTTTTCTCTTCAACATTGGTCAGAAATTGGAAAGCACCAGACTTGTTTTCAACATTAGGCACTGCACAGGCTACATTCAATACCCACGTCCATTTCTCCCGAGTACTATTGATTAAAATGAAAACGAGTAAATAAGGTTTACGATATATGCTTTAACTTATCCATCTTTGAACCCAGAAGAAACGCAATAAATATTGTTGACACAAACGTGCCTGCGTATAAGGCATCTTCTTAGGGGCCAGCAATCTTTGACATTTTCACGAGCGTACAAAGAGTACGCATTTTTTCTGGACCCCCTCCCCCCACCTCCCAGAGAGTACAAACTGAAAAGGGAAAAAAATGATGATTTCTCTGTTTGGTCTTCCAGGTGTTTTAACCCCTTGAGTACGGTATTTTTACGGGAGACGTCGGGGTGCCGCGGCGGCTCTGGCAGCCAAGCGAACTGCTACAATGTGTTTGTGCAGTCAAGCGTAACCTATACACAATAATCCAACAATATATTGAAGCTGCACAATCAGCGGCCAATGGCGTCATCCGGCCTGGTGGCACTGTTTAATCCAACAATGGATTGAAACTGTACAAACAGCGGCAAATTGCGTCATCCGGCCTAGAGGCACTGCTTTTTTGGCGCCATATTCCGTCATCCGTACGCAAGGGGTTAAGCAATGCATAAACATTGTCACAGACTTTCTGGGACACCATGTAGGATAATCAAAACTGCAGAACAATCCCATAAAATGAACAGTTGTACCCAGTGAATTCATAAAAACAGTTGAAGCTGAAATACCCCTGTGCATGGAGTGGATAGCTGCAGGAATTACAACTATACGGGCTGGTATTTTGCAGGAAGAGTATTACTGTGGACGTAGGTATGATCACTATTTTCAATTATTTTTAAACGTGTACATGCCCCCCCCCCCCCTAACAACGTAGGGTTTGTATGCTCATGAAAATAACAAAATTGGATGGCCCTTATAAAGAATATTCTTATTTTTATATCCTGGTGTGCTTATTACACTTTGTCCAAATTGAATAAATTAGCTACACCCAGATAGTGATCATACAAAATGGCAGGAAACTTTAGCTTGAGATACCGAGGGTGGAATTAATAAACCTACCTTTATTTCATCAGCGTACATGGTCTTACTAAGGTCAGCTTTTGTCCTTTTTCTGGATCCGCTGTATGTGAGTACCGCCCCAGGCTAGAAAAAATATCAACAAAAATGTTATGAAAAACAAACTTCTTTCTTTATCAAAAATGTGTAATTTGTCTGAATTTGGGTGAAGAAAAAAAGAATCATACCAAATGTGCTCAATAAGCCAGTTCGGTATCTCGAAGGTCAAAGGTTATTCGGGATAAAATTGCTGACGTAATGTCATGCGATGCTGCGCGAACGCCCATTCTGGTTGATTTTAACATGTGCACATTGTGCGACCACCTTGCGCGTTCAAACGCACGCGTTAGGTCATGGGTCATTCGGGATAACTACGTCATTGTGCACATGCGCAGTTGAAATACCGAACTTGCTTAAATAAAAATTTAGGAACAAAATCATAATACATAATTTTGTTTTATTGAAATCACCAAAATAAAAAGGCTTAAAGCCACTCTAGTGGGTTAGAATTGCCAAATCTTCCACCTTTACGAGTTTCCTGGGTACAGATCTAAATAGAGCCGGATAAATCTTCAATAGATACCAAAGAAATGATCCCAATTTTCAGACCTACAGACCAAGGTGGGGTAACTTCCACCGACTCACCTTCCCTCCATCATCACTAAAAAATGCTGCATTTCCTATACGTCTGTAACTTCACAAACCCCTCTCATCAATAAGCCAGTTCGGTATTTCAACTGCGCATGTGTACAATGACATTTTATCCCGAATGACCCGCGTGACCTAACGCTCGCGTGTGAATGCAAAAGGTGGTCACATACGCGCACATGTTAAATTCAATCAGAATGGGCGTTCGCATAACATGGTGTATGTGACATTACGTCAGCAATTTTATCAAGAATGACCTTTGAGATACCGAACTGGCTTATTTATTGACAGTAGATTCACGTCAATGCAGTAAAATATTGTTCAATTAATTCAACTGTATTTCAACAGGGGGCATGCAACATCTGAGACAAAAACAAAGATTAGGACCCAACATTTCATAGGGTTGTCTACAGGGTGTGGTCCAAGAATGAGAGGCCAATCGTCTTACCGCATTCCGCAGCATTGTTTGAAGCACCGCCAGGGGGACACCGTTTCTAGATTCCGACGGGTAAAAGTTGTCCAGCTCTTGCTGTGATAAAATTGTCTCCGTTTTGATGGAGCTCACAACTGGCAAATGGACAATTATGCATGCATCCATTCAAATGAAATCAACTTATGGAGACAAAAATATTCAAATGAATATTCCGAAGATTTAGGACTTCCATTGCACAAAATGTAATAGCCAAAACTGGAAGAAGTTGTTCTAGACGAACACAACCACTATTAACCAGAGATGTATTTGAGTCCATCACAAGTCCCTGCAAGTCCCTGCAAGTCCATCACAAGCCCTCCAGTCCTAATCCCAATCACAAGCTATTCAAATGAGTGCTGTGACAAAAGCATTCCTTTGTCATTGTTCATCCAGTTACTTGTGACTGGCTTTATGAAAGGACTTCTGACTGGACTTGTGAAAGGACTTGCAGGGACTCGACTACAGCTCTGATCCCACCTACTAATTTTTACCTTTAAACTAACATTTTACAGAGAGACAAGCACGCTTAAACCCACACTTATCCAATTGGTTGCGAAGGACTTGGGCAAACGTCATAGACAAAGTCCCCAGCTGTCCGGATTTTAATAGCTCATAACAATTTGCGAAAAATTTAACAGCGCCCTCTAATGATACATCTCGTACATTCAACAAGTTTAATTGTTGAGGGCGCTGTTAAAAGTATGGCAAATCGAGCTGAATCAAGACAGCTGGAGAATTGGTACATGACGTCTGCCTACAATCCTGTGTGACCAAGTGAATTGGGTGAGCGCCGGTCTAATGTGCTTCTCTCTCTCTCTCTCTCCAACATTTGGTTTTAAGCTGAAAGTTGTTACAAGTTGGTAGTTGGAGAGGCTTGTTTGACTATACTACTCATAAACAGTCAATAATTGGGACTGACAGGTTTAACGGACAAACAGATGTACAAGGAGGATCACGAACTTACATTCTTCATCCGCTTTGGGGTTACGTTTCCCGTACTGCATTCTGAAGACAAAGGCCTCGAGAATGAACGTCACAATGATTGTCATGACAACCTGATAGGCAACCAATAAAGACCACAGTTATGAACTTTACAAATCCACTGCAACCAATGTCCCTATGACATAAAATCAATAAATTGCAAGCACAATTTTTCTCATTTCATTTAAATATTTCACCATATGTAAAACTATTTCTGATTGTTGTTTTTTCATTCTATAAAAAGAATTTTTTTTATTTTCAAATAGTTCTTTTTTCAAAATCCATTTATTATATTGAACATGTTCTTGAGCACTGTTTAAAATTCAATACTAAAGAAAAATTTAAATGTTAACTCCTTGAGTACGGGTCTTATAACGGGGCGCTGGGATGCCATGCCAGCTTGTGCATCCAAGCGAAGCGGACACTCCAACAATGCATTGAAAATGCAGAGAATGCGTGTATATCCGTCATTCGGCCAGGGGGTAATTCAAGGGGATAAACAAATATCTGTTTACCAAACTTGAGAGATAGAACAAGATGAAGTAGATTCGGCTCCATTCCGTAGTCATGTGGGCTATGCCAAACTAGAAAGGCAAACAAGATTGACAGAGAAGTGTTACATTGAGATAAAATGTATAAATTGTCTTATACGACAAAGATATACACCAACGTGCTTACAGGCACTCTTTGCAACACCTGAGATATACTTCTCCCAACTGTGATTATAGGGGAAATGTCAAGACTAAGAAGACACAAGTCAGGGGACCCACACAAACAGATGTAATGATAGATTGATGCTTTTGGAACTTTGTTATGAGCCAATGATGTTATTTTGTACGATATAACTGTACTCACCATGATCACGTGCCAATTGTTCACCACAGTCAGTTCAAACAACGTCACTGAAATTAAATGAATGCAAAGAAGGTTTGATCATTTCACATATCTCTGGGACCATCAAAAAAAGAAGAAAACATTTCCGAAAAAAAATCAGAAGCATGTCATGGTACTCACCGTAGCTGTATAGAATGTTGCCGAAATTGTTGAGGTAAAAGAAGAAATGGCCCTCGTCACTAAAGAACGACTCATACGTTGTGTTTCTATGGAAATGACAGAAACATGGCCCCCAAGTTAAGTTCACCTTGAAAAAACAAATCTGTATTTTCTGTATTTAAAAAACACTAGGAACCTTTCTTAATAACCCTCCAGGGTATTTTGGCTAGAAACCCTGCCAGACCCATCAGATTGCATACTTTGTCACATTGACTTGTGTGCAGAGTGCAGCAAGGTCAAGCTGTCACCACAGATGCACTGTGCTGCGTCTGGCAGGGTTAGGGTTAACCCTAACTCCCAGTATAATTTACTAGGAACCATACCCATCCATCCACCATTTGGTAAACTTGTTGGACTCTGATTCTGATGGTATGCCAAACTCAGTGTAAAGGACTATCAGTTTAGGGGTCCAGTACCCATCCTAACAGATTCCAACCAAACATGCTGTTGGGTTTTGACGGGTTGAGTACTGTTAGGGTTAATCCTCCAAAACATTCCACTGTGCAGTAAACACATTATCTGTACTGAAATCTTCAGGGGAAACCAAGCTCCATGTAAAGTAACAGTGGCTGGGATCTCCTCTCCTCAATCCTACAAAATCCTACAAAATCCTACAAAATCCTACAAAATCCTACACAATTCCCTTAAACCTCCTGTTGGACTTTGAAGGGCCCTAGAGGCTTATGGTTGTGAAACAGGTTCTGTCAACAAAATCAAATATCCAGACATAGACTGGGAAAGACGGATAAAGGGTGCCATCAAGATGAAAAGTCCTGTTGGTAAGTATGAATGTGACGCGGGAAGTTGCCATTTTTTTTAAAATGGGAAATCAATTTTGCAATTTTAATTGTCTGGCTGTTATTAATGGAGTGCTGGTACGCCAAGATGTTAATGTGCTGTGCAGTCAAGCATAAACACAAACAATAAGCACAACACTGAATAGCGTGGTCCTATTCATCGCACTCGGAGCCCCCCCCCCCCCTTTCGTGTAAATGAAAGCTTTGTTTGAAAAAGCTCCATCTATTCATTACACTCCCATTCAAGAACAATATAGTTGAAACATGAATGGGTTGAGTATGTGCAGGAATGTGCCTATAGACGGCTACCGGCCAGGTGGTCTTTTTCAAATCGCAGCCACGACCGTTGTTTACATTCAAGGGGTTTAACAGAAAGGCGATTCGGGGGTTTTTAATATTCTAACAGCCGAAAAGCCTTTCCTATTAGATCCCTGAATTCAATCTTAAAATATTTCTCAAAACAAGGGGTATAACTCTAAAAACTTCAATGGAAAATATTGCAGGGGATAGGGCAACAGTAACACACAATACATCAGAATATCATGTTCTAAATTGTATTTTTTTCTTTCTAATTTCTGCATGTTTCGTGGTGCCAGGTCACGAATGGTTGCAACTTTCAACGTTTGAATTTGAAACCTACTTGCAGCAGTTCCTGAGTTCAACGTACGAGAAACACTCCATGCCGATAACGGCATAGAAGTAGTACATGACAATGATTACGATGCCCACACTGAAAGAAACCACAACAGTGAACATTCATTTTATTAATCCATTTCAAGTGAGATATTTTACATGAGATTTTCATTTATTTATTTTTTTTGGGGAGGGGGAGTAATAAAATAATGTTATTATCTACAAAGTAGGCCATTTTTCTGAACCTGGAAATTGGAAATATGTCTTAGAATTTTTGAATTAAAAAAAAATAATTTCAGGCATTCTTCATTAAAATTTTTTTGGGGGGCGGGGGAAGGGAGGGGGAGGGGGAGGGGGAGGGGGAGGGGAGGGGGAGGGGGAGGGGAGGGGGAGGGGGAGGGGGAGGGGGAGGGGGAGAGGGAGGGGGAGAGGGAGGGGGAGGGGGAGGGGGAGGGGGAGGGGATTGTGATTGTGTGTGTGAGTTTGTTTTTGCATTCAATAGGGGACCTTTAACAATAGAGGACAATAGGGTCCCCGATTGAGAAAGGTCCCTGTTTGAAAATAGTGTACAAAACCAATGAGGTATGAACAATAGGACGACAATAGGAGGTCCCCGATAGCAGGCATTTACAAACTTATGTGTGTGGATGGAGTAGATGGGTAGGGTGGAGGAAAGGGAGGGTATTTATGCAAATTGGAGAGGGGTGTTTGTAACCCCCTCCTACCACCCAGCCCCATGTGTTTGAGATATTAATCAAGAAACACATGAATACAATCATTACAAATCACAAATGTTAACAGGACAACACTGTCAAACAAGTTGGATTTTATCCACTGTTCATGGGGTAGTTATTTTTTAATCCAAAAATGATAAGATATTTTTGGCATGTATGAATGGCTGGCCTCACCTCAACATTCGGCCAAGGAGGACATAGAATGTGCCAAAAACATCCCGGTACCTCTTCTTGATCTTAAACAATCTGAAACAATAAGTACAAAAGAAAAATAACTGGATATTCAGTCACGGAAGAAATGTGTTGCCAAATAGGGTTAAGTTGGCCAAGCCATGTGTGTTCTAAATACAGGTGATTCGGACGGTAACAGAAAATTCACCGTATGTGGGTGCTATCACAGTTGAACACACAACTCCTTCAGATTCTGTACGAGTTCAGTAATACAGGTTGGTGCATGAGATCTATACCATGCATGGACTACTAGTTGGTCGTTATCTATCGTGTATACGATTTCTCGGAAAATAATGTCCCGTCAGGCTGCATTCCCATTGACTGTTGATAATATTACAGCGCCCTCTGGAGGTTGTCAAGGCTCACGATATTACATAAACGGCAGTTTCTGGACCTCACAACTATTGACCGATTGCCGTTCATAAGCACGAGCCAATCACTACATCTGTTGAATATCACGTGGCATTCTAAATGACAAACAAAAAACACCCAAACATATGCATGCGCAGACATGTGCGCTTTGTTTGCAATACGCGAATGCATGTCAAACGCTAATGCGATTCCACTACGGGCATGGTGTGGCCCGCACGTAAACACAATGAGAAAAGTTATCTCAGAGAAATCTAAGACAAGTTTGGTCAGGAACATGCAGTAAACACTTTATGAACACTTGTGCATGCAATCACGCTGTTATATGCTATATTGCGTATAATGCATGTGTGCAAAGTTGTCCACAAACTCGCAAACGGCGATAGGTCAGTTGTCGCAACTGCAAAAACCACACCTAATATGATGTGAACAACAGCTCATTAACCATTTATTTCTCGTTCTCATCCCGTGAGTACCGCGCGGGCATTTAATGCAGCCCTGCAATATACAGTGGTTAAAGACGGACTGTTTTCGAGTTTCACCCTGAAAAATTATTAGCGTTTTTGAAGGGTTGCAAGTGCCAAAATGGAAAAAGGCTGCTATTTTGTAAGCATAAAATATGTTAGGAGAAAACATTGAAAAGAAACTAAAAAGCATTTTGTTTTAGCACGTACAGTATACCTTTAATACTATTATTATTACAAAAATGGTATTTAATACAGAGCATGCAGACATGAGGACCAATACAAATCTAGCTACCGGTCCCAACAGTGGGAAGCAGGAACGAGCCCAGAGAGGGGTAGGCCTTTCATGGCCTCTTGAGCTAACGAGGTTGCATTATCGAATAGCAATACTAACCTGAGAAGTCTGATCGGCCTTAAGATGACGAAATAGAACGCCGAGCTGACCGATTCAACGGTCATCCCCAGTAGTGCAATCATCGTAACTGCAAAATCAAATCTGCAGAATAATTACAAAAAAGAGGTGTTCAATTTTGAATCGGACTGGACAACACTATTATAAATTCCTGTCTATAATTCAGTGTGTTTATTTTCTGCCTCAAAGAGAACTCCAGGTGGTACACGATAAGGCTACTGAGTACAATTTGAATAGTTTATGTAACAAAACCAAACAAACAAACAGATTATTAAATTCAAAAAATTAGCTGGCCTGACCTTTGAGAAAGAACTTGCTTAAGTTTGAAACGTCAGGCCAGCTAATTTTTTGATTTGTATATTTCAGGTCCATTCAGTCAGTCAGCAGTTTGCAGCAGTTTTATTCATTTTCAGATTATTAAATTAACAGTTCCGTCCTTACTGATTTTAAATAATTCCAATTATCTTCTGTTTTCATATTTATGATTAAACAAAAAAAATGACAGGAGTGGGATTTGAACCTGTGACCTACGAGGGGAGGCGGGGCAGGGGAGGCGTTCTGTATTTATTTATAACATCATTAACTTACACGTTCCATCCGGAGTTGAAATATCCAGTGATTCCAAGGCCAACTATCTTCAACATGATCTCTGCACAGTATACTAAATATGATGATGAAACAAAAGAACTTTGTGTAAATAAAGGGATACAAATTTTATCACTAAAATGAGCATTTGTATATAATAAGCCAGTTCGGTATTTCAACTGCGCATGTGCACAATATAGAATGCCATGGCCTAGTGGTTACGGTGTTCGACTCATGTACGATGGTACGTGGGTTCGAACCCTGCCAAGAACATGGTGTTTGTGCCCTTGGGAAATACACTTTACTACAATTTCCTCTCTCCACCCAGGAGTATAAATTGAGCGCTGATATCGGCTGCCGCGTGGTCCAGGGCCTGATGAACGGGGTAATAATTGTAAAAAAAAGCGCTTTGAGATCGTTGATACGATGGAAAGTGCTATATAAGCATAACAATTATTAATTAATTATTATCCCGAATGAGCAGCGTGACCTAACGCGTGCGTGTGAACGCAAAAGGTGGTCGCACAACGCGCATGTGTTCAATTCAATCAGAATGGGCGTTCGCGCAACATGGTGTGACATTACGTCAGCAATTTTATCCCGAATATCTTTGACCTCCGAGATACCGAATTGGCTTATTGAAATTGGTCTCTCTTATGCAATGGCGTACCTAAGTACAGGGTTTGTGGGGCTTGATCCCTTTCCAAGATGTCAATATTTTAACATTTATGAAATTTTAGTCATGCAGTGTCCGAAAAATAGATACACAAAAAAGAATCGGAAATATTTTTGGACAGAAAATGAGTGAGCCTCATCCAAAGGCAAACCCTGGGTGCGGGGACTGATTCAACAATAGGAAAAGTTGGGGATGACTGTGCAGTTCAGAATTAATATTATCTTCAAGCAAACTTGAATCCTCGATCCTGATTGGTCGATCCATGGCAACTGACAGTGTGATATTATCCCATACTGCACGGTCTATATCGCACTCTGCGTATTGCGCAATACGCAAAACACAGAAACTGTTATTGATACGCGTGCGCGCGTGTTGCGCATTCTGGTGTTGTGTACAGCTTGCGTGTTTCATCTATATTGTGCATCAAGTTTGCTTGAAGATAAATTTGTTATCCCACTCGTGCTCGTGGAACACGGATAGTGCGTCCGTGTCCCATTTGCCACGAGGCCGAAGCCGTATGGGACACGGACGCACATTATTTGGTGTTCCACTCGCGCTCGTGGGATAGCTATTATTATAAAATGCAGAGTTCTGCATTCAGGCTACTTACTTCCCATGAAGACCCAGTCGTACCAATCTACTTCTACGATCTCGGTCAAGTCATCAACATCTGAAGCACAAAACCGTCAAAAGTAGAGTCAACATTTCACACAGCAAATGTAAAAAAAAAAAAAATTTAAAAAAACTTTCATTTTTCTGATATTTTCTCAACAAAATGTTTTGCACAATTTCAATGTTTATTTGCCCTCTGACGTCACATGTTTACAAATGTACATCTGTACCGAAATGTGCCTGGCGGTATGAGCATGCATCGTATTTTGCATAAAATTTGGTTTAGGAGTGACATCGCAGGTCAGATCACCTTTGAATTATTGTGACCTTTGATGTTACCGGGCACACTTAGGGCACAATATAGGGTGGTTTCTCTCATTACTTGCCATGCCTTGCACACACACATACACAGTGGGTATTCTTACACGGCTTGGACATCAAGGACATGACAAGCGATGATATTTACTGCAGATGTCACAGCCGTGAAGGGGTATTTTTTGTGGGCGGGGGCACGCCCAAAGATTCTTTTCTGTCACAATGCTCTATAAATTACTAAAACACAATTCAGCATCGTTTCAGAACCAATTATAGCATTTTTCCTACTTTGATTTATGTGCACCATTAATTAGATATCGGTGCTGAAAATGGCCTCGCACTGAAACTGAAAAAGCCAGTTCGGTAAATTTCAACTGCACATGTGCACAATGACATTTTATCCCGAATGACCTGCGTGACCTAACGCGCGCGTGGGAATGCAAAAGGTAGACGTACAATGCGCGCATGTTAAATTTAATCAGAATAGGCGTTCGCGTAACATGGCGTGACATGACTGGCTGATACACTTTCTCACCGTTGGTGGCGCCATTTAACCTCTTTGTTTTGTTCTCACCCATAGGCAAAATAAGACCTGTATTTGCAAGGCGTAGGCCCCTACAAGAAGAAGAAGAAGAAGAAGCAGCAGAATAGTCTGTTCTAGTAGTATTGGAAATGTATGGACAGACAGCCACAAAGGACAGACAGATGACAGATGGCTTGCTAAGTATTAGATACTCACTTGACACGACTATCGTCTTGTATATGAACACAATGCCATTGATAAAAAGCACCAGATCTAAACAAAAGTCAAAGGTGAACAATTTGAATCACTAGGAAATAAAGGTGTAATATCGGGTCGTCTGATATTAACAGAAAAGTTTTTAACTTCTGCAATTGATAACTTCTGGGATAATTGAGGGGGGGGGGGGGTTACTTTTGAGAAAATGTGGGGAACAGCCCAAGGTGGACTCACAGTAATTGAAGTATTAAAGTTTACATATTACTTTAATTGAACAAAATACAGCATCAAACTATAAGAGAAACTGACTAGGTAATTTTAAATGAATTTTCAAAGTGAACAAAACTTCCGACTTCTGTCTAGCCACACCCCCCCCCCCCCCCCAAACAAAGACACTGACAATTTGGGAGACTGCCAACATAGGGTCGGCAAAGCACTGGTACAGGTTCTAATCCCACTCCTGCCAGTTTTCTTTGCTCACTTTAAAAAATAATACATCTTTAGAATTTGTAGTTTCTCAACTGAAATAAGGCCACTATACTAAATATTAATAGTTTGATAAATGTGAAATTAATACTGTTTGTACGCCCAAAATGCTGACTTTACAAGCATCCACGGGGATAAGTTTGTCAAACGTATTGTTTTCTGCACGGCAAGGTAATTTCTGATTTCAACTGAGCTTCAAATCCTCGGGCATTTTGCGAGTCCAGGTTATTTTTATACATCCATGCCCCACTCACCAAATATGGGCTCTAGAATGAATGATAAAACAAAGTAAACTTTGTGACAGGGATACTCACAGATGGCATAGTTAAAGATGCTCCAGTTGATGAACTGATTGAGCATCTCAAATGGCTTGTTGAGTGGATACATCAACTCTTTAAACCATACGTGGTTCTCCTCTCGCTTCAGGTGCCATCTCAGCTGCACTATCTGTCACCATAGCATGGGGGTAGAGTAATATACTTAAAACACCTGTGTACAGCCACATGAGGGCGGCATAAACCATAACCTCTGAGAAACAAAGGGTCTTGTGACTTCCATTCTACATTATGACAACTCTTGAGCTAAATGTACACACACTCCTGCCAGACACCCAAGATTGAGAAGTCATGCAGTACATGTGTGGTATCAGAGAAAATAAATGGTCCAACAAAATAGAAACTACGCCCATCCCACCCCAAACCCGGATATGCCTCTGTATGCATTACGCACCACTATTTGAGTTATTACTGGAAAGTAGAAATCTACCCATTTATGCTCTAAATCTACTCACATTTGGGGGAGGTTGAGTTTGTCCTACCAACAGTAGAAGTTACCCCACCTGGGTCTATAGGTCTGAAAATTGGGATAATTTATTTGGTATCTATTGAAGATTTATCCTCTCTATAGATCTAAACCCAGGAAAACCGTAATGCGTGCTAGGGCTGGCAACCTAAAATGTGGCCAACCCCATCACCTCCGTTTTAGCCCTTTACCAAGAGTGGCTTTTAGTAGCCTTGCATTGGGCTACTTTAATAAAAAAATATATATATTCAAAGTGAACAAAGAAAACTGACAGGAGCGAGATTTGAACCTGTGACCTCCAGAATACCGTACCGGCACTCTACCAACTGAGCTATCTTGCCCTACATGTATGTTGGCGGTCTCCCAAATTGTCAGTATCTTTGTTCGGGGGCGCTAGTCAAAAGTCATAAACCCATAATGCCGTATAGCCAGGGATCACGCCCAATTTTTAAGATACAACCTGACCAGCACCCCCAAAATTTCAATTGTAGTTTGTTTGAGGGAAAAAAATGAAAACATTTATAAATAAATAAATTTAAAAACAAATTAAAATGCATTTGCGACAAGTTTCGACTTGTGAGAAATTACCTCGTATACTTCTTGGAATTCCGACAAGCTGAGTAACCCTGTATCGGCGGGGTTGAGAGTCTTGAAGGCCAGCATGACGTTCAGTTTGCTGAAGCGAGGGCGGTAGTATTTCATCAGGCCCTCAAAATGGATAAAGCTGACTTTCCCTGGGTGCTTTCAATTGGACAAAAGTTTGTCGATAAAACAACTTTCAGAAAGCAAATTTTCATTTTGCGAAATTGTTTGGTGTGAATGGAGGATCTGCAAGTGTTGTGCTCAGAGATGAAACTGGCATATGGAAAGAATAAAATCGGAAAATTGGTCGGACAAAAATACGTGTCTGAGATCTGGGCCGCACTACAGTTACACATAATTATACAATACACTTCATGTTCAATTTCCAGACACATGCCTCCTGTAAATTTTATGATGAGAAAAATGTTGTGTTATAACAAAATTAAAAAGCCTGAATTACAGTTTAGAGTCATGGACTCATAAAGACAAATTTACTTCTTATTTGAGAAAGTCGAGGAAAAAGTCTGACAGAAAAGGGCACCATTCGTGACACCATTCAATTATGTCCATGATTCAACCAAACTCCACTTACGTACGTGGGAAAATTCTCGTCTTTTTCTCAAGTTCCAACAACTGTCAGTGAAATGTATCACTCTCTTCGCCATCCTCAAGGTAATCATTGTGATTTTTAAAGCATTGCAATTTATACAACTAAATCTGAAACCTCCGAAAATCGCACAACATGTTGGATTTTATCCATCGGATCGTTGCCGGCAATATGCAACGGTACCACCGTACAACCTGCACTGCGCCGCCCGCTGTGCTAGCGGGCGGCGCGGTGTAGGTTGTACGGTGGCACTGGTACCGTTGCATCTGCCAGGTGCACGCGCACGCGGTACGCACGCACCACACACTGACGCGTGTGAGGTAATTTTTGCATGTCACAGGTCAATGTTTAACCTTTTATCCAGCCAGAAAAGGCTCCGATCAGTGCAGACCTCGGTGTTTCTACCGTAGAAACACTTAAATTACGACTGGTGAAAGAGATTAAAAACTACGCCCGTGATAATTTTTACATGCCGTTTTCATCGACTTTTCCATTAAGTTTTCTTAATTATTATTCACATAAAATCGCACATTGTGGAAAAATCGTTAAAAAATCTAATTTTGTGAGACAAATTGTACAAAATTTGGAAATTTCATTGGAAAAGTCAAAAAGTCGGTTTTCCGATTAAAATCGGAAAAGTTTCATCTCTGGTTGTGCTACCACATGATGTATAGTTTGTGCAGGTATCGACCGATCACACAAGATAGGGTTTACGCTATTTACATCATAAAATACCTCCCTTTTTTGTCGAGCACTAGGCATAAAAGTAGAGTTCGTCTTATGCCCACTGGGACGACTTTTAAACAAATGGCACCAGCGGGCTTGATGAGTCTAAATAAAAACAGCTCTCAAAAGTAACGTTTTGTGTTATTTCATGGCAGAAATAATTGCCCGTTTTCATATACGTTAATCTACATAAAACTACAAAATGCAGATTTCTCGCAGCAATCAACGTCCTCTTTAAGGACCAAGTGAGGAGTTTAAGGAGTATAACTTACCCGTCTACTACACAAGAGCTTAAAGGCTTTGCTGGCGCCAGTGCGTTTATGGAGATGTAGGGCTTTAAATTTAGCTTTTTCGATCCCAGTGAATGTGTCGTACACAACAGCCAACAGCTGAAACCAGACAGAAATCACATAGAAATCATTGAAATTAAGCGGTGGACTAATTGTTTTGTTTTATTCACCCTAATCGTCCTAAATCTGCCAAAACTTGCAACCACATTTTGTTGTATTTTGATGGATTCAGGATTGTACAGCCTTGGCATCATTACTTTACATGAGGCTATAATAACCCAATTTGTTAAGGAAGAAGTACAAAGAATGTGACATAGGGTTACTGCACAGTGTTGGATTTTGACAGATTCAGGAGACTTTCCAGTATAAAATGCCACGGGGTTAAAGGTTAATGTTGATTGTGAATTTTCCAGGTCACGAAGTTGGGCTTGTAGCAATTAAATAACTCCTATGCAAACATACATTCTGAGCCATGTTGTTGTATGGGTCAAAATCAGTCAAGGTGATTGTTTTTGACCCTCCTGCCATAGTACAAAACCACATGTAATCTGATCATGTCTGTGTAAAAGTATAGCAGGGGAGGTAGAAGGAAATTTTGACTGATTTTGACCTCTTAAATAGTAGGAGGGTTAATTAAGGCAAAAAACCTTAATCTTGGGGATGGGCATAACTGTCAACGATCTATTTCTAAACTAAGTTCAGACTTACCAAATTCATGACAAAATACAACTCCAAGATAAGAAAGACCATAAAGAAAAGTACGGACCAGCGGCTAAGGTTGTATGCCGGCATCATCACATCAGGGAAACTGCAATCAACAAATTGGTCACCTCTTTCAGCTTTGAAACCTTGACTTTAGTAAATTCCTACAATATGGTACTAGAAACTGCTGCATGCATCCTTCAAGATGGTGCGTATATAACTGGGAAAATAAATCTAGGAACCATTTTAGAATATTCTGGGATTCAACGGATAACCTCAAATGGCTTGATACTTGATAACTTCTCCTCAGGAAAACTTCGGGAGTATCACCGAGAGTTTTGGGGCATACCTGATTTTTATGGAACATTATACCTGACACGTTCAAAGCCAAATTGCCAAAAAAATAGCCTTGATTACTTTTGATTTTGATAGATTCTTACAGAGGTGTAATCAGGTCAATCGCGAGTCAAATCACTAGTCAATAACAAGTCAGCTTATAAGCCAACGGTATGATCAATACCAAAGGAATGCTTTTGTCACAGCGATTGACTTGATTACAACTCTAGATTCTTACTCTTCGTCCGCTTAAAACTCGAAACAATGTCCAGATTTCTAGGCTCACAAGAACATCAATTGAGCAATTATTGCATTACTTGTGGGAAGTTTATGCCAGCGATGTGAAAAATGCACACATTATGAAGCATGAAGCTAGAAACAGGATTTTAAGGAATTCTTCGACTTTGACAACAACAAAATTCTTCGAATCGCCTTTTTTTTCTTTCTAAAAGGAAGGATCTAGTGCTTACTTGGCTGAAGTCATCAGAATAAAAAGACTGACAAAACTCTGTAGCAGACTGTCAAAATTCTCTCGATCCACTTTGGAAAAGATGAAAAAACCTGAGGGAAAGACACAATGTTTAGTTAATATAAAACTGGAAGTTTTCAAAAGTACAAATTATGACGAGGAACACGAGCCAGGGGCAATAAGGAGTAAGTAAGAGAGAGAGAGAAGACGGAGATGAGCAGAGCCGAGTCAATTTGAACAAAAATCAACATTTGAATATTCAAATTCCCATTCGATTGAATATTCGATAATAAGCCAGTTCGGTATCTCAATGGTCAAAGGTTATTTAGGATGAAATTGCTGATGTAATGTCACGCCATGTTACGCGAACGCCCACTCTGATTGAATTTAACACGTGCGTGTTGTGCAACCACCGTTAGGATCATTCGGGATAAAATGTCATTGTGCACAGTACATGCGCAGTTGAAATACCGAACTGGCTTATTCTGGAAGGAGAATTTTCGGTCAGGACATGTGCAAAAGCTGTCATGAGAATGCACAAAAATACACAATTTAGCAATAATAAGTAGCAAGCAATAATTTAATAAAGATTTCAGCACACAAACCCAGAAATGAGAAATGCTTCTAGTCCTAGCGAGAAATGTTCATTTCAATTTTTATAGAACTGTATTTCATTTCCGAGTGAGTTCTCAAATATTGAATGATCAATTGACTATTCAAATATTGGGCACATCCCTAAAGACGAGGAGTGAAAACTAGTGGAGGGAGTGGTGGGCTGATGACAATGATGGTCCTTGAGCTAACGACGATGAAGACTGGGAATGATGATGAAGATGATGACAATAGCAATGATGAGAATGATTAAGATGATGATGATGATTTTGTTAATGCACCTTAACCCAAACGTCCTAGACATTCACTTGGGGTACAGTACTCAATTCTCATAGGCCAGTGTAGTAAAAGTACTGCATACTACAGTTTACTCAAGTAGTATTTTGTAGTATTCGGTGACGTTAGGGTTAGTATTATTGTAACCCATCGTCTCCAAAATATGGATCCAATATGATGATGACATTAACCCTAACCCCCTAGACCCTTTTTGCTTGGAACCATCCTCAAGTCTCCAAAATCCTCCGATTGCCCTGCCCCAAAAAATGCATTCATCCTCAATCCTCCAAAATACTCCTGTGCTTTAACCCTAACCCTCCAGGGCATGTTTGCTTGAACCCTGCCAGATGCATCAGATTGCATACTTTGTCACATTGACTTGTGTGGAGAGTCCAGCAAAGTGGAGCTGTCAGCACAGATGCACTGTTCTGCGTCTGGCAGGGTATAGGGTTGAAACACCATTCATCCTCAATCCTCCAAAATCCTCTTTTTCTTGAAATACCATTCATCCTCAATTCTCCACAATCCTCCTCGCTTGAAACACCATTCATCCTCAATCCTCCAAAATCCTCTTTTTCTTGAAATGCCATTCATCCTCAATTCTAAACAATCCTCCTCGCTTGAAACACCATTCATCCTTAAGCCTCCAAAATCCTCCTCGCTTGAAACACCATTCATCCTCAAGCCTCCAAAATCCTCCTCGCTTGAAACACCATTCATCCTCAAGCCTCCAAAATCCTCCAAAAACTGCAAGGAGGATTTTGGAGGATTAAGGTGGGTTAGGGTTAATGACAAGGATAGCGACAATTATAAGATAAGATGACTGCACAAATAACTATGACAACATCACTTATAAGGATGTTACAGGCACAAATTGCCTTGGAGGAGTCCAATAGGACTGCAAAAAGCTTTCGTCTAAAAAATTGCTATAGTTTGAAAGATCTGAGTTGAATATAACAATGAAAACGGCCAATTCCTTGCAAATATGGTAATTGACCGAAAACCATTAACGAAAATACTTCCCGGGATCAAACTTAGGTTTGGAAAAGGTTGATGATTGGAAACTGAATAGTACGCATTGCTTTTCTGTCAAAGACTTTCTGTCAATTGGTGCACTGTCATTGGATGGTCGCGTACTATTTTAATTCTACTGTTTAATGATCTTTCTAACCATTGCAATTTTAGCGCGAATACATTTTCTGCCCTCCAAGTCAATGGGTTCCTTTCAAGAAATTTGCGGTGTACACCTTATTATTCTTACCTAAAATGGAGAAAATAATCATGAAATAAAACAGTAGAAGCAACACATCGAGAATTGGAAGCAGGGACTGAAATATTTGCCGAAGCACTCTGAAAAGAAAGTAAATTTTTTTTTATTTTTTCAAAATTGATTCCCAATATGCAAACCTGTTCGAGTAAAATACATTTTGTTTCAAAAATGTTGAAATGTTTCCCCAATTTTCTTGGACATCAACAAGCCAGATGATTTTCTTAGTCCAAAATAACAGGATGCATTTCCCAAGAATGTAAGTAATACTACAAGAACGCATATATAAATGAACGGGTGCAAACCAGCCATCCTCTAGTTCCCTGACCTGATAATTCCCTTACATCCACAAATTGCTCTGTTTTGTCTCAAATAAAGTCAGAGAACCAGACTACAAGAATATAATTGTTTTCTCTTTTTTTCTCCAGCATCTATGGACACAAAACTTTAAACAGGTCAGCGTTACAGTATTTGGTCCCCCCCCCCCCCACCACCCTTCCTGCAAAAATTCAATGATCTGCCCTACTACACCAGTCAGTGCTCTCAAAAGTTAGCACACTGAGTGGCACTCTTTTAAGCACCTTACCTTCTGACACCTCCGCAGTAGTGGCAGTCGATCAAGAAGAACGGCCGTAATGCCCGCGTGATGCGAAAGTGGCTTTGCTGTCGGGCCAGGACGACTATCGCCTCACAGTACATTATGAGTAGCACAACAGTCTGGGTGGAGATTAAATCACAGACAAGGTCCACGTGTTTAGTGCCTTCCGTCAACCCTAACGTCCTAGATAGGCAATCATTTGTGGTAAAGTCCAGTATACTACAAAGTACTGCAGAATTTCTAATATGCGTATGTAGTGAGAGTACTGCATACTAGGGCTGACGATATTGATTTTTTTCGAAGTCAATTTTTGTTACCTCGCGATATCACCGATATGGCGATAAAATCGTCAACAAATTTCAGCATGATTGAAATGTCACAAAAGTTCATTCATAACTACATAATCGCCGGACGTGTTTGTCGCCAGTCATTGTTTGAGGCCGTTCTTAGGCCAGCCATCAATATTGAGAAACAGCGTAGTTTAAGCTTTGTCTGCGGATATCTGGATCAAAGCCTTGATAGGCGCATTATTCACACTATAAATAAAAAGTTCAAAAGGATGATGTCACTTCGACTTGAACCTCGCTTACAAGGAAATTTATTTTAGCGAATTTGCTGGTAAAAAGAAAGTATCACCGATTTTAAAAGGGAAAATAGGGGGTTCCGAAAAAAATTTTGATTCTAAAAACGATATCGGCGATATCTCAATTTTTCGATTTAAAAAAACATGTAGCCGATTTCAATTTTTGGGTGGCGAATATCGCATCATCGCGATGTTATCGTCGTATCGCCCAGCACTACTGCATACTACAGCTTACTACTGGTAGTATTCTGTAGGGTTAAATCCCTAACTGTAACAAATCCTCCAAAATCCACCCACTTTCTTTTTATGGGGCGGGATGTCCCTTGAAAGTACAAAGAATGTGCAATTGGATTTAATACTTCAGAAAGGTTTGTAGCAAAAATGCATAGGGAGTGAAAGTCAACAATAAGAATGGACTCATTATCCACTGAACTCTGATCTTAGCAGTGGAAATGGACCTTATATTTTGCAGATATTTTTATTTTCATTTTTTTAGCAGGTACATGAGAATTACTTATTTCAGTACTAGTATTAACCTCTTGAATACAGACGACAGCCATAGCCACGGTTTGAAAAAGACCACCTGGCTGGTTGTCATCGATACGTGCATTCCTGCGCATACTCAATCCATTCATGTTTATAACCTATATTGTTCTTGAATGGGAGCAATGAATATTAGAGCTTTTTCAATCAAAGCTTTCATTCACACAAAAGGAGGGGGGGATCCAAGTGCGATGAATAGAACCACTCTATTCAGTGTGTGCCTAGTGTTTGCTTTTACGCTTGGCATACAAGCCCCCCCCCCCCCACCCCCCAGCCCCCCCCACCCCCCCATCAACATACAAACAAAATCTTCGGACAAACCTTGATTGCTGTTCGCTTGTGGAGGAAGAATTGCCTGACCCCTAGCCATCTGACCTTGAGTCCCAGACCAATGGCGATGATGGTCAGTAAGAAGATCTCAATGGACCCATGGATCTGAAACAAGGATGACCCATTGGGAAAGTTTGGACAGGAAATACATGTAGCCACCAGAGGACAATGAAGTACGGTATACAGGAATTTCCCAGTCATGGCCAATAGTTGGAAACGGTTATATATATATGTTCTGGACCAAGACATTTTTAGGAAGATGGGAGTAGGGGGCTCAAATCTCTCCTCCTCCCCCCACCCACCTCTTTCTCAATATCATTTTAAATTTGTTTGGAAAATGTTGGGACATTTTATATTATTTAAAAAATATATATATATATATATACAATAAATAAATGTTTACAAATTCAGACAATGCTGATAAATTCCATTGACAATAGAATTTTTGGGAGTCAAAATGCAATCCTATTTGGGGGGGTGGCTATACCCCACAAAACCATGTTTGCTACCAAGGAATAATTTTATGAAGCTATTTTCCTGTTACATCAAAGTTTTGCTTTCCAAAAACAAGTTACCAGCGAAAAGGTCATGCGAGGTATCTTGCTTCGGACTCAATCTTGGCTGGTTTTTGCTTTAGTATGTTAATTTTCTTTACAATATCTTCTCCCCTGTACGAAATTGGGCTTAGTGCCAAATCTTGACTTAGGATACCCCTAACCAGAATATAACCGATGCTCCTTGGGTAAAAGTCCACGACAGTTTATTGTACCCAGGCATGGAACAAAGATACTAACAATCTGGAATACAACCAACATAGGGGCAATGTACATTTAGATCAGTTGGCAGAGCATTGGCATGGTGTTCTGGAAGTCACAGGTTCATATCCCACTCTGGGCAATTTTCTTTGTTCATTATTGGGTATATCATGTGATAAAAAGTCATATTCTCTTGAGTGATCCCCACACTGCTGTCTCAGAGGCTGCATCATAAACTTGGGCCTATAAAGCATTAAAGGATTATCACTTCTGACTAGTTCCCCCCTAAACAAAGACCCAACTCAGCTCAGTTGTTATTCTGGGAGGTCACAGGTTAAAATCCCACTCTTGTAAATTTTCAATTCTTGTGAACTTCAACTGAAAGCTTCTTACAATTTCTCCAAAAGCAAATAAGTTCACGGCGGGTCTTTCACACATTGCGAGGCAGAGGAGAACAGCAGCAGCGGCAAAGTCCATGAGGTAGAACCAGGGGTTATGGACGAGGATGTAGGCGGGCAGGGCGTCCTGACTCTTTGGATGGGTGTTAAAGCTGTGGTTGTTCTCGCCCTCCTGGGAGAAGCAGGGGGGTGGTGGTGGTGGAAAGGAAAACTTGAGGGTTATACAGGGGTGAGATTGGCCAAAAATGAACATTCCACGAAATCCACAAGAAAATCCACGAAAAATCCATCATCAACAAAAGTTTGTATTTGCCTAAAGGCACCGCCTTAAAATATCCTCTTTTACAGGTAAAAATACCTTTAGGACAACACCTCAGGAATTCCAGATTGCAAAAGATCGAGATTCTTAACAAATTCTGAAATCCTGACAATCAGAGACCGTCATGGAGCAAATTGGAGGATGTTCCAATTGTTTTCTTTAGCCCGTGTCGCAAAAAATGGAAGGCTTAATGTTTTTTTAGGTTGCTTTCGAATATCCGGTTTCCAAAATCGAAACCGAATAGTGGAATTTAAACCGAATGTTAAAAAATCCGGATTTATATCCCACCACTAATTTCCTCTCAAACTTTTTTTGCATTTTTTTTAATGGCCCTAAAAAGAAAGCAGGTAAGGATGCTCAAATGATTTTTTTTAAACCGGCCTCAGACTATATTTCAGTAGACCTTATGTGTAGTGGCCATTAACCCTAACCCTCCAGGGTATTTTGGCTAGAAACCCTGCCAGACCCATCAGATTGCATACTTTGTCACATTGACTTGTGTGCAGAGTGCAGCAAAGTCAAGCTGTCACCACAGATGCACTGTGCTGCGTCTGGCAGGGTTAGGGTTAATGATTTTCATTTCGCTGGGCCTTTAATGGATTAGTCTTTTGGTCCCCACATGTGGTTACGCCACTGAATGGGATGAAGAGTTTGCTAGAATTACCCTGAGATATATTGCTGCCTCTTGGTAGTTCAGCTGCCAGCATTGAGAGGTGCTCTCTTCAGTCATGTCATCGTTATTGGGAAGCATGTCACCTAAAAGCCCTGTAAACAACACAAAATAAAAAGGATGAAAAACAGCTTATATTACAGCCTATTTGAATCTTTCACCCGAGTTCACAATCTCACGTTCGCACAAGCATCGGTCAATTGGGCAAACATCGGTCAATTGGGCAAACATGGGTCGATCGTGCAAGGCAGAGTTTGTGCCATGATCTACCAATCACGCGGGGGAACTTGTTCGTTCCACAGATGGTGAACCCATTCGTATCTACCAATCAAGCAAGTTTTGTCATCCACGATTGGTGGATTTGGAACATAAATTTCACCATAAAATCATATGGGGTGAAGGTATTCTGGCAAAAAAATTTTGAATTTTGCTATGACATAGGCCCTAGGCCTACTTTTTATTCTAGGCAAAATCGCTTCAGTTTCGCAACATGCATGGCGGCAGAAGACAACACTTGCCCCAAAGTCAGAAAAGACCAAATTTTCAGAATATAACACTCTTTTTTGGTCACCTTCATGCCATTTTGGAAAGATTTTACTTTAATACCCCCACCAAAATCGGTAAGGAACAGCAAATCTTAGAAAATAACCATCTATTTGTGGTTATAATTGTATAAACACTTGGCACAACCTTTAATTTGGAAAGAGTTCCATATCCGGCCATGTCCTTCCTCCATGCTTGGACCTCGTGCACAAAGTCTACGGGCCATGACAGAAAAAGTCAGTGTTTTCAAAGAAAAAGTTGACATTTTTTCCCTCCTAAATTCATGTTTCTTCATCAGATTTACACTTTTTGGTAGTTTTTAAGTCATATTAAGGGAAAATAAGTGATGGCCGGATATGGAACTCTTTCCGATCTCGCACTTCTTCCTCCATGATATGATCAAGTTTGGAATCAAAACAAACCTCTGACCTTCCTATCGAATGGTACTCCTAGAACTATGAGGTTCCGACATGAACCTCATAGGAAGACGCCGATTTTTCCCATAGGCTAGTACAGCAAGAATAAGAACGTCATTCCCATGCAACACGTTTCTACATTTTTCGTCCGTGAATTACTTCATGGCTGCCCCCAAAAATAATAATATGCCGCATTTACATCCTCACCTTGCTTGCGCCAAGTCAATTTTCGCCTGAAACGGGTCCAATTTGCGGGAAAAAAATGAAAAAAATCTGCAGTCATTCCGAAGCGATCACACACGCACACCATCAAGGAAGCCGCACACACGAAGCTCCTGTTTTGCGGGGGGGCCGTGGGTCGGTCAAGTCATGATTATTCATCGAAAATTTGAAGCGCGGTAAGGCAGGCAACTGCCGCGTGTCCGACGACAGGCAATGCATGCAGACGGTATATAACGGACACGCGGCAGTTGCCTGCCGTACCGTGCTTCAAATTTTCGATGAATAATCATGACTTGACCGACCCACGGCCCCCCCGCAAAACAGGAGCTTCGTGTGTGCGGCTTCCTCGATGGTGTGCGTGTGTGATCGCTTCGGAACGACTGCAGATTTTTTTCATTTTTTTCCCGCAAATTGGACCCGTTTCAGGCGAAAATTGACTTGGCGCAAGCAAGGTGAGGATGTAAATGCGGCATATTATTATTTTTGGGGGCAGCCATGAAGTAATTCACGGCGAAAAATGTAGAAACGTGTTGCATGGGAATGACGTTCTTATTCTTGCTGTACTAGCCTATGGGAAAAATCGGCGTCTTCCTATGAGGTTCATGTCGGAACCTCATATGTCATAGTTCTAGGAGTAATCGAATGGTACCCTTTTTCATAAAAAATCTTTGAATTAAAATGTATTATCGGATCGGTGAGTACAGATGAGCTGTTTCCACACAGTTCCAGATAGGAACGATTGCCGATCTATCCCTACCGGGGGCCACCCCGAGATTTGGTCTAACGTTAGTGTGATGAAAAGGCCTAAATTATAAATATTTATAGCATAGGGTATCAAACGAGCAGTTTTTTTGCGGACGGACAGACTATAAAAAACGTTAGAAATTGCTCCAGCATGCATACCGTTCATTGTTTCTGTTCCTCTGCCATCAGAATCGATTATCAATGGACTTCTCGATTCGTTCGTCATGCTCAAGGTTGACGAAACATTATTTACAAAAATGTTTGCAGCATTTTCCCTGTTCGGACTGTTCTCAGAATCCGCCATGTTTACAAACGTTGCGCGCTGTATGTCATCTCATGGGAAGGCACTGTTTCAGAACCACCAAAACGACATCGTCATGTATTACTGAAAGCGCACTGGGCCTTACTGAATAGGCACAAGGCTTTATTGAATAGGCACAAGGCGTGACGATGTCATTTTGGTTGGTCTTTTTAAGTGCTTACCCATGTCATGTCATATGTCATTGTCATGCAGTTTGCGATGTCACCAGCTGGCTCAACAATTCACGCGTTAAAAAACGAGATTTTCCGAGAGCAGGTTTGCTGTCGATTTGAAAGTGACATCACCTAGTTACGTTCATAGCAACGTACGTGTATAACACGCCAAAATAGGTTCTAGATTCATCCGCTTAACTTTGTTTCCCTTTCTAATATGATTATGGAAAGGTCCATTGAAAGAGATTAAATATAACCATGACATTCGATGCTCCAAAACAAAACTCGGGTCTATATTTAGAGAAAATATGACTTCTTGAGACTACTTTTTGAGTGCGGATGTAAGTCAATGTTTATTGATATGTGTTGCTCGGCACTTGTGAGTTGCAGGTGTTTTACGTGCGTTTCTAATTCTGTGGAACAGTTGATCTCGAAACCAGCCGAGGTACATCATTAAATTGGTGTTTTATTTTTAAAAATGAACTTTAGGCTGTAAATATATAAGATGATATGTGATTCGGAGTCGAAAGATTAACTTGTGAAGACTTTTTAGCCTGTAAAAATATTTAACTTTGCAGCAGCTGAGCCTGACCCGTTGTTGTGAATAGCTGGGAGGCCATCCCGCCGCATCAGACTGGGGAAAATGGCACTTGCAGACATCGCAGTGATGGAAACAGCTCGCCTTCTTGACAAAGTTAGGTCAGAAGGACCGAAGGAGCTACCGGAAAGACTGTCACAAGAACCTCTACAGTTCAGATCTGTACAGAAATCAAAGTCCAAGGAAGGGAAACTACCGAAGACGGACCCGCTTCGAGTGTTGGACCCCGGGCGCAAGAAACTGACCACTGTTGAATCTCAGAGAGTTCTGGCTGTATTGGATGAAAGCATCAAGCGAACTGAGGTGGTCACTCTGTTGCCGTATGTCATTGAAAATTTGGAGAGGTTCAGAGTGGTCCTGGGAGTAGAACTGGTCACGGCTTTGGAAGAACAGAGCAAAATCAAGAACTCGTACTCCGATGTTTGCAATCAACTTAGAGCAATTAGGAATCCGGAGCCCTTGTCGACATCCCATTCCAGTAGGAGGTCGTCAGCGTTATCCCAGCAGAGTGACGGGTCACAGAGCCGGGCATCGTCCAATTTCAGTGAGGAGATTGAAGAGGAACCAGGAATCTCAAAGGAGGAAGAAGAGTTGATGAAGACGAAATCCACCTTGGAGCAACACATGAGCTTTTCCACTCGGAACGTCATGCGCCTCCTGTCGCTGAACCCCGCTGCCGTGAATGCCGTCAGGGCCGAGCGGAAGAACAGGGATCAGGAGTCTAGCAACCTCATCATCTACATGAACGAGCTGCGGTGCTTCATCCTGGAGCGACTGCTGACCACGCCCCTCGAGGAGAAAGAGAAGACGGACTACCTGACACACATCACCATCCGGGAGAGGAATAATTCCAAAGTCATTAGGAAACTGTCTGCAGAACTGCAGGCTGCCGAAGATGAGAAAGATGAAGAGGTATAAAGAGGAGAGGCGGGTCCAAATGTCAATTTGGTGAATCCCTGTGTAGGCACAAGCCATCTTTAAAACAGAAGGGGTTGCCATCTTGAAAAATATTGCCTTGCAGGGAGCTATATGCACTCCGACTTATGAAGTTCAATTCTGGCATACAACCATGCAATTCAATGGAGTGTTGTACATGTATGCACTCACACATTTGAAGCTTATGCAACCATGCACGTTTCAATGGGAGTATCGCTGCACATGTGGAATGGAGCTTCAGAATCTGACAGCATATAAATCTTGTTTTATTTGTCGTGCGGTGCACAATTGTCAGATTCTGTGCCATTTCTACCACTTTGATGGGTCAACTGTTAAGGAAAAGTGTCGTCATTGTATGTATGCAGGGCACTGATGTACAAACTCGTGATTAAAGCTGAAAACACAAATGCTTATTTTTTTTCAAATTAGGCCTGTTACATGTAATTATAACATCACACTGCACATTTGCAATACAGATGCAACAACCACAATTGAGCTTCATACGTCAGTGCATATATCTCCTTGCAGGATCTAAAAATAGAATTTACAAAAAATTGACCTCCAGTCATTTTTTAAAAGACATGACGCTTTTAACATGTTTTTTATGGGTTTTTTTTGTTTTTGTTTTTTTGATTGGATATTTTTGGGGATAAAACTGAAGCATTCAATTCAAAGTTGAATTGTAGATAATGTGTCTTGGGGAATCTTTTTAACCAATTCGCGTCGTAGGACGTGTTAACACGATCTGGCTGTTTTTATACACGGGCACAGCTGACGGGTTAAAACATCGAGCTTGCCTCGACCATGGAGGAAGGATGCCTCGACTCGCCTCCGGGTGACGTCTCAACACGCTAATCCCTTATTTGTTTTGTACACACACACAATGTCCGAGAAGTCTGTGGAGGCGGACCGTGTGTTGAACTTGGCCGCTGTGCACGGCCTGTTCTACAATTTACACTCCGGTGGGCGCACCCGGAGTATTGAAATATATGAGGTTTCGGCAAGAAATATTGTACAAAAACTGTTGAAATGACTCTTGCAAATCATCAGTATTTGTGGCGTTTGGCTGTATATCAGAAGTTGGCTGCTATATTTTGCCTTCTTTTTAAATAGAAATTTTCAGCAAAAATTATCTTAGCGTGAACTGGTTAAAAGCAAACAAACTGCACCTTTCCAAAAAACAAACATTTCTCCACTTGAATTTGAAAACTATTGTATAACATATGAAAGTATGGAAAGAGTTCCATATCCGGCCATCACTTATTTTCCCTTAATATGACTTAAAAACTACCAAAAAGTGTAAATCTGATGAAGAAACATGAATTTAGGAGGGGACAAAAATCAACTTTTTCTTTGAAACTACTTTGACTTTTTCTGTCATGGCCCATAGACTTTGTGCACGAGGTCCAAGTGATGGCCGGATATGGAACTCTTTCCGAAAGTATAAACAGCCACTCACAGAGAGGCATGATTCCTATGGGAGAAAATTGCTTAATAGTAGCTCTAGCATAATGTGTGGGGCCAATACAGATACAATGAAGGGGAAAACCTGTGGCCCAGATACATGTAGGACGAAGTCTCTGATAATACGAGGTATTTTTGTAGGTCCAGCGGACAGTTCGACTTTATTTGTGTTTTTTGGTACATGCAGGATTTTCAATGGGAGGGGGACATACCACCCCCCCCCCCCCCATCAGCCTTTGTACGTACAAATCACAAGCAAAATTACACAGCCACCACAGCACCAAGGATTAATATTTGTATTTATTAATTTGGGGGTAAGAAATCAAGAAGCCAGACATTAAATAAGATCAGCATTGACAAAGCAGTTTTATGTGTTACCCTCAGATCTCAAAACGAAACGAGGAGATCCGCCGACTGAAAGCCGACCTAAACCAGATTGAGAAGTTCTCAGAAGAGCACATCCGCCGCACCAAATCAGAGGCAGACAAGCAGCAGCAGGCTGACGCCAAGAACTCGGAAGGGAAACAGGCCAAGCTGCAAGCTGAGCTGCAGGCACTGAAGACGCAGCTGGCGACCAACACAGCAGAGCACCGGGAGAGCGAACTGGCACTCAGAAAGGTGAGAGGTGTCACAGTGCACATAATTAAATAAAGGGTATTTTTGTTTTTGATTCGATTTATTCAGGTTTCAACCGACTCATTATACAATGACAGATAAAAATAAGCACAATAAACAAAAGACAGTTGATTTAACCTGGGATAGCCCCAAAAAGCCAATTTTACAGGCTTATTTCCATTGGGGTCCCAACATAAAGGACAAATATGCCTACTTAAAAAAACCCAAAAAACAGGGTAATTAAAAAGGAGTAATTAAGGTAATTAAGGTAGGGGAGTCTGACACGGAGCTCCTGGCAAAATCTTTCTCAAAAGCTGAAAATAATTGCTAAGCAAATTTGGTAGGTTTGCAAAAAAATAGCCGTTTAATCCCTTCCGTCAGGTTGTTATTAATTGGGTGCTGGTATGCCAAGACGGGCTTGTGCAGCCAACACGGATCGCAGATTGCGCCAACTAAAAGAGCGCACTCTGTCGGATCCCTAGGGACAGTGAATAGCATGGTGCCTTGTTTTAAACAAAACAGGTTAAATACAACGTTGGCGATTTGGGGACGCGTCTTGTTTATACATAGTGGAATGTTGCATATTGTTGCTTGATTAAGCATGCCTATAGTGAGATTAGAAACCACTGTTGTATTTGCAGAACAGGATAGTAAGTTGTAGATTTTATCCATCTAGTGTTTATAAAGACGATATCAAACCTTGTTTTTTGCTTCAAGATGAGCGTGAAGGTGATCTCTGCACATCGTGTAAAACTTCCATTACAGTTGTTTCGGGCAGACAAAGCAATAACTTTCGCGCATCGCGTGGACAGCAAGCGTGTTTGGTGCAATTTATCAACGTAAAATTGGGGAAAACGTAAAAGAAAACTAAAACAGCAAGTGGAAAAAAGCGCAGAAGTGCGTGATGAAGCACCCTCACGCGAGGTTGAAGAATTGAAAGGGAAAATGTAAACTCTTGAACAAAAGTTGAAGAAGAAAACAAGAAACTCAGCAGAGGATTCGAGGAAAATGTAAAACACCATCTAGGAGTTGATAGGACATGTGAGGCACATCAACTTAAAACTTCTGCACTAGGACATATTGCAGCTACCTCAAGGACGGGGATAAAGATATCTTAAAAAATTGGGACAAACATACATGTAGGCATCCAAAGGTTTTGTTGGGGTTCCTGAGGTACAAGTTCTGCTTGTACGAAATAGTCCTTGTAAAAGGAGCCAGATGATTGAAAGGTAGAACAATTCATACTATCTTGCAGTATGTTTCCTTCAACTTTAACCACCGGTTCACAGTCAAGCTCTGGTAGGACTACTCCCTCAGAGGCAGCTTCTTAATTGGATGATGTTGCTACTCGGCGCACTCAGAATAAAGCAAAAGAGAAAAAGAGAATGCAACAGCATCCCAAGCATGCAGCAGGCTTGAAAGTTTGCACTCAGTTCTCATCAAGGAAAACAATAAGTGGGTTGCGCAGCCATAGACCATGTGGGTTTTTTCTTTAAAAACCCTAGAAAAAGAAACGGGCAAAAGTTGTTGGGAACACAACAACCAATGAAATCTTCAACATAAGTTCCTGACTGATATGGGTTTGGTTCTTTCCATAGCGAAGGGGGGGGGGGGGGGGTGCACTGCTCATTTTGTAACAAACATGATGGTAAAAAGCTTCAGTGATTCATTATGACTGCATATTTAAAAGTGTTAAAATTTCCCTAAATTCTAAATGTCAAGGACAGTCACTCTGTAAATCACTCAACTTAATGGGAATATTCGAAGGTGGAAAGATGATAGGATCAACATTGGAGCAGCATGCAGCATTCAATCCTGTTGTTGAAGAACTTCTGGAGATCACTGGGGCATCTGAAGGTTGCAGCTCACAAAAATTCAAGGTTCATCACAAAATCAGAGAACATCACCTTTCGTGTATGCTTTGTGAAGGTTAAATAAATGTTAATTTCCTCCTATTTACTTTTCACATTTTTCATCACAGAAAAACTTCTGGGGGAAAAACAAATATTTAACACAAAATGAACTGGTTTTAGAATTTGAGTCAAGCTAATTTTTTTTTGTATATCATACAATTGACTTGAAATTGTAAAGGTAACCAAAATTGTACCCTTCTAGAAAAATTAAGGGTTCATCACAAAAAGCATGCCAGCACATGTTTTTTTTTCTTCTTTTGGGTTTACTTTAAAATGTTTCATTTTACACAAAAAGGTCTTGAAAATGTATGCGATATGCTACTTGGGTAATAGTCATGAAAGTCAATGGTATTGCAGTCTGGTCAAGTGGATTACATGATTCTTCACAAGGATCTCTTCTCATTGGTGGGTCAGATCTTTGAGTCTAAACAAGACACGGTTGTGATGAGAGGATCTATGACAGCATCTACCCAGAGATCAATATTCTATCCGAGTCCACATCAAAACAACTGCAACATGAAAACAGTGGCATAACTTGGGTTGAACATGGGGGGTGAACAATTTTTCAGGGAGGGGGGGACTGAAGCCAACGATGTAATTGTTTTTATTCAAGATTTGAAATGGGGGAGAGTAAGAGGCGCGTCCCCGATGCATGCCATATAGTTATGCCACTGTATTAAGCGCATATTGTACTTCTAACAGCCGCAATTTTTTGTCGAGTGCCAATTCTTCATCAAGTAATCAGACGGCGTATGATGACTGGCCGTCTTTCTTAAGCATCCCCCAAAGGCGGTCATCCATGTGGTACTTTTGAAGAAAAACAATCAAGTAACCAGCAGTGGCGTAGCTAAGGGGGTTGGGGTGGGGTGGGGGTGGGTTGGGGGGGGTTGGGGGATGGGGGTGGGTTGGGGGTGGGGTGGGGGGTGCCCCCCTACACCTCAACATTTCGCAAATGCAGAAAATAGTAGCATAATCAAGAAAAATAACTGAGCACCCCCTACTGTAACATCCGCCCCCCCCCCCCCCCCCCCCACCCCCCCCTGCCCATATGGATGGAGAGAGCCCTGGCTACGCTGCTGGTAACCAGATGACTTAGGACCAGAAGCCTTTCTTCGGCACTGTTTGATGGTGATCACCGCTGTTTAATCAGAAAAGAGCACTACTTCTCTTTGATGGCAAGCTGTGCAGTCTGCTTCAGTGAACAGGAATGGTAAAGAAATCATAATTGGGCCGAATGGGGGTCATTTATTACTTATCTGAAGAAAAAAAATAAAGTTTTCTTACTTGGATTTCAGGTACTATGCATATATTGTGGAAGCCTGGGTAATCAGGATCTATGGGTGGGCGAAGAAATTAATCCACGGGTCGATCTAGTTTTAGCTGAAAAGGGGAGAAAACTCGGGGGAGGAGACTTAATATTATATGCACCACTTGTCCGCATAATATTTAACCTGCTTCCTTGAGTTGCATCAAATAGGTAATTTAGTAGCATGTCTGCCCAGTGATGTGCATGCCCTCTTCCATAACCACCGTACCCCCCCCCCCCCCCCACCAATGTCGGATCTGCCCAGGTGATAGATATTTAAACAGAAAATTTTTACTTTAATAACCCCACAGTAAAACCTTCGAAAATAACTCCTTGATAAAAACTATAAAAATATGTGGCTCAGCCTGTTATTTCAATGTTTATGTCGGCAAAATCTGTACAAATTAGGCAGAAATTGGCATGTATGTGAGCACTTTGAGTGGCCATACACTGCCAACTTAAGAACATCTACATGTAGCACAACACAAATAACAAAAACTTTCTTTCACTATATTGCACAAAAAATTCCCAACTAAGTTCTCAAATTTAAAGGTTGTGCCAAGTGTTTAATACAATTGTGAACACGATGGATGATTATTTTCAAAAATTTGCTTTTCCTGACCGATTTTGGTAGGGTGTATTAAAGTAAAATCTTTCCGTTTAGTGTTTATAGAAATACGTGTAGAATTCATCGTGCATGAGTACATGTGTAGTACATGATGTGCTCACTACGTTATTATTGTGCATGCTCTTGCCACCACCAAGCCTACTTACAATCTCGAAATTATGCTGATTGTAACACCCATCAGCATGTTGATGAACGCTGGAATAAATCTACTTCCCGTCCTTTTAACCGCAAACACGACAAATCTGTGAATACATTCATTTTCCACGTCCAAAACACCCACAGAATCGACGCTGATTTCCCGCACGCAAAATGTTGCCACGTCAGCCATTTTTAAATACCCACTGAACGTCAGCACGTGCGACTACGCACAGAAATCACCAGGATTCAGTGTAAAAATCTTCATTTTAAAAATATTGGCCAGGCAAGGATGGACTTGGCCAAAGTGTTATGCAGAGTTTAGAAGTTCAGCTAAGTCTTACAAGTATAATTGAAGTGAGTATTGAAGCCGTTCGTCGAAAAAGAAGAGATTTGTTGCACGACAGCTGTTCTCTATCTCGGGAAAATCCAGGGCTTGGGTCATGCATATTTGACCTTGGCATAAACAACGGAGTCGTGTGACCAGAAGACGCGGAGTAATAAGCCCAATCACTTGGGGGTTGTTGACGAAGAGTTCCTCCACACACAAAAAATAGATTTTGACCCCAAATATCCTTGGATCTGGTCCATCGAAGACATTTTGGGGAGGGGTAAATATCGATGACGTCATCACTTAGCCGAAAGAAAGTCAGCAGATGCAATTTCTGTGACGAAAATTATTTTTTAGTGGCCACCCACGCCAGCTGTTTTCCTCATAATGGTGCGATAGACGAAGGTTGAAAGGTCACGTACAAGAGAGGGATTGTTGAGTATTGAGCTATTTCAGTAGTTTTGGTGAAAAAGGCGGAAATTTGTGTACGCCCAATATTTCTTTTTAATAAGTAATTTTCGTAACTTATAATTCTATTATCTGAAGGCCGATTTTCACTATTTTTGGAGGGTAGAGTTCTGAACTTATGCATATGCATTGCATAAATTTCCCGGATGTAGGGTGTTCCCCGTGAGGAGAAATCCATTCATGAATTTCGTTATGTGTTTTTGGAAATCCGAGTCGGTTACATGTAAACAACAAATAAAAGGGCGCCCTCTGTTGGTTTGTACAGTCTAGTTAAATATTGCAGCGCGAAATACAAACGTGCGAGCCGTGCCAAGTGTAACATAAACAATAGGCAAACAATGGATATGTGCAGGAATGTGCATATAGACAACCGGCCAGGTGGTCTTTTTCTATCTGTGGCTATGGCCGTCATCCGTATTCAAGATTAGCCAGTTACAAGTGACATCACACGGCATTTGAACTGGTGACCTATCTTGTAAAATCTGTCCATGCTAAGGAAGTTTTCTTTAAGCAGCTATACAATATTGGCTCAAGCTGACTGCAAATTTATACATTTTGTACCCGAGAAAGCTTCTTGTTTTTGCAAACTGCTTTATTAGTGTGTTTTTGTGTGTCATTTCACCAAGCTGATTCACTAACCAATTTTGGACTCTGAGAATCTGAACTTGACTTTCATAATCTGATACATGTACAAGTGGCATTGGAAATATTGCTTTGTAACTTTGTCCAACTGATCTTGTGAAGCGCTCGCTTCACACTACCGATATTCATCGGGTATGTGCAAAAATAACCCCAAAAAAGACATTGAATGATCTTTTTCTTTCCACACTTTTGTTTTCTTCCAGAGAAAATACAAGATTGAAACGGAGGTCGAGAACTGGATCCAGAAGTATGACACGGACATGGGTGAACGACAGGTACGTGAATTGGCACACAGTGGGTGGGGACTGTGGGTAGGAGGATGGAAGTGCGTGAGAAGTCCCTGATTCTCGTATAAAACTGCTTACAAAGTCAATGTTAGGGTGAATGGCAATTTGCATATGAGCAAACGTATGAATGGCTCGCTGTATTGTAAAAGTTGCATTTTAAGGAAAATGGAAGATGCTCTTGGAAAATCCTGCACTTTTGCTTTTGACCTAGAAGTTTGCACAGTCCCTTGGTGCATCTGTATGCCCCAAATTATTCATACCCATGCCAAATTCGGGGTATTGTGAATCATTTTATATATTATTTCTACTTTTATGCTATTGATGTGAAACCAAAATATATGTCATTAAGTAGAGCCTAATTTCCACCAATCCAGCTTTTATGTATGAGAGAAAAGCAAACTACCAGATTGTTCATGGGGTATGAATAATTTGGGGCATAACTGTATCTGGCAATGAGTGCTGGTTTTTTTTTTCTAGTGGCAGTAAAAAGTAATACTAAGCTACAATATTCTTTGATGATGCTTGACTACTTTTTCCTACATTGTCCAAATTTTGTTTACCTCGCTCCTACTTTTCTTACTTTTTTCTTGAAATTTCTGCGTTTTCTTACTTTTTTTTGTCCCACAACTCCGAAAAATGAAATCTCATAGAGTATTTTATAACAGTGTTACACACTGCCATTTGAAAAATCATGCAATTAAGGGGCTTGGGTGCATGAGTACTGCAACTTTACTTCCACGACCTGCTGTGAGTACAGAACAAGCCAAATGAGGCTTTTGATGCCGTGGACATTGACCACAGTTGTAGTTGAGTCCCTACAAGTCCTTTCACAAGTCCTTTTGCAAGTCCAGTCAGAAGTCCTTTCATAAAGCCAGTCACAAGTAACTGGATGAACAATGACAAAGGAATGCCTCTCTCAAAGCTCATTTGAATAGCTTGTGATTGGAATTAGGACTGGAGGGCTTGTGATGGACTTGCAGGGACTTGTGATGGACTCGACTACATTCCTGACATTGACGAACATCAGCTAAACCTACTCCTGAAAGCCTGCACAAGTCCTACTTTTATACTGATTTTATCCTCCAAAGTCCTACTTTTGTCCTGTTTTTTATTTATTTTGATCCTGCTATTCTTTTTTCACATGGGTCTGCTTAAGCCTGCGTTAGCAACATTTGACAGGCTCAGAATATCGAGTAATAATTTGCATTCCTTTCAACAGGACGAATATGAGGACTTGGACACTGTCTACACCGAGGAGAAAGCTCAGCTCAACGAGCTGGAGGAACGCTACACCACCCTGGAGGCGGAGTACACCACCATCATGGAGGAGAAACGCATCGCCAAGGAGAAGAAAGATCGGGAAGAGAGGGAGCTGGCTCTGATGATCAAGGGCGCCACCGTCATCCAGGCTTTCTGGAGGTCCTACAAGTGCCGCAAGGCGCTCAAGGCCAAGAAGAAGAAGGGCAAGAAGGGGAAAAAGGGAAAGAAAGGAAAGAAAGGAAAGAAGTAGTGAAATGATCTAGTCTTTTTTTTTGGTCTGTGTTTTGGAACTTTTCTATCCATCAGTCAAGTTTCACTCCTTGACTGATTTGATTCCTTAGTAACGAGCGTCAACCGTCAGTAGAGTGTAAAGTTACAAAGGATTTTCTTATTTAAATTTTTTATTTTCCCCGACTTAAAATATAAATTTAAATTTAAAATAGATCCAATCAGGCATTAAAGATGCTGTTCTTTCAAGTGCAAAGGGTTGCTACAACAGTGGCCTTGAAAAGGGTTATCATATTACATGAATCTGCCCAGAAAGGACTGCCAGCTATCTCTTCCAGAATTTGAGTTGGTCGGACAGAACAAAGAATCAAGTTTTTTTTTTTTTTTTTTACTGGCAACGGTCAACACATCACTTTTGTATAGTAAGAGTATATTTACTCCTGCATGGAATGGCCAAACACTTTCATCTTCCACAAGTTCCCAAGTTTATAGGGTGATGCCAGCTCTTTTAGTCAGAATTTATATCTATTGACCAAAAAATGCCAGATTTAATATTCCCAGGTTTGTGACCCACTGACAAATTGCGTTATTTTGTTGAAACAAAAGCATTTGTGAATTAGCGTACATGTGATTTGTCACTTGGTGAAATGGCGACGACTTGTTTGGCTCAGTACCAACGTCTCAAAAGTCATGCATGATTAATCATCCCTTCCCTAGTCCTGCTCCAGGGCTACGTTTGAAAGTATGTTGGTTAATTTGACCTGGAGACACAGCCATCAGGTGGTTCAGGGATTATCAGTGTTGTGCCAAAGTCATTTTTTCTCAAGTCAAGTCAAGTCGCAAGTAAGATTTTCCCAAGTCAAGTCAAGTCCCAAGTCAATTTTTTTTCAAGTCAAGTACCATGTCTCAAGTCAATTGTTAAACATAGTAAATTAAGATTGCAATGGCAAATGACTACGCATAGATTCTCCATGCATACGTACTAAGTCATTTTTCTAAGTCAAGTCTCAAGTCAAAAGATTGCGACTCGAGTCTGACTCGAGTCCGAGTCAGCAAGTCAAGTCAACAAGACTGGGGATTATGGTTAATCATTTCAGGATTTTTTGTCGGGATTTCAGAATTTTTTAAGATTCTCTTTTGCAATCTGGAATTCCTGAGGTGTTGTCCTAAAGGTGTTTTTACCTGTAAAAGTGGATATAGATCAATAAAAATGGAGATATTTTAAGGGGGTGCCTTTAGGCAAATACAAACTATATGTGTTGATCTGGGGTCCTCATGGATTTTTCATTTTTGGCCAGTCTCGCCCCTGGGTATGGGGCTTCCAGACAAGGGATTGATTACCAGTGTAATACAAAATGTACTGCAGGCCCGACCGGATTATTTGTAATTTTTTCCCCAAGGGGAACTGGAGGGTTTTAATGAATGTATATGTTGACCATAAGTGGAGTGTAAAGATGCAAGGGTTTATTTTCTTTGAATTTAAATGCTGAAAACTTTGCTTTCAATTTTTAAAAACTACTTCCGGTCGACATCAGCTTAAAGTGAATTGCCATTGTTTCCAAGTTTAAATAGCAAATTACTGTGGCTATACATGTACATATTTCAGTAGGAAGCTATCATTATTGCCATTTAATCGTTGAGAGTTTGTAAAATATGTATAAAACGAAATAATTATATAATGAAATAATTCAAATACAATTAGTCATACCTGTGCATGGGGGTGTGCATGTAATGCATTGTTAAAGTGAACAACCAAAATTCCCAATATCCCATTTTTAAATTGCTTTGCACATTTAAAGGGACACATTGCCTTCAAATGTCATGAAATTTTGCTATTTGGAAATGTTCCTTATCTTTTATGAGAGTTGTTCATGCAAAAACACGTATAATGTGTTGTAATTAGTGAGTAGTGATTACAAAACAAAACAATTGCCTCTGATCCCTGACATCTGACCCGCGAAACATAGATTTATGTCCAGTAGTAAATACCACCGTCTAATGCGCAAAATACGCTGTATGCAAGAGTCTTTAGATGATCGCCAGGTACCATTCTCTACCTCGCGACACATATCACCAGTGCTGCACGCCGTGCCACAGTACATCAAAATGGATTAACAGAACGTACTTCAACCAGCTGCGACTGGAAATACGACTGGTGAACACGGTCCGCCATTTTGTGCAGTCAAAAATTTGGTTCTACAAAATGGTGGACCGTTATTTGTCACGAAATTAAACAAAAACCACGCAATTTGAAGGGATAGTTATGTGAATCTTTATATTCTACTTTTAAAAAAGCTTCCCAACCATATCCATTTCAGTTTTATAGCCCAAATCGCAAAATCCAAAGCAATGTGTCCCTTTAATGTACACTTGTACTCTTGAATTCTCATGTATTTTGTAAATCATGGTTGACTTGTATGAATAGCATTGTCCTGCCTGAGTTCTGTCTCTATTTCTAGCAGAGATTTTAACATTGTCGAGAATTTGTGTAAATAAAGTGCAAACAGTGCCTTACAATTTAAACCCCAAAAATGAGTTTCTGTAAGATTCATTTTTCATATTAAGCGTCCCTTCCCCCTTTTTTTCTTGTGTAGATCACAGTGCAGCTAGACTTGAATCAAAGCAAAGCTCTTGGGTGCACCAGACTAAATAGGCCCGGCTCATGCAATTGATAGATTGTGTAATTATGATAAGCTATCATAACCTGGGGCCCGGTTCTGTGCTTCAACTTTTGTGAAGACTTGATACATTTTTACTTTAAAATTGGTCCTAGGCTGGCTTGGCAAGTGGAGGGATGCTTTATGAAAATGGAAGCTAGTCGGAGGTGGTACTTTCTGGGGATAATTAGCAAAAATTCTCATCAACGGCTGACCTGCCAAAAATTGAATTTGACAGATTAAGATTCAAACTATAATTTTCAGTAGGGTCACAAAAACTGAGAGACTTATGGATAAGGATGAAGTTAATGAATTGTACACAGGTCAATGAGAGTTTATTTAGTGTGGTGCACGGTAAGCGCTATCTAGGCTCCAATCCGGTAGGGTATGTAATTCCATTGCTGCCATTTACGCGTCGCATTTGTGGCAGTGTTATACTTGGGTCCGCAGCCGTTTCCGCCGTCTACGGCGCATAGTCGCGTCGGATAGTCGCGTCGTGCCGTCGCATAGTCGCGTCGTGCCGTCGGATAGTCGCGTCGTGCCGTCGGATAGTCGCGTTGTGCCGTCGCATAGTCACGTCGTGCCGTCGCGTCGTACCGTCGCATAGTTTTGTACTGTTTGTATAGGGCCGGCGGATAGTCGCGTCGCATAGTCGCGTCGTCGCATTGTCGCGTCGTGCGGTCGCATAGTCGCTTCGTGCCGTCGCATAGTCGCGTCGTGCCATCGCATAGTCGCATTGTCACATTGTTGATTTCGGGTCCTTAGCCGTTTACGCCGAAAACCCTAAAAATCAACAATGCGACTGTGCGACAGCACGATGAGACGGCACGACGCGACTATGCGACGGCACAACGCGACTATATGCGACGGCACGACGCGACTATCCGATGGCACGACGCGACTATGCGATGGCACGACACGACTATCCGACAGTACAACGCGACTATGCGCCGTTGACGGCGCAAACAGCTGCGGACCCAAGTAACACTGCCACATATGCGACGCGTAAATGGCAGCAATGGAATTCCATAGCAATGGAATTCCATACGTTTTATACTTCTCTGTTTTTTCTCTCGATATGTAGGCCTACCCAACCGGTGCCCGCCTGTACTCCAGAGGTGCCCGTTTTATTCTTTTCCCTATATACTTCTTCCTATACTTTATACCCTCAACCTCCCATACTTCCTCTCCCTCCCGCCCTTCAACTTCCAACTACATCTGGGGAACTCCTCCCACTGCCCCCTGTCTTTTCTTAGATATAGTTTCCAAACGCAAAATTACCGCTCCAACTCCTGTCTCACGCCAGACACCTTTCCTAGTACCGCTAAAAAAGCAGCCTCCCCTCCGAAAAGAATTATGAAAACCCGATCTGACCTGCACATGCAGGTCGACCCCACCGTCTCTCCCTCCCTTTCCCCCTAAACCCTCCCCTCCATCCACACCCACATCCTCATCCCCAACACCCACACCAAAATCTCCTCCCCTTGCACTGATAAATCCCTTCCCCTCCCACTGCTAAATCCCCTCCTCTTCCCACTGTTAAATCCGCTCCTCCTCCCACCCGCAGTACAAAACCCTCCCCACCCCCGTCTGATTCCCCTAAACCCTCTACGTCACACGCTCCTCCCCATCCAACTACCCCGACATTGAAACCCACCCCTACCCCGGCCCCATGCCCACTCCAACACCCACCCAGACCCCTCCGACGCCTATATGTCGATATCACCCTACAACGACCCTGACACTGACTCGACTATGTGGGAGGACTCTCAGTCTCAGACGGACGGCGACGATCCGTTCTTGGGGATCGAGTGTTCTCACCGCAAAGGGCCCGCTCTCTACAGTCAGCTTCTCGCATTCCTGTCTTCTGTCAAGGGCAAAAGGAGACCGTGCCTGTTGCCCGCAAATTTACCGGCAACTTGCCGGGTCTGGTGAAACAATTAAAACCCTTAATAAGACACCATCCGGACGTTCCAAAACGTTTGCAGCAGAGACTGGTGAAACTCGTAAGGACTCTACAGAAATAAACCATCATTCATCATGTATGTCTCATTAATCCTTGCGATGACTCTGTCGTTAGTCACCCTCAACACGGGAGGGTGTACGACCGCATTGAAAAATGCATCAATAAAAACATATGTTGAAAACCTTTGCGATAAACCCGATATCGTATTTCTCCAAGAAACCTATTTTCTTAATTTCAATAGCCACGTGTGGAAAATGTGGTAGTACACCCCCCTGTGTGCCCCAAGCCCCACCCGTGGGTCGGGAATAACGACCCTGGTCAAGAACAAAAACATAGACATTGTTCAATTGTTGACTCAAAAATTATTTCGGACGGGCACATTTTCTTTACCAAGATTAGAACCAATAATACTTTTTTCTATCTCTATAATTTTCTAGTCCCTCAGAACGATAAACTTGCCCTTGAGGCCATCCAGTCATTCAGTGAGCATTGCGCTCAGCTTGCCGACGACGGCGTCATCGTCATCGGTGGTGACTTTAACTGCACGTTGGACCCTATCGTCGACCGTCTGCGCATGCCGGTCGAGCATCGACCCAGAGTCGCTGGCGCCCTCAGCGACGCGATGGGTGCACTGTCGTTGCGTGATATCTGGCGCAGTCTCAACCCCGGTAAACAAACATTTACTTGGTTCAGGAATAACCTCTCGTCCGAGTCTGGCTCGTCACGAGCCCGACTCGATCGTTTTTACGGCCCACCCAATATTCTATCTTCTGTTCACTCTTCCAAAATCATCCCCTGTCCTCTCTCCGACCATTTTGCCGTTTCTCTTCAAATTAAGCTCCCCTCGGCTAGCCAGAGGGGTAGCGCCTACTGGCACTTTAACAACTCTCTCCTTTCTGATGTTTCCTATAAACAAATAATAAATCATTTCTGGGCCAATTGGAAACATCAAAAAGGAGACTTCCCTGATATTTTATTGTGGTGGGACATTGGCAAGTCCCACGTTAAATCCATCACCCAAAAATACAGTCAGAAAATTGCTAAAGAAAGACGAGAAACTTTTTCTGAGCTGAACAAAAAAATCGACCGTTTACAGTCTGCGCCGGATCTCACGCCTCAGGCCAAAGAGGTCCTAAAGGAACAAAGGGACAATTTAAATCAACATCTTAAAGATAAAGCTAAAGGCGCTCTCGTCAGATCGCGTTTTCAACACATCAACGAAACCGACTCCTGTACTTCTTACTTCTTCAACTTGGAAAAAAGCAACTCAATTTCTAAATCCATCAGCAAAATACGTCTCCCTTCTGGTATAGTTTCCGAAGACCCAACCGCAATAAAAACTCACATTCATGCCTTTTACCAAGACCTGTACAGTCGAGTCCCGACTGACGAGAGTGCCTTCAATTTAATTACCGAGGACCTCAATCGGCTTGAGCCTCAAGATGCGGAGGACCTCGATTGTCCTCTGTCTCTTGGGGAACTTGACCTTGCCGTCGAGCAACTTGGCATAAACAAATCTCCCGGCCTTGACGGACTCAGCTCCGAATTTTTCCAGTGTTTCTGGCCCCTGCTAAAAGACGATCTTTTTTCCGTTCTCAATCATTCCCTCATTTCTGGCTCTCTACCCCGTTCCTTTTCCCGTGCAGTTATTACCCTACTTCCCAAGAAGGGAGACCTTTCCGACATTGCCAATTGGCGTCCGGTCTCCCTTCTGAATACAGATTACAAAATCTATGCCAAGTTGCTCGCCAACAGACTCAAGCAGTGCATCCACAGCGTAGTGAATGAAGATCAAACGTATTGTGTACCGGGGCGTTCGATTTTCGACAACATAAATTTAATCCGAGACATTCTGATGTTCTCGAATTTTAACGACGCCCCGTTGGCCGTGGTCGGCCTTGACCAGAAGAAAGCTTTTGACAATGTCGACCACGGCTATCTAATCAACACAATGAGGGCCATAGGCTTTGGGGAGATGTTTCTCAGTTACTTACAGCTTCTGTACAGCGGTTCCGAGAGCCTGATCAAGGTGTGCGGCTCTCTGACTTCGCCCTTCTCTTTCGAGAAGGGTATAAGGCAGGGGTGCCCGCTCTCGGGACTGCTGTACTCGATTGCCATAGAGCCACTCTTGAACAAACTTCGTTGCAACATAAATAAGAGTGGCTTCAAACTTCCCAACACTGAGAAATACTGCTCGGTATACGCGGACGACGTGTCCGTGTTTGTCACCTCCGATGCGGGTTTCACTGCGGTCGAGGAGACCTACGATCTCTTTGGCCGCGCCTCTGCTGCTTGCTTAAATACCACAAAATCCCAGGGACTATGGGCTGGCTCGTGGGTCGGGCGGACCGATCGGCCCCTCGGTTTCGTGTGGAACAGCGAGGGGCTCGAGTTCCTTGGGGTTCATCTGGGAAACCTATCTAGCTATCACCAACTGAACTGGAAGAAATGCACCGCCAAACTCAACAAAACACTTACCTCTTGGAAAACCTTATCTCTCTCCCTTTCCTTTAAAGGCAGAATCCTCACAGCCAACCAATTAGCTGCTTCCAAAATTGTTCATTCTCTCGCTACCCTACCTCCCCCCGATCACATCCTAGATGAGCTCCAACGGCTTCTAATCGGTTTTGTCTGGCCCACGAAAAAACACCTGCTAAGGAGACGACTCTTGTTTCAAAAACCCGATAAAGGGGGCCTTGGTTTAAGTTGCCTCCGAGCACGCACCCTCACGTACAGATTCACCCGTATACAGAGGTTTTTAAACAATTGCTCTCACCCCTCGTACTTCCTTTTCTCGCACTTCCTGCAAAATTATCAAAACTTACATTTCGATTTTCAGTTATTTTTTATCAAAACCGACCCAGTTTCCTATGTGAGCATTCCAACGTTTTACAGTGAGGTGTTGCGTGCTTGGGCGGCCTCCGGAGCTCAAATTATAATAGCACACGACAACGTAAGCCACGTCTCAAATGTTCCCATTCACAGTTGTATTTCTAATTCTCTTGCAGCTGACGATGAGCCTGACTGTGCGCGACTCCTCGCATGCGGAATCAAACAAATTCGCCACATCCTGCATCCTGAGAGCGGGCGTTGGCTCGACGCCAGTGACGTCATCCAACCTACGTGCCGAACACGCCCGTTCTCCACACGTCTCCTCCACCGTCATCTCCTTCGTCTTCGTTCCGTCGTCATCCGTCTGTTCCCCAATGTCTTCAATCACCGTGGTCTCGTCAAGTCTTCTCTCCCGCCTGTTAACATCGTCCCCAAGCCAGATCCGCCCCTCGGAATCAAGATAACGACCAACGTCAACGGGATCTCCGCACCATCCAAAGAATTGTATCATCACATCAACCGCAACATCAATGAACTCCCAGGTAATGAACGAACGCACTGGCACGACGTGGGCTTCCTTGACAAGCCCAACGAGATTAACTGGAAGGAAGCATACGAACTGCCCTCCTCAAAGAAGGAGGGCGATGTGCAATTCAAACTCTTCCATAACGTTCTCCCGTCGTTGCCAGTGCTTCATCACATCAACCCGAACATCAATCCAGCATGCGGATGGTGCGGAGAGAGGGGCACGATCTGGCATCTGTTCATCCTCTGTCCGTCCATCCAGCCAGCTCTCACGCTTCTACATACACTCATCAGTCGTCTCCTTCCCGATCTTCTCCTCAACTTCAACATCTACTGGTCCCTGATTCCGCATGCCGGGAGACGCGACAAACAAGCTGTGCGCATCGCCAATTATCTCATCGTCAGCTGTAAGAACGTCATTTATTATTTATATAGAACTGGTAATTTTGTCGACCCTTATGTCATATGGACACACCGTCTAAAAAACAGAATTATATTTGAATTTTATTACTACAGTCTTAACTGCAACTTAAATGATTTTGATAACAAATGGGGAATTAGCAACGCTTTATTCACCACTGTGAATGGTGAACTGACGTGGCTCATATAACCGCAATGGTACCTTTCCACAGTATAAATTGATACTCGGTATAATTATATAACATAATAAATCAATAATAAAAAATAAAAACCAACAAAAAAAACCAAAAAAAACAAAAGAAAAACCAAAAAAATTAGATATGTTTTTAACTGTGTAGCTATTTACTGTTACTTTTGGACTAAACTAAGTACTTTTCTTCATTGTACCGTTTTTCCTTAGCCAACATTATATGTCAATGATTTAAACAAGATTTTGTAATTGATTTATTGTTTAACGCTGTTTTGTTTTACAATGTAATGTTTCTAAACGATATGCAACAAAGGTACAATTTGAAAAGTGTAAAAAAGTGTACCCAACCGGTGCCCGCCAGTACTCCAGAGGTGCCCGTTCTATTATTATCTATTTTCTTCACTGTGATGTACCCAACCGGTGCCCGCCTGTACTCCAGAGGTGCCCCTTCTAAAATTATCTTTTTTCTTCACTGTGATGTACCCAACCGGTGCCCGCCTGAACTCCAGAGGTGCCCGTTCTATTATTATCTATCTTCTTCACTGTGATGTACCCAACCGGTGCCCGCCTGTACTCCACTAGAGGTGCCCGTTCTATTATTATCTATTTTCTTCACTGTGATGTACCCAACCGGTGCCCGCCTGTACTCCAGAGGTGCCCCTTCTCTAATTATCTTTTTTCTTCACTGTGATGTACCCAACCGGTGCCCGCCTGTACTCCAGAGGTGCCCATTCTATAATTATCTTTTTTCTTCACTGTGATGTACCCAACCGGTGCCCGCCTGTACTCCACTAGAGGTGCCCGTTCTATTATTATCTATTTTCTTCACTGTGATGTACCCAACCGGTGCCCGCCTGTACTCCAGAGGTGCCCCTTCTCTAATTATCTTTTTTCTTCACTGTGATGTACCCAACCGGTGCCCGCCTGTACTCCAGAGGTGCCCGTTCTATTATTATCTATTTTCTTCACTGTGATGTACCCAACCGGTGCCCGCCTGTACTCCAGAGGTGCCCGTTGTATAATTGTCTTTTTTCTTCACTGAGATGTACCCAACCGGTGCCCGCCTGTACTCCAGAGGTGCCCGTTCTATTATTATCTATTTTCTTCACTGTGATGTACCCAACCGGTGCCCGCCTGTACTCCAGAGGTGCCCGTTCTATTATTATCTTTTTTCTTCACTGAGATGTACCCAACCGGTGCCAGCCTGTACTCCAGAGGTGCCCGTCTTATAATTATCTATTTTCTTCACTGTGATGTACCCAACCGGTGCCCGCCTGTACTCCAGAGGTGCCCGTCTTAAAATTATCTATTTTCTTCACTGTGATTTACCCAACCGGTGCCCGCCTGTACTCCAGAGGTGCCCGTCTTATAATTATCTATTTTCTTCACTGTGATGTACCCAACCGGTGCCCGCCTGTACTCCAGAGGTGCCCATTCTACAATTATCTTTTTTCTTCACTGTCATGTACCCAACCGGTGCCCGCCTGTACTCCAGAGGTGCCCGTTGTATTATTATCTATTTTCTTCACTGTCATGTACCCAACCGGTGCCCGCCTGTACTCCAGAGGTGCCCGTTCTATAATTATCTTTTTTCTTCACTGTGATGTACCCAACCGGTGCCCGCCTGTACTCCAGAGGTGCCCTTCTATAATTATCTTTTTTCTTTACTGAGATGTACCCAACCGGTGCCCGCCTGTACTCCAGAGGTGCCCGTTCTATAATTATCTATTTTCTTCAGTGTGATGTACCCAACCGGTGCCCGCCTGTACTCCAGAGGTGCCCGGTCTATTATTATCTATTTTCTTCACTGTGATGTACCCAACCGGTGCCCGCCTGTACTCCAGAGGTGCCCGCTCTATAATTATCTTTTTTCTTCACTGTGATGTACCCAACCGGTGCCCGCCTGTACTCCAGAGGTGCCCGTTCTCTAATTATCTATTTTCTTCACTGTGATGTACCCAACCGGTGCCCGCCTGTACTCCAGAGGTGCCCGTTGTATAATTGTCTTTTTTCTTCACTGAGATGTACCCAACCGGTGCCCGCCTGTACTCCAGAGGTGCCCGTTCTATTATTATCTATTTTCTTCACTGTGATGTACCCAACCGGTGCCCGCCTGTACTCCAGAGGTGCCCGTTCTATTATTATCTTTTTTCTTCACTGAGATGTACCCAACCGGTGCCAGCCTGTACTCCAGAGGTGCCCGTCTTATAATTATCTATTTTCTTCACTGTGATGTACCCAACCGGTGCCCGCCTGTACTCCAGAGGTGCCCGTCTTAAAATTATCTATTTTCTTCACTGTGATTTACCCAACCGGTGCCCGCCTGTACTCCAGAGGTGCCCGTCTTATAATTATCTATTTTCTTCACTGTGATGTACCCAACCGGTGCCCGCCTGTACTCCAGAGGTGCCCATTCTACAATTATCTTTTTTCTTCACTGTCATGTACCCAACCGGTGCCCGCCTGTACTCCAGAGGTGCCCGTTGTATTATTATCTATTTTCTTCACTGTCATGTACCCAACCGGTGCCCGCCTGTACTCCAGAGGTGCCCGTTCTATAATTATCTTTTTTCTTCACTGTCATGTACCCAACCGGTGCCCGCCTGTACTCCAGAGGTGTCCGTTCTATAATTATCTATTTTCTTCAGTGTGATGTACCCAACCGGTGCCCGCCTGTACTCCAGAGGAGCCCGTCTTATAATTATCTATTTTCTTCACTGTGATGTACCCAACCGGTGCCCGCCTGTACTCCAGAGGTGCCCGTTCTATTATTATCTATTTTCTTCACTGTGATGTACCCAACCGGTGCCCGCCTGTATTCCAGAGGTGCCCGTTCTATTATTTTCTATTTTCTTCACTGTGATGTACCCAACCGGTGCCCGCCTGTACTCCAGAGGTGCCCGTTGTATAATTATCTTTTTTCTTCACTGAGATGTACCCAACCGGTGCCCGCCTGTACTCCAGAGGTGCCCGTTCTATTATTATATATTTTCTTCACTGTGATGTACCCAACCGGTGCCCGCCTGTACTCCAGAGGTGCCCGTCTTATAATTATCTATTTTCTTCACTGTGATGTACCCAACCGGTGCCCGCCTGTACTCCAGAGGTGCCCCTTCTATAATTATCTTTTTTCTTCACTGAGATGTACCCAACCGGTGCCCGCCTGTACTCCAGAGGTGCCCGTTCTATTATTATCTATTTTCTTCACTGTGATGTACCCAACCGGTGCCCGCCTGTACTCCAGAGGTGCCCGGTCTATTATTATCTATTTTCTTCACTGTGATGTACCCAACCGGTGCCCGCCTGTACTCCAGAGGTGCCCATTCTTTTTTCTTTTTTTTCGTGAAAAGTGGAGTTATACAACTCCATTTATTCTATATACTCAACACAAATACAATATTACAACACATTAGTAAATTATATATGTATATACATATGTACAAAAATAAAAATATATACAAAGTAAACACAAAGTATAAACAGTGATAGTGTCACAAAATTCGAAACCAAATCATAAATCGTGCAAAGTAAATAACATAAACAATAACATAAACAACTCAAATATATAGAAAGAGTCTTAAGTCATGGAAAATCATAGCAAAATAAATGACAAGCAATAAAGTATAAACAATAACTCAAATGATTACATACAAAATCACTAGTCCAAAAAAGGGTCAATAAACAACAATGGGAACAAAAAAAAAAAATCCAAGATTTAGAAACCAAATCACAAGTCATGCAAATTCAATACATGTCAAATAATTATGCACAAACAATAAATCAAATAGTTAAAATACGAAATCTCAAGTAAACAAAATAAATAAATGACAAAACAATGTATAAACAATAAATCAAAGATTTCGAAACCAAATCACAGATCATGCAAAATATACGACAAACATTATTGAATAAACAATCCAATATTTAGAAATAAATTCTGAAGTCATGAAAAAGACAAAAAATGAAATGACACATAATCGTGTACAAAACAATAAATCAAATATTTATAAACAAAATACTAAATCATGCAAAGGACAAAACGGTAAATTATAAACAATAAATCAAATATTTAGTCATGCAAAATAAATGTCAAATAATCGTGAACAAAAACAGGAAATCAAGAAATCAAATAATCAGAAACAAAATTTTAAATTACCTTCCTCCAAATAACACAGAACGGAATTTCTGGTATAAATGAAACAAAAAACATTAACGGGTAATCTCCGTTTTTTGAAATAAATAAATTTACGTAACTTACTTTTGTACACATTTAGAATATTCAAATTACAATCATCACTCCGGTCAGTATACATACATCTCGTTTTCCAGATTATTCCATGTAATTTACCAATGAGCATTAAATATAAATCGTCATCAAGACCTACTCCCAGAGTTCTAGAAAGATCCGACAAACAGAAAGTAGCATCTTTTTTATATTTCTTTATAAGATTTTCAACAAAAAACCAAGCATGGACATGTTTACTACAATTGATAAAAAGATGCTCGATCGTTTCGACATTAGTTTTACATAGAGGGCAGAGATCGTTATCGGTTATTCCCCATCGTTTAAGTTTGTCTTTAGTAGGAAGAATCCTGTGCTTCAATTGGAACCAAATATCCTTATCATGAACGTCAAGAAGGTTAGAACAATTTTTGAGCCAAATTTTTTTCCAATCGAGATGATTTACATTAAAGAAAAGATTCCATTTGTTAACGGCACTGGGAGCAATTAAATTTCTACTAATTAAAAAATTATAGATAATCTTAACATTTGCATTAATTAATTCTATAGTATCTTTATCATTAATGGTAACATTATTCAATGGATGGTTCGGGGGACCTTCTCTGGATTCTTCTATGTAATCTATTTTGACATTTCTGTTTAAACCCGCCATGATCCGGCCCGCAGTTACAGGCAAAATATTACATAAATCGGCAACCTTCTTAAAGGAAAACAGCTGGCCTTCTTGAACAATATCTTTTAAATAAACAATTCCCTGAGGTTTTAAAATTCTTGAATCTAAAACTTTTCCTTGATTACCAGTAATAATTGTGTTATTCCACAGAGGTAAGTTACCTGTTTCATTTATACACGAAAACACGTTATTAATATTGGCACCGGATTTGTTGAAATTAACAATTAATTCTTTATAATAAGGTTGGGCCGTGGGGACAATAGCTTTGGGACAATTAAGAACGTACCAGTCTAGTTTACTACTCCCACTGGCTTGGGTTATACAATAATCAAAAAAATATTTCCATTTACCGGAACTTTCACGATACTTACGCAAAACATTAATTTTTAAAGCCTGCAATTTACATTTAATGTCGACAACTCCAGTACCTCCATTATCAAGCGGCCCACATATAGTATTTCTTTTGATTTTATCCGGTTTCCCGTTCCAATAGAAGGACCATTTAAATCTTTCCATTTTCGAAATATATTCTTCTGGACAATGAAGGACTGGGCCGAAGTAGGAGAGCCCGGATCCGATAAAACTATTGATGACTATAGATTTCCCTTTTAAGGTAAGGTTTCTCATTTTCCATCTCTTCAAAATACTCTCCATTTTACTAATTCTAGGTTCCCAATTTATATCCGAATTGTCGTCATTTCCAAAATAAATTCCGAGTATTTTAAGGTGATCACTTACCCACGAAAACCCCCCCGGTTTATCTTTTCTATCCCTCCATTTGCCCAACCAAAGCCCCTGTGACTTCCCTACATTAATTTTAGACCCAGACCCCCCACTGTAAACGGTAAAAATATTGTCTAACACATCAAAATCGCTATCCTCAGTCAAAAAAATGGTTGTGTCATCAGCATGTTGAACTAATTTCAGAGTCTGATCACTATTAGGAAGAATTATACCTTTAAGATTGCTACTTCTTCTAATGAGACAGGCTAAACCTTCAGCACATATGGTATATAGGAGAGGGGATAAGGGACATCCCTGCCTGATTCCCCTAGTCACTCTGAAGGGTTCCGTAATAAAATTATTGACTATAATGCTACTACACGGATTACTATATAAAATTTGAACCCACTTAATAATACTTTCAGGAATTCCCATCTTTTTCATAATACCAAACATATAATCCCACTCTATCCTATCAAAAGCTTTTTCTTGGTCTATACTTAATAGGGCCCCTTGTTCATCTTCATTGTTAATATAATAAATACTATCCCTAATGGTCATTAAATTATCCTGTATATTTCTTCCCGCGACTCCACAGGATTGGTCATCACCAATAATATCGGGCATGATTTTCTTTAATCTATTTGTTATTACTTTGGAAATAATTTTGTAATCAACATTCAGAAGGCTAATGGGCCTCCAATTCTTTAGGTTATTTCTCTCCCCCCTATTTTTAAAAATTAATCGAATGAGAGCAACATTCATAGAGTTGGGCAAACAATCACTTTTCATACATTCATTGACGACTTCCATAAAATCAGTTTTAATGACGGGCCAAAAAAGTTGATAAAACTCAACAGTTAAACCATCCAAACCGGGCGATTTTTCTTTTTTCATTTGATTGAGGGCTAACAAAATTTCGTTTTCATCAAGATCCTTTTCAAGGTCGTCAATAACATCATCATCAAAAAGGGTAAAATTCACATTATCAAGAACAATATTATATTTACCTTTACATATTCCTTCACTGGTATACAAGTTTTCATAAAAAGAATTCACATACTCGCACATAGAAAGGGAATCTTCATAATAGTTACCGACAGTATCAACTAGATTGGTTATCAGGTTCTCGTTATTTCTTTGTTTTTCTACACCTCGAAAAAAATGAGTTGGTTTTTCACCCTCTATTTTGTTAATATGACATTTCACTCTAGTCTTTTCTAGGTCATTGAGCTCATAAGTTTTGATTTTATTTTCAATTTCCGATATAGTATTGGGATCTGAATTGGCATCGTTAAGGAGCCTGGTCAGATCTTTTTGAAGTTTATTTGTATGTTTCTTCTCCTTTTGGTATTTTTCGGAACCGAAATTTTTTATGATTTCTTTTAATTTGCATTTACCATGATCCCACCAATCCAAGGTGTTGTCGTAATTATCTTTTTGGGTTTTCCAAAAAGACCAAAACAGTTTTATACTTTGAGCACATTGATCATCCCACAGTAATTGATTGTTACAGATCCATCTACCTGTACCAAAATTAATTTCCCGTTTTTGAAATCTACAGATAACAGCAAAATGATCCGACAATCCTAAAGAACTAACACTAGCATCGGAAAGAAGGCAATAGAGAGAACGTGATGTAAAAATATAGTCTATCCTACTACTCCTTTTGAGAACCCTATGGTAAAAGGTATATCCCAAATCATCCGGGTAAAGATTCCTATAAATATCAATTAGGTCATGATTTGAAATTATATTTTTCAATTCAGAAACACTTTTATCGGCTTTGTTATTTAAATCAAGTTGACAATTAAAATCACCTGCTATAACCCAATTATCCCCTTCGTAAAGATATATATTTAGAATTTGAAAGAAGGTTTTTCTACTGAGTATCTGATTAGGGGCATAGACGTTCAAGATACTAAAGGTGATTCCTTTCAATAATATGTTACAAGTGATTAGTCTACCCTCTTCATCTGTATCAAAATGATCTAATTTAATCCCTGATTTGCGTGATGCCAGAATAGCCACTCCCCTAGAATTACTTTCCCCGTGACTAAAGGCCATTTCCCCTCCCCATTGTTTAGTCCAAAAATCTTCATCATTAATAGTGCTATGGGTTTCCTGAAGACAAATAATATCGTATTTTTCCCTGTTTAGATGATTAAATAAAATTTCCCTTTTTTGGTGATTACGGAGCCCGTTAACATTAAGAGTGGCTATTCTGAGCATCACGCAAATCAGAAGAACATAAATCATAAATCAAAAAAAGTAAGCTTACGTAGCTTTTCCCCGTCCTCTGCCCCGCTGACTCGGCTGGCCGGATGAATTGGGCGGTGCGTCTTCTTCCGATCTACGCGCCCAGGACGTTCGCTTCTTTCGGACACGTTGAACCCCTCCCTTCACGTATGTCACGTACTCTTCTCCCTGATCTTGTGTTGACTCCTTCTGGCTTTCTTTTGACTCCCCCTCCTGGTCTGATCTTTCTTCCTTCCCCATTGCTACGGCTTTGGGCTCGCTGCCTTCTCCTTTATCTTCTTCTGTTATCTTCCGCTTTCTGGTATCTGCTCTGGCGACACTCTCGTCCCAAAAGCCACGGAGCTTGCGTTGGTATCTCGGTGGTGGCGTCTGTATGACCTGGCTGAAGGTCTTTTTGCGGTCTTTCGGGCTGTCTGGTGTGCTGCTCCCCTCCTCTCGGTTGTCGGTCACCTCGTCTTGCTGATCTTGTTCCTGTTCTGGTCCAGCTGTGGCTGGAGCTTCCGTCACGGTTCGGTTGACCTCGGCATTGGTTTCTTCGTCCATTTCTGTTTGGATATCATCACCTGCTTGCTCTTCCATGTCGTCTTCACTCTCATTGGTAGGCTCTTTTTCCTGCTCGTAGTCGGGTTTGGGAATTACCAGAATCGGGGTGTGGTTATCTGCGTTGTCGTCCTCTTCTTCATTGGTGTCAGTGTCGGTGTCGGTGTCGGTGCCCTCGTTCTCATCTACATGCTTGTCGTGCACAGACGCCCGGTGGTTATAACTTCCACATATGAAACATCTCCCCCGCATCTGGCAGTCCCGTGCGAAGTGGCCCGGCTTACTACAAATCTTGCAGGTCTTTTCTTGGCCTCTGTACCTTACTGGCAAGGTGAATCCGCCTACTCGAACGTAGCTGGGTATGGGTTTCTGTAGATTTCGGATCAATAGGCTGCGGACTCCCGTCTCGATAGATTTTTCGAAGTCGTGGGTCTGTCGTCTGATATTGCCCACTGTTCCAAACTGCATGAGAGCATTGCAGACGACTTCGTCGGACATTTCATATGGGGCCTTGACGTATGCTACCACCGAATTCTGTAGACTGACTCTCTCACATTGGATGAGCAACTTATGCAGAATCATTCCCTGTAGTGCGATTCTCTCGCTATCTTTGCTGTTGTTGAAAGACACATTAAACCACCCGTTGTCAAGTGAAGCTATACATTTTGTTGACGCCGCGGTGCCCAACTCTTTGTTTGTGGCACAAAAGACCTCGTTGGCTGTCACGTCTTGGAGGTGACTGACATTAAATCTTATTGTGTTAGGGCGCTTAAGCATGGGTCGCTGTGGTTGACGGTAGGACGACCCCATGGCTCTCAAGATGGCTGCCCCTAATATGGACAACGGCCTCGAAAATCAAAAGACGGAGAAGGCCAAAAAGGCCGATACTCTCGACAAGATATCTCCCTATTGAGCTTTAGATGTAGATACTCACATAGGAAGAAACTCAGATACCATTCAAGCACAAAAGGGCAACAAATCACTAGAAAGGTAGAACTTTTCAGGAGCGCGATGTTGAACACGTCTTGCGGTGCCCGCATGTACTCCAGAGGTGCCCGTTGTATAATTTTCTTTTTTCTTCACTGAGATGTACCCAACCGGTGCCCGCCTGTACTCCAGAGGTGCCCGTTCTATTATTATCTATTTTCTTCACTGTGATGTACCCAACCGGTGCCCGCCTGAACTCCAGAGGTGCCCGTCTTATAATTATCTATTTTCTTCACTGTCATGTACCCAACCGGTGCCCGCCTGTACTCCAGAGGTGCCCCTTCTATAATTATCTTTTTTCTTCACTGTGATGTACCCAACCGGTGCCCGCCTGTACTCCAGAGGTGCCCGTTCTATTATTATCTATTTTCTTCACTGTGATGTACCCAACCGGTGCCCGCCTGTACTCCAGAGGTGCCCGTTCTATTATTATCTATTTTCTTCACTGTGATGTACCCAACCGGTGCCCGCCTGTACTCCAGAGGTGCCCGTTGTATAATTATCTTTTTTCTTCACTGAGATGTACCCAACCGGTGCCCGCCTGTACTCCATAGGTGCCCGTTCTATTATTATCTATTTTCTTCACTGTGATGTACCCAACCGGTGCCCGCCTGAACTCCAGAGGTGCCCGTTCTATTATTATCTATTTTCTTCACTGTGATGTACCCAACCGGTGCCCGCCTGTACTCCATAGGTGCAAGTTCTATTATTATCTATTTTCTTCACTGTCATGTACCCAACCGGTGCCCGCCTGTACTCCAGAGGTGCCCCTTCTATAATTATCTTTTTTCTTCACTGTGATGTACCCAACAGGTGCCCGCCTGTAATCCAGAGGTGCCCCTTCTATAATTATCTTTTTTCTTCACTGTGATGTACCCAACAGGTGCCCGCCTGTAATCCAGAGGTGCCCGTTCTATTATTATCTATTTTCTTCACTGTGATGTACCCAACCGGTGCCCGCCTGAACTCCAGAGGTGCCCGTCTTATAATTATCTTTTTTCTTCACTGTCATGTACCCAACCGGTGCCCGCCTGTACTCCAGAGGTGCCCCTTCTATAATTATCTTTTTTCTTCTCTGTGATGTACCCAACCGGTGCCCGCCTGTACTCCAGAGGTGCCCGTTCTATTATTATCTATTTTCTTCACTGTGATGTACCCAACCGGTGCCCGCCTGTACTCCAGAGGTGCCCGTCTTATAATTATCTATTTTCTTCACTGTGATGTACCCAACCGGTGCCCGCCGGTACTCCAGAGGTGCCCGTCTTATAATTATCTATTTTCTTCACTGTCATGTACCCAACCGGTGCCCGCCTGTACTCCAGAGGTGCCCGTCTTATAATTATCTATTTTCTTCACTGTGATGTACCCAACCGGTGCCCGCCTGTACTCCAGAGGTGCCCCTTCTATAATTATCTTTTTTCTTCACTGTGATGTACCGGTACCCAACCGGTGCCCGCCTGTACTCCAGAGGTGCCCGTTCTATTATTATCTATTTTCTTCACTGTGATGTACCCAACCGGTGCCCGCCTGTACTCCAGAGGTGCCCGTTCTATTATTATCTATTTTCTTCACTGAGATGTACCCAACCGGTGCCCGCCTGTACTCCAGAGGTGCCCGTTCTATTATTATCTATTTTCTTCACTGTGATGTACCCAACCGGTGCCCGCCTGAACTCCAGAGGTGCCCGTCTTATAATTATCTATTTTCTTCACTGTCATGTACCCAACCGGTGCCCGCCTGTACTCCAGAGGTGCCCCTTCTATAATTATCTTTTTTCTTCACTGTGATGTACCCAACCGGTGCCCGCCTGTACTCCAGAGGTGCCCGTTCTATTATTATCTATTTTCTTCACTGTGATGTACCCAACCGGTGCCCGCCTGTACTCCAGAGGTGCCCGTTCTATTATTATCTATTTTCTTCACTGTGATGTACCCAACCGGTGCCCGCCTGTACTCCAGAGGTGCCCGTTGTATAATTATCTTTTTTCTTCACTGAGATGTACCCAACCGGTGCCCGCCTGTACTCCATAGGTGCCCGTTCTATTATTATCTATTTTCTTCACTGTGATGTACCCAACCGGTGCCCGCCTGAACTCCAGAGGTGCCCGTCTTATAATTATCTATTTTCTTCACTGTCATGTACCCAACCGGTGCCCGCCTGTACTCCAGAGGTGCCCCTTCTATAATTATCTTTTTTCTTCACTGTGATGTACCCAACAGGTGCCCGCCTGTAATCCAGAGGTGCCCCTTCTATAATTATCTTTTTTCTTCACTGTGATGTACCCAACCGGTGCCCGCCTGAACTCCAGAGGTGCCCGTCTTATAATTATCTTTTTTCTTCACTGTCATGTACCCAACCGGTGCCCGCCTGTACTCCAGAGGTGCCCCTTCTATAATTATCTTTTTTCTTCTCTGTGATGTACCCAACCGGTGCCCGCCTGTACTCCAGAGGTGCCCGTTCTATTATTATCTATTTTCTTCACTGTGATGTACCCAACCGGTGCCCGCCTGTACTCCAGAGGTGCCCGTCTTATAATTATCTATTTTCTTCACTGTGATGTACCCAACCGGTGCCCGCCGGTACTCCAGAGGTGCCCGTCTTATAATTATCTATTTTCTTCACTGTCATGTACCCAACCGGTGCCCGCCTGTACTCCAGAGGTGCCCGTCTTATAATTATCTATTTTCTTCACTGTGATGTACCCAACCGGTGCCCGCCTGTACTCCAGAGGTGCCCCTTCTATAATTATCTTTTTTCTTCACTGTGATGTACCCAACCGGTGCCCGCCTGTACTCCAGAGGTGCCCGTTCTATTATTATCTATTTTCTTCACTGTGATGTACCCAACCGGTGCCCGCCTGTACTCCAGAGGTGCCCGTTGTATAATTATCTTTATTCTTCACTGAGATGTACCCAACCGGTGCCCGCCTGTACTCCAGAGGTGCCCGTCTTATAATTATCTATTTTCTTCACTGTGATGTACCCAACCGGTGCCCGCCTGTACTCCAGAGGTGGCCCTTCTATAATTATCTATTTTCTTCACTGTGATGTACCCAACCGGTGCCCGCCTGTACTCCAGAGGTGCCCCTTCTATAATTATCTATTTTCTTCACTGTGATGTACCCAACCGGTGCCCGCCTGTACTCCAGAGGTGCCCGTTGTATAATTATCTTTATTCTTCACTGAGATGTACCCAACCGGTGCCCGCCTGTACTCCAGAGGTGCCCGTCTTATAATTATCTATTTTCTTCACTGTGATGTACCCAACCGGTGCCCGCCTGTACTCCAGAGGTGGCCCTTCTATAATTATCTATTTTCTTCACTGTGATGTACCCAACCGGTGCCCGCCTGTACTCCAGAGGTGCCCCTTCTATAATTATCTATTTTCTTCACTGTGATGTACCCAACCGGTGCCCGCCTGTACTCCATAGGTGCCCGTTCTATTATTTTCTATTTTCTTCACTGTGATGTACCCAACCGGTGCCCGCCTGTACTCCAGAGGTGCCCGTTCTATTATTATCTATTTTCTTCACTGTGATGTACCCAACAGGTGCCCGCCTGTAATCCAGAGGTGCCCGTTGTATTATTATCTATTTTCTTCACTGTGATGTACCCAACCGGTGCCCGCCTGTACTCCAGAGGTGGCCCTTCTATAATTATCTATTTTCTTCACTGTGATGTACCCAACCGGTGCCCGCCTGTACTCCAGAGGTGCCCCTTCTATAATTATCTATTTTCTTCACTGTGATGTACCCAACCGGTGCCCGCCTGTACTCCATAGGTGCCCGTTCTATTATTTTCTATTTTCTTCACTGTGATGTACCCAACCGGTGCCCGCCTGTACTCCAGAGGTGCCCGTTCTATTATTATCTATTTTCTTCACTGTGATGTACCCAACAGGTGCCCGCCTGTAATCCAGAGGTGCCCATTCTATAATTATCGTTTTTCTTCACTGTCATGTACTCGTAAGTCGTGTGTTAGTTGAGCTCCGGAGAATTTAGCTTTTTCTTCGTTATTATTGCTTAATGGTGTCAGGTTTTACACCATATTGTTTATTATTGTCCATAGAACACCATTGGCCCACTCATTTTGTTCGTGTTTTCATATTTCTGGTGTATTTTGACGTTATTTCTTTCAGTTTTCTATCCAGATTGAGTGCTCTGGCTGGCCGTTATGGCCAGTCAAGCAAAACCGTCACAAAAGGCTGGGCCAGGGTAGACTGCACCCGGTCCCAGTGTTCCCATTGTTCCTGCTTCGAAGGCTCCCATTGTCCCTGCCGGGCTGCGTCCTGACAGGGGCAGTGGCGTGACTTTCCAGGCCGATCCCGGCGTATCTGTCGGGGCTTACATTGACGCCATGACAGATGCGCTGGCTTCGGCCGACGTTCATTCAGCCTCCCGTATCTCCCATGGCCGGGTTGCAGTCTATTTCGGCTCGAGGCAGGTAGCCCTTCAAGCTGTGCAAGAAGGTTTCTCCTACAGAGGCTCCTACCTCGAGCTGACGCCCCTGGTCCAGCCAACGGTTCGGTTAACCCTCAGTAACGCCTACACAGAAATCCCGGACAACGTTCTCATCCACGAAATTTCTTCCTTCTGCAAGGTCGTCTCACAGGTAAAACCCATACCCCTTGGTTGTAAAATAGAGGAAAATGCCCACATTTTGTCCTTCAGAAGACAGGTGTATGTGATTCTGCCCCAGAACGTCACTCCCCCGAGTGCCATAAATTTTACGCACTCGGGGAGAAGCCATCACGTATTCCTTTCCACTGACTCTGCCGTGAAGTGCTTCAACTGTGGCGGTCTGGGGCATGTTTCCCGCTTCTGTGAGAAGAACAGGGCCCCTGACCAAACGGACGACACCAACCCCCTTAACCCACCCCCCTTTTTTGTACACAATAAGTCAGACCCTCGGCACCCTGCCAAAAACGCGCGAAGGCACGAACCCGCTGCTAAACCCGCCACCAAACCCGCTGATAAGCCCACCGCCAAACCCGCCGCCGAGCCCGCTGCCAAGCCCGCTGCCAAGCCCGCTGCCAAGCCCGCTGCCAAACCCGCCGTCAAACCCGCTGCCAAACCCGCCGTCAAACCCGCTGCCAAACCCGCCGTCAAACCCGCTGCCAAACCCGCCGTCAAACCCGCTGCCAAACCCGCCGTCAAACCCGCTGCCAAACCCGCCGTCAAACCCGCTGTCACACCCGCTTCCAAACCCGACGCCGAACCCACCCATAATTCCACCACTGTATACCCTCCCTCACCCTCCCAACCCCCTCCCACTCCAACATCCTCAACATCCCATTCTCCCTCTCCCTCCCGCCCTTCAACTTCCGACTGTATCTGGGGAACTCCTCCCACTGCCCCCTCTCTTTTCTCAGATATAGTTTCCAAACGCAAAATTACCCCTCCGACTCCTGTCTCCCGGCAGACACCCTTCCTGGTACCGCTCAAAGCAGCCTCCCCTCCCAAAAAAATGATGAAAACCCGAACTGCCCTGCACATGCAGGTCGACCCCACCGTCTCTCCCTCACTTCCCCCCCCCCTAAACCTTTCCCTCCATCCACACCCACATCCTCATCCCCACCACCCGCACCCGAATCCCCTCCCCCTCCCACTGCTTATTCCTCTCTTCTCCACACTGTTAAATCCCCTCCTCCTCCCACCCGCAGTACAAAACCCTCCCCACCCCCGTCTGATTCCCCTAAACCCTCCACGTCACACGCTCCTCCCCCTCCAACTACCCCAACATTGAAACCCACCCCTACCCCCGTGCCCACTTCAACACCCACCCAGATCCCTCCAACGCCTGTGTCGCTATCACCCTCCAACGACCCTGACACTGACTCGACTATGTGGGAGGACTCTCAGACGGACGGCGACGAGCCGTTCTCTGAGAGTGTTCTCACAGAAAAGGGCCCGCTCTCTTACAGTCAGCTTCTCGCATTCCTGTCTTCTGTCAAGGGCAAAAGGAGACCCGTGCCGGTTGCCCGTAAATGTACCGGCGACTTGCCGGGTCTGGTAAAACAATTGAAACCCCTAAGACACCATCCGGACGTTCCGAAACGTATGCAGCAGAGACTGGTGAAACTCGTAGGGACTCTACAGAAATAAACTATCATTCATCATGTATGTCTCATTAATCCTTGCGATGACTCTGTCGTTGGTCACCCTCAACACGGGAGGGTGTACGACCGCATTGAAAAATGCATCAATAAAAACATATGTTGAAAACCTTTGCGGTAACCCCGATATCGTTTTTCTCCAAGAAACCTATTTTCTGAATTCCAATAACCCTGTGTGGAAAATGTGGTCGTACACCCCCCCCCCCCCTGTGTGCCCCCAGCCTCACCCGTGGGTCGGGAATAACGACCCTGGTCAAGAACAAAAACATAGACATTGTTGACTCAAAAATTATTTCGGACGGGCACATTTTCTTTACCAAGATTAGAACCAATAATACTTTTTTCTATCTCTATAATTTTCTAGTCCCTCAAAACGATAAACTTGCCCTTGAGGCCACCCAGTCCTTCAGTGAGCATTGCGCTCAGCTTGCCGACGACGGCGTCATCGTCATCGGTGGTGACTTTAACTGCACTTTGGACCCTTTCGTCGATCGTCTGCGCATGCCGGTCGAGCATCGACCCAGAGTCGCTAGCGCCCTCAGCGACGCGATGGGTGCACTGTCGTTGCGTGATATCTGGCGCAGTCTCAACCCCGGTAAACAAACATTTACTTGGTCCAGGAATAATCTCTCGTCCGAGTCTGGCATGGCACGAGCCCGACTCGATCGTTTTTACGGCCCACCCAATATTTTATCTTCTGTTCACTCTTCCAAAATATCCCCTGTACTCTCTCCGACCATTTTGCCGTTTCTCTTCAAATTAAGCTCCCCTCGGCTAGCCAGAGGGGTAGCGCCTACTGGCACTTTAACAACTCTCTCCTTTCTGATGTTTCCTACAAACAAATAATAAATCATTTCTGGGCCAATTGGAAACATCAAAAAGGAGACTTCCCTGATATTTTATTGTGGTGGGACATTGGCAAGTCCCACATTACATCCATCACCCAAAAATACAGTCAGAAAATTGCTAAAGAAAGACGAGAAACTTTTTCTGAGCTGAACAAAAAAATCGACCGTTTACAGTCTGCGCCGGATCTCACGCCTCAGGCCAAAGAGGTCCTAAAAGAACAAAGGGACAATTTAAATCAACATCTTAAAGATAAAGCTAAAGGCGCTCTCGTCAGATCGCGTTTTCAACACATCAACGAAACCGACTCCTGTACTTCTTACTTCTTCAACTTGGAAAAAAGCAACTCAATTTTTAAATCCATCAGCAAAATACGTCTCCCCTCTGGTATAGTTTCCGAAGACCGAACCGAAATAAAAACTCACATTCATGCCTTTTACCAAGACCTGTACAGTCGAGTCCCGACTGACGAGAGTGCCTTCAATTTAATTACCGAGGACCTCAATCGGCTTGAGCCTCAAGATGCGGAGGACCTCGATTGTCCTCTGTCTCTTGGGGAACTTGACCTTGCCGTCGAGCAACTTGGCATAAACAAATCTCCCGGCCTTGACGGACTCAGCTCCGAATTTTTCCAGTGTTTCTGGCCCCTGCTAAAAGACGATCTTTTTTCCGTTCTCAATCATTCCCTCATTTCTGGCTCTCTACCCCGTTCCTTTTCCCGTGCAGTTATTACCCTACTTCCCAAGAAGGGAGACCTTTCCGACATTGCCAATTGGCGTCCGGTCTCCCTTCTGAATACAGATTACAAAATCTATGCCAAGTTGCTCGCCAACAGACTCAAGCAGTGCATCCACAGCGTAGTGTATGAAGATCAAACGTATTGTGTACCGGGGCGTTCGATTTTCGACAACATAAATTTAATCCGAGACATTCTGATGTTCTCGAATTTTAACGACGCCCCGTTGGCCGTGGTCGGCCTTGACCAGAAGAAAGCTTTTGACAATGTCGACCACGGCTATCTAATCAACACAATGAGGGCCATGGGCTTTGGGGAGATGTTTCTCAGTTACTTACAGCTTCTGTACAGCAGTTCCGAGAGCCTGATCAAGGTGTGCGGCTCCCTGACTTCGCCCTTCTCTTTCGAGAAGGGTATAATTGCAGGGGTGCCCGCTCTCAGGACTGCTGTACTCGATTGCCATAGAGCCACTCTTGAACAAACTTCGTTGCAACATAAATAAGAGTGGCTTCAAACTTCCCAACACTGAGAAATACTGCTCGGTATCGGCATACGCGGACGACGTGTCCGTGTTTGTCACCTCCGATGCGGGTTTCACTGCGGTCGAGGAGACCTACGATCTCTTTGGCCGCGCCTCTGCTGCTTGCTTAAATACCACGAAATCACAGGGACTATGGGCCGGCTCTTGGGTCGGGCGGACCGATCGGCCCCTCGGTTTCGTGTGGAACAGCGAGGGGCTCGAGTTTCTTGGGGTTCATCTGGGAAACCTATCTAGCTATCACCAACTGAACTGGAAAAAATGCACAGACAAACTCAACAAAACACTTACCTCTTGGAAAACCTTTTCTCTCTCCCTTTCCTTCAAAGGCAGAATCCTCATAGCCAACCAATTAGCTGCTTCCAATTTGTTTTATTCTCTCGCTACCCTACCTCCCCCCGATCACATCATAGATGAGCTCCAACGGTTTCTAATCGGTTTTGACTGGGCCCACGAAAAAACACCTGCTAAGGAGACGACTCTTGTTTCAAAAACCTGATAAAGGGGGCCTTGGTTTAAGTTGCCTCCGAGCACGCACCCCCACGTACAGATTCACCCGTATACAGAGGTTTTTTATACAATTGCTCTCACCCCTCGTACTTCCTTTTCTCGCACTTCCTGCAAAATTATCAAAACTTGCATTTCGATTTTCAGTTATTTTTTATCAAAACCGACCCAGTTTCTTACGTGGGCATTCCAACTTTTTACAATGAGGTGTTGCGTGCTTGGGCGGCCTCCGGAGCTCAAAATTATAATAGCACACGACAACGTAAGCCACGTCTTAAATGTTCCCATTCACAGTTGTATTTTTAATTCTCTTGCAGCTGACGATGAGCCAGACTGTGCGCGACTCCTCGCATGCGGAATCAAACAAATTCGCTACATCCTGCATCCTGAGAGCGGGCGTTGGCTCGACGCCAGTGACGTCATCCAACCTACGTGCCGAACACGCCCGTTCTCCACACGTCTCCTCCACCGTCATCTCCTTCGTCTTCGTTCCGTCGTCATCCGTCTGTTCCCCAATGTCTTCAATCACCGTGGTCTCGTCAAGTCTTCTCTCCCGCCTGTCAACATCGTCTCCAAGCAAGATCCGCCCCTCGGAATCAAGCTAACGACCAACGTCAACGGGATCTCCGCACCATCCAAAGAAATGTATCATCACATCAACCGCAACATCAACGAACTCCCAGATAACGAACGAACGCACTGGCACGACGTGGGCTTCCTTGACAAACCCAACGATATCAACTGGAAGGAAGCATACGAACTGCCCTCCTCAAAGAAGGAGGGCGATGTACAATTCAAACTCTTCCATAACGTTCTCCCGTCGTTGCCAGTGCTTCATCACATCAACCCGAACATCAATCCAGCATGCGGATGGTGCGGAGAGAGGGGCACGATCTGGCATCTGTTCATCCTCTGTCCGTCTATCCAGCCAGCCCTCACGCTTCTACATACACTCATCAGTCGTCTCCTTCCCGATCTTTTCCTCAACTTCAACATCTACTGGTCCCTGATTCCGCAAGCCGGGAGACCGACAAACAAGCTGTGCGCATCGCCAATTATCTCATCGTTAGCTGTAAGAACGTCATTTATTATTTATATAGAACTGGTAATTTTGTCGACCCTTATGTCATATGGACACACCGCCTAAAAAACAGAATTTTATTTGAATTTTATTACTACAGTCTTAACTGCAACTTAAATGATTTTGATAACAAATGGGGAATTAATAACGCTTTAGTCACGACTGTGAATGGTGAACTGACGTGGCTTATATAACCGCAATGGTACTTTTTCACAGTATAAAATGATAATCAGTATAATTATATAAAATAATATAATAATAAAAAAACAACAACAACAAAAAACAACACAAAAAACACACCAAAAAGAAAACACAAACAAATAATTAAATATGTTTTTAACTGTGTAGCTATTTACTGTTACCTTTGGACTAAATTAAGTATTTTTCTTTATTGTACCGTTTTTCCTTAGCCAACATTTTATGTCAATTATTTAAACTAAATTTCGTAATTGATTTATTGGTTAACGCTGTTTTGTTTTACAATGTAATGTTTCGAAAAGATATGCAATAAAGGTACAATTTGAAAAGTGAAAAAAGTGTACTCCAGAGGTGCCCGTTTTATACTTCTTTTTTTTCTTCACTGAGATGTACCCAACCGGTGCCCGCATGTACTCCAGAGGTGCCCGTTATATACTTTTCACTATAATACAAGCCGGTGCCCGCCTGTACTTCACGGGTGCCCGTTTTATATTTCTCTTTTTCTTCACTGGGATGTACCCAACCGGCGCCCGCATGTACATTTTTTTTTTTTTTTATATGTACCCAACCGGTGCCCGACTACTCCAGAGGTGCACGTTTCATAATTCTCTTTTTTTCTATATGTACCCAACCGGTGCCCGCCTACTCCAGAGGTGCCCGTTTTAAACTTCTCCTTTTTTCCACTATATGTACCCGACCGGTGCCCGCCTGTACTCCACGGGTGCCCGTTTTATACATTTATACATCAAGTAAAAAAAAGAGAAGTATAAAACTAGCAGTAGTGTGAGTGACGGACAGAGCACACTGTCCGAAACGTCGAGTTACACACTCATCCCGGTTCTTTTCAGAACCACACATCTTCCTAGAAGAGATTTATTTCACATGGTGTTACCCGCAATCTCAGTCTTTCTCGTATCGTACCCACCATGCAAGGCTTCAAATCATATTTATCCATATTAGTACATGTGCGTCCGTGCGCGTACACAAAGCCGCTCGGGTTGAAATTATTACGATTAGGTCATGTATGGTTATTCATATGGGTACGTCATACGTTGTTTCATTCATCGCCGTACCGGATTGGAGCCCAGATAGCGCTTACCGTGGTGCACCCTTTTGAGCTTTATATAAACGGGGCGCCCTCATATTTGCCGCTGGCCTTTGTTAATGTTACGTTCGCTCGTGTGTTTCACATATTGAGCACGAGAGGGCGCGCTGTCGCATAGAAAATGTAACGCGGATCACAGAGTACCGAAGTCTGACGTCAGTTGGCGCGACAACTGGATCCAAACAAATGGATATTTCGACTGTTCCTTTGTTAACAGCCAGTCATGCAAACACATTGACACAAAATAAAAGTATTCTGGCTCCAAATATTGTATTGACGTCATCACTTCGGTACTAGGCGTGCACCACACTAAATATACTCCCATTGACCTTAGTGTAAAATATATTAACTTCACAGTAAAAACAAATCCTTATCCAAGAGTCTCTCAGTTTTTGTGACACTACTGAAAATTATAGTTGAAATCTTAATCTGTCAAATTCTTTCTATTTTTTGGCCGGTCAGCCGTTGATAATTTTTGCTAATTATCCCCAGAAAGTACCACCACCGAAAATATGGGTTTTACCAAACCGGCTAGCTGCCATTTTTCATAAAGCATCCCTCCACTTGCCAAGCCAAATGGGACCAATTTTAAAGCCAAAATTTATCAAGTCTTCACAAAAGTTAAATCACAGGTTATAGCTGATCATAATTATATTTCCTATACATGCGACAAACGGGCCACACTTCCGAAAATAACCTCAACGGGGCGACACGGGTGTCGCCCCATTACAGCACTTTCCCCACGTGCCTTACTAAAAAATACTGCAAAGGGGCGACTTTCACATTGGGGCGACAGTTATATGTCGCCCCAATCGACCCTGTCGCCCCAACCCGCTCTTTTGTAGCATTATGTGTCGCCCTAATCCGCAATTAAGGAAAATTTCACAATCTATCAATTTCATGACCCCCCAAAAATTATTATTAAAAAGAAGTTGTTATGGTAATCAGTTTGGGGCAGCAATTTTGGCCTATTTAATAGTGTGGTACACCCATAGCACGAACAACCACAAAATCTCGACTTGAGTCAATTTCAAGTCTTAAATACAGCAAATAAATTCTGAAGTCCGGGGTCCGCTTTCCTATACGTGTTTTAAACGTGTATTCAGTCCATATCCGAATGTTCTGACGTCCTGTTTCAGATGATGTTGAACTTGACATTATGGGAAGTCAAATACAGCATTATTAATATGATTGGTTGGGAGCCTGCGCATGACATTGTACACCCATAAATATTGGTGATTATACAAAAACATACCGGAAATATGGAGATGATCAACTTTTAGTTTCGTATGTTGCTCACTGGTAAAATTCCGTATTCGCCACTAACGACCCGCATACCCCAAACACAATACAAGTGAACACACATTTTTGCCCTTCGCGCGTCCTATAACCAGCATACCTAGATATTGAAATCTATGCATCATACATACCGCAGATCGGAAGCGCGTATAATACGCGCGTTTTGCCTCTGCGACGCATTAGTCACGTGAACAGGGCTAAAAATATGCACCCGTAATAGGTGTGATAGTGATTAAAATCATTTTTTGCCCCAAGAAGATGAAACTTTTTATTGCAAGGCTCGTCAGGAAACGAATGGGCAGTTACCTATTTAGGCGAAATGGTTTGTTCCCTTTTTTGTAATGTAAGGTTAACTTTTGACCTTGGCTTCATGTTTCCTGAACTGTGGAAATCGCCGCTAAAAAGACAAGCGATTTTACTTGAGCTGCAGCAAAAATCAATATTTTTATTACGCCCGTTGCCTCTAATAATAAACCTATCGCGGTAGAATCGCATCAACGCAGCTTGTGAATTATTGTCCAATTACATCAGCATGGAACGTGGAACGTGGAACGCGCAAAATCTGAGACAAACAAAAGTTACTGCATAAAATTCCCATAGGGTTGTCTAAGGGGCGTGGTTAACTGACAAACGGCGATAGGTCTTTACAAAATAAATTTTTCCTTGCTCGTCGTCCTGTTCACGTGACTTTTTAGCGCGTTTATGCACAACAAGAACATTCTCCACACAGGGAACGGTGCGCGCGCACGCGCTTCCAATCTGGTTTATTTATTCTTCTGATATCTATGATACGTTTGCGTAAAAACGCGCGAAGTAAGAACGTGTTCAGCGCACGCTTGATAACACGATGAGCTTGTTTTTGAAATTATAAACCGATTAACATTTTTGATAATTTCTTCGTGTCCAAAAAACATGCCAGAATTATCCAATCGAACAATCAAACTATTCAGCCGGCTTCGTCTCAACTGCTTTACACAGTCCGAGCCTCCTCCGTCGGCAAGAACAACCGAGTCGGACCAAGCGATGCTACTCCGGAGTCAGTCCCTCTTGAGAAACGACGAGCTGTACAACGCCATACACACTGGGGATGCGGTCAGATGTAAGGAGCTTCTGGCCATGGGTGGGGTCAATCTCCAAGAAGGCGACTACTCAGGCTGCCCTCACCGAGAGGCCGTCAAGACCACCCTGCCCCTGCAGTTCGCGGTCATGCACCGCCAGCCTGAGATTGTCAAGATGCTGTTGAGACACGGAGCCGATCCCGACTGGGTGGACATGGAGGGGAAGACGGCCATCCACACCCTGATCCTGTACTGGCCCAGGTGTGTCCCTAAAGAAGATTCGGCCATGTCGCAGGTAAACACTAACAAACACATTCCAAACACATTTCCCCCCATGTTTTTAAAGGCAAGTTCACCCCGAACAAGGCTAAAAACAAGGTAGGCCTACGGGAGCAAAAAGAAAAAGAATCAAAGATGCAAGAAGTAGGAATAAATTCCTCTTAAAGCAGGAAAGATCGTAAGATGAAGGGAAACATGCACCAGGCAAATAATTCCATAGAGATACAAAACGAGGTAAAAAGCTATTGGCATAGCTTTTTGTTCTACATCTGGGTAGCCTACGGTATTCTGTATCTCGTCCTCCAGCAAAACGGCTTCAGCCGCATCCCGCTAGAGAAAAATACCAATACCACCAGAGAAGAACCGCGCGAAAAATTCGTTCTACAGATTTCCGGAAGTTTGAGTTCATTTTTAGTACGATATTTCTCTTTCGATTCGGCTGATTTTGAAGTTTTTACAAATTGAAACGATTTTGTAAAGGAGTGGATTAATTTCTTTAACACTCAATGAATAAAAAGAAATTGAAAATACTAGAAATTGTACACGTTTATTTTCCTATTCGAGGTCTCCGGATGCGCGCTACCAGAGGTGAACTTTCAGGCTCTATTGCACATGCGTAGTAGAGCGCCCTCTGTAGGCCACACTCGTTCGTTCGTTCGTGCGCGTAAATCCAAAATCACAGTGGGAGATCCGTCTTTAGCCAGCTGATAGTTTCATCATCTAGGTCAATCAGACCAGGGATTCCTCTTGGGGACTTGTAGACCTCGCAATCATTAATGATATGGCTGATGGTTTGTGGCTCTCCACAATCACAGTTTGGTGAGGGTTCTACACCGAGTCTTGTGAAGGAAGAACAACATATAGGCCTACCTGTTCTATAGCACATGTCTTCCGGTTGAACTGTGGCGCTGAATTCAAGATGGCCGCAGAATGTGAAACTCCCTCATAGTTTGCACATCACATAAACGAACAGTACTCTCTTGCTTTCTGTGCCTCCGTATCGCAGGAGATTGCCGCCTACCACAGGTACCTCCGAGCCGTGGACGTTATCTGCAGCGATACTCTCCGGAGACTCTGCGCCTTCGGTGGGAGCCCGAACGCCCGGGACAACCGACAGCAGTCCCCACTCCACTACGCGGCCCGGTACGACATCCCCGGAGCGGCCAAGGTTCTGCTGAGTTACGGTGCCTACCGGGACGCTCGTGACTTGGACCGCATGACGCCGGTCATGCTTGCTTCTGCCATGGGACACGATTGCCTTGCGGTCCTGTTGGACGCCAAGTCTAACGTCCACCTCGCCTGTGCTCGGGGCAAGACAGCGCTTCACCACGCCGTCGAGTCCCGGTGCCCGCAGCACAAGAAGCAGGCTTGTGTGAGGATGCTCCTTCGGGCGGGAGCTGATCCGAACACGCGGGGCAACGACGGACAGACTTCCCTCTACGTCGCCTGCAGAGCTGACGACGACGCCATGATAACTTTACTACTGGAAGCCGGAGCAGATGCCGACATCCGAGACTCCAACGGCACGGGCCCCATTCACGTGCTCCTGGGGAACGCTAGTAGCCACCCTCTCAACGTCCACACGGTCCTCAGACTCGTAGACGCCACTCTGAGGTGCGGAATCGCCGATGAGGCGAACCTCCCAGCATCACTCAACCTAACGGGCCTACAGCCTCTCCGTGAGGCGTTCCTGAACGACAGAGCACCGCCATCCTTACAGAGAGTGTGCAGGAAGGTGCTCCGCAAGCAGCTGATGACCGTCAACTACTCTCTCTCGTACCCGGAGGAAGACATTGCGAGGTTACCGCTCCCGAAACCTCTGCAAAGATTCTTGGTGCTGGACAGTCAAATGCCAATCAGACATATAGTTCTTGGGATGGAACGCTTTAGATAAATAATAAACATGAATTCGACCAGTATGTTGTTTCTCATACCCCCCCCCCCCCCCCCCCCACACACACCCATTTTATGCAAGTTCGCCCCCAACGAGTCTTTTAAAAAGCCACTCGAGGTACGTTGTCATGTTTGTACTAGTTTTACGTACGTTTGCGCATCGCGTGGAGTAGAAAGATGGCGGATGGTGCCGTCAACTTGAATAGCCAATGATCTATCCAGATTTCTATACATATGGAGATCAAACGGGTGCGTTTTGGCGGCTACAAACAGTCATAACAAAGAATTGGTTCGGTTGTTTCTCGTTGGTGAATTTCTTTGGGAATTTTAAACAAGCCAGAATTACGCACCATAATGAAATACTTAAATACCCAAAATGATTAACCAAAGAGAAACAACAGAACCAATTTTCGGTGATGACCGCCAAAACGCACCCCTGCTAAGGTCAAATAGCGCCATCTAGTGTACTCACGCAAATTATTTCCCCATAGGACTACATGCAGTAACGAGCATTTACACTTAAAATAAAGCACAAAGAACTGCCGAAATTATTTAAATTGTAAATATCAATGGAAATATATTATTTATTCAAAAGGTTCATACCTTATTCTGATAATAAAGCCATTATTAATAATTACCGGTATATTGCCTTTAATAGAAAGATAATTCAACACTGCGCTTAATTGTCGGCGTTCTTGGTGACCTATGACACTACTGACGACAACGACAGCATTACTGATGGCAACAGCGGCAACAGGCCAGGCGTGTGACTTTGCCTGTTAATGGTTTCATGGACAAAGTTGAATGTAGTCATGATGACGTCACCATGCTGCGTGACAACAATAGCCTCGACGAAAGATGTTGTCATCAACGATAATGATGTCTTTCCGGAATTGTCGCCTTCTCCCATGGGATAACATACCGGTACAATTATAGCCTCACCCTCAAACGTCATGTGCCTAGAATCTGATATCTCGCCAACCGTAGAATTTGAGTCCTTAGTCACTGGGTGTCAGTGCCCCTTTCAGAGACGTCCTCACTCATCCGCCAGTCATGATATTTTCGGAGGTCAATTTGTCAAAGCGGAAATGTCGTGGTCGAATATTGGCCGCTAAGTGATGCGTTCCTCGTACCCCCGCCATACATTAGCCAGGACCCATCAGTCTAAATCCAAAAGAAATTTGCTTGAGAGGAACAGGGCTCAATTTTCATGGCTCTACTTAATATACGGGAATTCCACGCTTGTATTACATGCATCACCCTCTATTTGGCCTGCAGCTTTAGCCATCAGGAGATTTTGCGATAACTCTGTACGAAAACACAAGCCGAATTTCCATTCTTCTAACCCGTGAAATACACTCCAAAAACGGATTGGTTGAAAAGAACCAACATATTGGTAGAATTGGTAGATATGTTTCCAACCAATGCAATTGGTTGGAGAAAAAATCAACCAATAATTGGTTGTTTTAACCAATATTAATATTGGTTATTTCAACTAATTTTAGAGTGTACGATTACGATAAAGCATAATTATAACTGTATGCTTAGTAAACAGCAATTCAGAATAAGCAGAGACTTTAAAATGAGCCGGGATTGGTTGGCAATAGAACTTGTTCACCCACGTGACTAGATAGTGTGAAATGTAAACAAAACCGTCACGTGTGGACCGCCTTGGATTGATCATCGTACATATATGGTATTGGGCAGGTTACACCACGTGGTATGGTTGGCTGGTTTCCTTGAATAGGCACTTCATTAGCATCTGTGCACTATGCGGTCCATGACCACAAGTGGAAAAGGTTTGTCCGGTTACAACAACGCAGACGTACACCAAACCTCGGCTATTTCGTTGACATCTAAAGGTTTTATGTCTAGGTACACTGTAAAAAAGTTGGTCAAAATGGGTTGATATTTTGCCCAATGTTGGGCAACATATCAACAACCCAAAATCTCGGGCAAATTCTTCCCAATAATTGGTCTATTTTTACCTGAATTAACCAACAATGTGGTAAATATACCAATATTGGGTAAAATAACAGTTGCCCAATTATGTTTTACCCAACGTTTTTACAATGTAGGAATACACAAAGCTCTTTTCCCTATGAACAGAGACGTAGCTAGGACTGTATCCATATTGGAGGAGAGTACGGGGCGGGCTGGATGTTACAGTGGGGGGGGGGGGGGGGGGGGGGGAGCTCACAGTGTTTTTTCCATTTATTTTCTGCGTTTAAGAAATTTTCAGTGGGGAGCGACTGGGGGAGACGAATTTGGTATCGATTTTTGTAGCTACCGTACCGTACCGTAATTCTTTCAGAGTTGTCGATCTAGGACAGTATCACCACTGATTTTTTTATTTTTTTTCAAGATCAAGCTCAGTCAACTTTCACGATTTTTTAAAGCCTAAAATTAATAATCAACGCAAATTATCGTCTTATGTAATAAAATGTGTTTATTTTATGTAAATCATTGCACAACCTCGTAATATTCAGAGATATGTGCAGGTCTTAGTCCACTTGCCGGTACGGTCTCCTGATCATCTTCTCCATTCGAAATATGATTTGATGGGCGGCAATCAGTCCAGATTGAATATTGCACATGACGAATGCATAAAATGCAGAAAGTATGCATAAAACCATTTTCTTGCAACTTTTTAAAAGATTGTTCTTGTTTCCCCGAATGACCCTATGACCCAACCCCTGGTCAAAAAGTGGGGGTCATACCCCACCCCCAGAATCTACGCCCTTACTCCTATGGGCCGACAAGCCAACTAGCACCCCACCCCCACCCACAAGCTCCCCAGACCCACCCAGGTTCACCTTACTTTTCTCTGCGTCCCAACGCTCAGCGTTTGGGGATGCGGTTAATACACGGGGGAAAGATTCCCTTCCATCTTAACCAGCCATCCGGCCAGGGGAAGTCGGTTGAATCCTGGCCTGGGGGCATGAAGTTATTTGCGGCCCAGCACGGCCCGGCCAGGCCCGGCCCCCTCCCCGCGTGCGTGCCGCTGTTAGCCACCTCCGGTGCTACTCCGAGAACAGCACAGGCGTTCCCTCTTTACCGGTTTGCCGGTGGACAAAAAAGTACCCCTGACTGGGATCAACGCGGTCAAGATAAGGTGAAGAGACATGCATGAACTTGACTAAAAAAGGAACTGTTTTTGAGCCAATCACAGGGCAAGTGGCGTTGGCAATTGACGTCACTGCTTGCAAATGAAAAGCAAACTTGTATCTGCAGTGCCAATAATGCTGACTGTTTCATTCAAGTAAAAAAAAACATGATATAAAAAATACTTAAACCAACCTAAAAAAATAATGCATTTAGTCTTGCTGCGCCATTTTCTGAATGAACAATTTACCAAGTTCGCCAAACGCCGTAAAAATGCACATCACATTTCATCAGTGCATTTAGAAATCCAACGAGTTGTACTGCATGCTATAGACCTGGGCCCAATTTCATGGCTCTGCTTACCGTTAGCGAAAAATCCCCGCTTACTGTAGCAGAAAATTCCGTGCTTACGCAAGCTTATTTCACGCGTTAGCGGGGAATGTTGGCTCCTGAGCATGCGTACATCCCGTAACTAAGGATTCTGTGCTTACAGGGTTAGCGCAGAATTTTTCCGATAGCGCTGTTAGCGCAAAATGGTGATCGTAAGCGCGGAATGCTGTGGTTAGCAGAGCCATGAAATTGGGCCCTGTATACTGCATTGTCCGTAAAGGACATATAGCGCCCTCTAGTAACGTACCATACAAAAACTACCTTCTGAATACACTGCCTTTGCAGTGCTGGCTATGAACAGGGGCGGATCCAGGATTTTTTGCGGGGGGGGGGGGTCTGAAATTTGCCTAGAAAGGTGACTCCCAAAATGTTTCGTCTGCGGGGGTGTTGGGGGTGGGGGTGGGTGGGGGGAGGTCTACGGGGGGAAGGGGGCTGACACACTTTCTCACCGTTGGTGGCGCCATTTAACTTCTTTGTTTTGTTCTTACCCATAGGCAAAATAAGACCTGTAGGCCCTAAGGGTTTCTGCTTTTCTGGTTTGCAACTTTAGGCGTAGGCCCCTACAGGCAACCAAAACAAGTGGCAACGAGCGTGGGGGGGGGGGGGGGGGGGTTCGACCCCCAAAACCCCCTCCCCCTGGATCTACGCCTGATGAATGTGGGAAGGGTAAAATGACCTAACTAAATATGAAATTTGTTTTCTTCCTGATTATTTTATACGCTCCTTACTCGTCTTTTTAATTAAGGGATCCTGTCCAGAACCTGTTTTTCTCACATTCTGGCCTATCCTAGGCCAATTTCGGAATTTTATCAACTCCGATAACAGAAAAATCTGAGAAAATAACAACCTCAATTTGTGAACAATGATACATATTGGGTAAACTGTGCATGACTATACACTAACCTGCACACAGCAAATATACATATACTCATTTTTCTAATAGCATTATTTGGCACACACAAAAACTTACATAGTTTTGAAATAAGGAGTCATGTGTTACTTCTGATCCAGAATAATGAGTTAGTTTCTGGGATTTCTCCTGACCTTTTTACGGTGAGAGTATCAAAGTAAAATCTGCCAAGACAGTTGTTCATAAATATTATGCCCCAGTGCCGATGAAAAACTTCCCCCATAGGCCTATCTTAGAAAGATCTCCCCCAATCCGGTCAACCCTTGGAACCCCCTTCACCTTCTACTCGATCCAGTCAACAATACCAGACAAGGTTTATGTCCATTATAATAGACCGTATAGTTCATCCCGTGAAACAATTAGCGTGCATCCTCACCAGTGGCATAATATCCCCTTTGATTTCGCCAAACATCATCCCCAGCGTTCAAATTAATACCATTTCCCTCGACGACAGACGCCCCTGACCCCCCTCAATTGACACTTCGGGGGGATAATTCTGACCCTGGGGCGGCAAATTCTGGCCTATCAGTCACCGGGCAGAAGATCTCCGTTGTTGGCCCATCCCGAGGAAGAAATCACACATTAAATTATGGAATTATTCCTGTCATTTTGTTAGTGGTCCTGGGGGACCCCCAGTGAGCTAAGAAAGGAGTTCGTACACGGGACAAAGGTGATTCACAAGTTCAGATTTGACACTTCCATCTGGCGAGTTTGCAAAGCCCTCTAGGCTAAGGAAATTTCTGTGTGAAATACAAAAGCAACAACTTGCTTTTCTTCTTCATGAGTACATCATCGGTTTCTTTGTGTCGTACTAGAAAATGGCCGTAGCTGTGTTTTGCGTACGGTTTTCAGTTGTAGTCGAAAGTTTATATACACTTGGAGTTTCGTTCCTACCATTGTTCCCGGGCCGTTCCTTTTCTTGCATTTTGTCTGTTGAAGTTCTCAGTATATCAATAAAATCATGTTTAGAGTACAATCAGTTGGAATTGGTTCACATCTTTGGGACGAATTGGGAATTTGTTTCAGGCCACGATGTATGTAAACTTTGGACCGTAACTTAGCTACTTTCTGCATGGGGGTTACGTGCTTTTTATGTCCCCTCTCTTGAAAGTGCTCTCATATTCATTTTTATTTACAAAATTGATTGAAGCAGTCTTGGGCTGGTCCGTTACCGATTCCAAACTACAGTCCTTTTTTGCTGTTGGCATCTTTCGACTATAGGTTACCAGACTTGGATGTTTTTTTCTTTCTAACATTTACTGTTTTTCCTATTAACCCCTTATGTCCGACTGTCATTGGCGGGGGCTACACATTGTAGTGTGCCAAGAAAGGGTTGTGCAGCCAAGCGTAAATGCACTTGGAGCCCCACTTTCGTGTGAATGAAAGCTTTGTTTGAAAAAGCTCCACCTATATGAAAAAACTCCCCATTCAAGAACAATATAGTTGGAATATGAACGGATTGAATACGCGCAGGAATGCGCGTATAGAGGACAACCGGCCAGGTGGTCTTTTTTTTCTTCTCTATGCTGCGGGTTCCTGTTTTCTGTTGAAGAGCAACATTCTTTGCAGGATTGTTGTATCTCGTTGGTCCAAAAGTACAAAATTCCTTCTAAGTCTTTGCGATGGAATTTGGAAGGTTTATACTGGAGAACAAGTTCATTTTTATAACTGTCAATTTTAATTGTTTCTCTGAGAGCATATTATTCTAACTACTTACCAGCAATTTTTTTATTTTTTTTATCTTGGTTTGAAATGGATTACGTGCAATACAGCGCCTAATCTGCCCCAACCGAGCAATGTATTATAACGTTCCAATTGAACGCGACTAATGAAACAAATTTCTTTGTGAACTAAACAATATCTTTGTACCGGCACATCTTAAAACAAGCATGGAGGTTGACGATGCTGTTAGAAATCAAATCTCAGTTGATTTGTGTATAAATATCACTGATGTTTCCAAAATAGTCATAATTGATAAAAAAAAATTCATTCTGCGTCAGACCTAGGCCTACGGGATCAAAATCTGCCTGCACTTTCTGAAGGGAAATCTTTTTGGACATTTCGATTGACGAAATTCAAAATTCACTATCAAGTATCAAAGTGCGAGGACGTGCGTGCGTCATTAAATTTTGATCTCTGCAGCCGTGGATACGGGGGGAGGGGGAAACTTGTCGGTATAACTCTCCCAAGATCCGTCACTGTCTCTCCAAATCGCGCAAACTAGAGTGATGGCATTTTCCCCATCAGATTCAAAAGGACAAAATTAATCTTTTTCCCTCACTCATCGGTCCTCTAGCCGCAGTGATGTCATCAGTTGCCTCGGGTTACTTTGCATAATGACCAGACTGCAAGTTAGTCAGAGAGCTCGTCCATTCTCATGGTCTCCGTTTACCGGCGTGAGTGTACCGGAGCGGACCAACAGCTCCGCCGTGAAACGTGAGCCCTCGCCCCGGCAAGCCATGACGGAGTCGACCGGCCACGCCTGGTGTTTGAAGGAAACGGGGAAATTGACCGGGGACTGTGAAATAGCTATCGTTTCTCATCCTGGTTTGGACTCTTGACAGAAAGATAAAATACGTACTATTTTTTTTTCTCTAGAAGCCATTTGCCCTAAAGCGTTACAAGGGAAATACATGAAACGTTCATGCAACGTGCATGACAATCTCCACATCGCGTGAGAGTGAAAAACGTATGGAATTCGATTTCGCATGTGAAGAATTGAAGGCGCGTGGATCGAACAGACGTATGGAAGCATGCTCCCCGTGCTTAAATGAAACATATGCATTTTGCATATCGATGTTGCTTGTCTCCCTTTAAAGGTGCTGTCGGGAAAAAACGTTTATAAACAACTATGAATTTCCTTACGCATGACATGCGTGCTCTTTGTTTTTCATTTTACAGGTTGAAAATTAAAGCAACTCATTACAACTTTGATAAAGCTCAATAGATATATGTTTAGGACTTGAAGGTTTGCACGGCATTTGAAGTAAGATATGGGACGGCTGGAACCCCCCCCCCCCCCCTTTTTTTTTTTTTTTTTGGTAATTGTGTTCCCGGAATTTTAGGAATTCCTTTCAGATATCTAGGGGGATGTGTTAGGTAACAATAGTCTGGAGTGTGTTTAGGGTATAGGGACAAGGGGGGGGGGGGGGGGGTTACCCCATGGTCACATATCTTGCTGGGTATATTGCACGGTGGACAAGAACAAAGTATGGAAGGCTTGCGGTACCGGTATCACCATGTGAAATTGATCTCTTTTGAGTTGTGTGGTTCTGAGAAGAACCGTTTTTAACTCCGAAATTTTTTTCTTCAAAACGTCATGTTTGATGCATTCCTATTCTAAAACAGTCACATTCTCCCTAATGAGAAACTTCGTAGTTTTTTTCAATAGGACAAATAATCTGACTTTGTGCCGAATTAGTCCAACTAAATTGGCACTTTGTCTCGAATGCACCGGTTGCACCCGTCTGGGCTACAAAGAGGTGCCGGGTTTTGTACACTTTCTTCAAGCAAAAACTATACTGTCCAAAATTATTTGTGATGAGGCAGTACTACCAGGGGGCCCACAGCTATATTTGTTCCCCTTGACTGTTGGCGAAAAACTTGGAAAATTGATTATTAAAAAAAAAAAGACAAATCTTTGTAGCCTATGGGCTCCGTGCACAATTACCCCCTCAGCGGAAAGAAAAGGCGAGTCGGGGGGTCAATATCGACGCCATCTTACCTGACTTCAATTTAAGTGTCCGGTTCCCGCTATGATATTCTTATTGAAAACCCAATTATCGAGAGTCTGCAAACAGACAAAGCAATCCCACTGGTACGAGTATCAAATGAACGAGGAGCGCAGTGCGTAATACCAGCGACGTATTCCCCGTGGAAGTGCGGTTGCTATGTGGACAGCGCCCTCTTTTCGTGGCGCACGGAGCCCATACATTTCATTATTTAATAATTGATGCAATTACCAAGATCATTGTTGGGACTACTTTATGAAGCGAGGAAGCGACTTTTGACGCACTATAGATTTTCCTGTGTTGGAGCCTGTAGAACTGAAATCTTAGTAGGCTGTGACGCTGCAACAGTTTGCAGTTCATTCGTAAGTGTCAGCTGCAAAGCAACCACCTCATCGCAAGAAATAAATCTTAGACTCTTCTGCAAACAAAAATATTTATCTTCATTCTCGGGTGCACCTTTCCGAATTAACACTGTGATGCTGGTGCTCTTAAACCGAAGCGCTCAAAATTTAAAGTGAAAATTTAAGCCGTGCAAAAAAATTTTTGAGAAATTTTGAACAACGTTTCCTGTTTTCGCGCAAGCTATTATTTTCATTCTCTTTTGCAGCCTTCCAAGAAAACATTGTGATGCTCATGCTGTATAGTAAACTGCGCTCACAATGAGAGACTTTTGAGACGCCGGAGGTAGCTGACATACCGGTCCTTTTCCAGTGTTCTCACCAGTCATGCGCATACTCAAAACTACGCGCGCATGCTCAGAACTACGCGCACATGCTCAGAACTAGCAAAAAGGACCGGTATGTCTGCTGCCACCAACGTCTCAAAAGTCCCCCATTGGACGCAAAAAAATCGCTGTGAAACTTCGAACAACGTTTCCAATTTTCGCGCGAGGCTATTATTGTTTGCTGCAAGGAAAGAAGAGAGATGTGGGGGGGGGGGGGGGGGGGTGTTCTGGTTGGGACTAAATTGTTGCAGTTTGCCGTTTAAGTTTTAAGTTACACGCCCGAGGATGGAGAAGGTTCAGCGATGGCGTGATTTGCCGGGGCGATGACAAACGAGGCTTCATTTGGTAATGGGGTCCGATGTTCGGTTAACGCGGGGCGCTGACGGACACGGCGCGAATGTTTCATGTTTCTCGCGGCTTATGACTGACTCGACTTACGGGCCTGGGATCGGACAGCCTGGGCTTGTTCTTCGGTCCGTGAGCTACTGTAACCTCTCCCCCAGTTGCTATCACTCGTTCTATGTTTTCTACACAAATAAGGACCGATGGTTGTAATCAAGATCTACAATAAATTTGCTTTGGAGGCCTATATTTGTCAGTAAACAGGGCACAACTTAAAACAATGCCCTCTGTTGATGGTACTGTGACATTGAAAGGCAAGAAAGTTTACTGGAAAACCTATAGTCGCATTTTGCATTCAGCTTTAATTAATGGCACATCTATTTGTAAGCTGCTTAGAAGATGTCATATTAGTCGTGACATTGTTTAATTCGGATAAAAACAAAATCAATTTGACGATTATGAACGAATTTATCATTTTCTAAATGAAATCTCATTTTTATGACACACTTTAGACGGACAAGTCGCTACAGGGGCGCTGTTGGTGTCAATAGTGCAAAGGTCACAGGGTAAAAAAACAAAAAAACATTGCTATGAAAGCTAGGAAATTCTAAAAATATTACCCCACAGGTGTTACTCCTTTTGATGTAAAAGTGCGCCGTAAAAAAATGATTGAATGACCTACCAGAATGAATGACCTACAATAAACGAGACAACGACATTCATCTTTATTGTCGTTGCAGACAATGCAAGGCCAACACGTCTCATTGTGCGATATGGGCTTCCGGTCCATAATGGCGCCCGATTTAGTCGATGACAGAACATGACAGTGGAGACGGATGGCGGTATATGTGCGATTATTATCACAACCTTACCACGGTGTGGCGTCTTCAATCGTACACTTTGCGCTAAAAGAAAGCTTCCCTGCTTCACGGCTAGGGTAGAGTTTTGGCCCTCTGTCTGGAGTGAAGGTACAATCGTATGCCTGGCTGAAGACAACTGACCAGCGTTAACGAAAGCGTGGGGATTTTTTGAGTCAAGCGCATTAAACTCCACTGATGTACATAAGGCCAGAGGCTTTTAAGAAAGAATTACCTGTCAGCAATTATGCAAATCGAAATGTTATAGTCTAGACCCGGTATTTCTGTTTTGAATTCCAATTCTGGTTTTTCAAGCATTGCAATAGTTGTATACGTACAGTTGTGATAGCCGTTTCACACTATACTCTTACCCGGGTAATTGCGGGGTTAATTAACGAAAAAATTAACCCCGAGATTACCCGGGTAATATGGCGTGTTCAAACTACACTTCTCGGAGTTAGAAATTCTCCAGGTCAACTGCCTCAAAACCCCACTTAACCCGGGTAATTTCTAACCCTGCTCGCGAGGTGGGTTAACCCACCAGTTTCGGGGTTAATGGCGACCTTGAGACGATTCTCCCAGTTACCCGTCGGTGGTGTGAATGCTCGCTGGGTTTTCTTCAACCCAGGTAGGTGGGTGCGCTTCGTCTTGTTTTATCGGCCAGCTACCGGTAATTGTGGCCAAAGCACATCCCCTTTGACATATATTTGAAAACATCCACCCCCGCCCCAGCCCAACTTTCATGATACTCACTGTCAAATTGTCTGCAGGAGGAAACTTTTCAGGCGGATATCATTTTTTTTTGGGAGGGGGGGGGGGGGTTGTCACTTTCGAGAGCTATTTCTTACGAGATTCTGGATTCCCCTCTCCCCAACTTTTGGACACGATTTATGGCAATATTCAATGCTGAAATCACGGGAAGAAAAAGAATTAAGATGTATCGTTTTTAGTAAATTAGAACAGAGATGTTTTCTCTTTTGCCCTGTCCCGACGTATTTGTGTGAAGCACTGCACTGTTTTAGAACGTTGGGCAAACAGATTACCCAACGTTGGTACAATAGTCAACATGTTCAACCTTTGGGTAATTTTTTACGTAATTTACCAACTGTTGTATTCGAAACAGTTTAGAGAAATAGAACAAAAACTTCTGAGAGGTATATAGAACGAAATTTCCGCCAACATTGGTTGCCATCATTTTAAACTACTCTGTGGAAATTCTAGATTCACTGACACATCTGAACTAAAATTACCACTTTTTGACTTCTTTCATTGCTTTTTTTATTTATTCTTTGAATAGGTATTTCTCAACAAAAAAATACATAAAAATCTTCAGTCACGGTCAAATCAGCATCTTTGCATTGTAACTTTGCGAAAGAATTTGCGAAGTATCAAAGCTTGAATTTTGAAAGGACTCCAATTATAACAAACTTTCCCCCAACTCCTAGTCCTTCGATGACCATCGGCATGTCGCGAATTCCTTTGAGTTTTCAAAAAGAGTGTAACCCATTCTTTTGATGAATGGTTGGATGAGGTCAGAAGTGACGTGTCCTCGTGCCTTTTGGGCAATTATTCACTCTTATTACATTGACAATGTCCCATTTTTTTCTGCCTCGGATCTTAAGTTTAACTCCTATCAAGTAAGTTCGCTGCACCTGGCGGACCGCCGTGATTGACTGTAACCTTCAGAAGCAGCGAACCGTCGGGGGACCCGCGCCGCGCCTCGCCCCGCGAGATGCCACCTTTCATCGGGGCAAATTTGCCCGACAGATGTTGCCGTCGTTGGGTGGTGAGGGGAGCCCTGATGAGATCCCTGTCCTGTCCGTGTGTGCTAGCTCTGCGATCCTAGCAAAAAGCCCTTGATCACGCTCACAATAAATCAGTGCACATAACGCGGAATGTGACCCCGCGTGGCTGATTTGACAGATGATAATAACCATGAAGATTTTCATCAATTTATTGAGGAAACAAAAAGTACAACGATATCTGATGCATAAATTATTTTTAATGGAGAATTAACTGTTTCTTAGTCGGCAGTCAAGTCGAAGCCAATCGAAATTCAAGACTGATATTTCCAAAGACACCCACTAATCCACATACTGAGAACCCGAATGACAAGCGTTTACATCGAGAACAATTGTATGCTATTATTGGCAAGTTCTAACAAACAGGAACAAAGGCTCAAAACTGTTGTTCTGAATGAAAGATATTTGTCTGCTCTACACACTGTATGAAAACAACGATACGGTGGGAAGATGACGCATGCCACTTGTGCCATTGTAGTATAGTCCTAAGAACGAAATTCCACGATGGTCCAAAACGAAATCGGAGAATATAACTCGTGTAAAATCAAAACAAAACCTAGGATATAATTGAGAGCGATGGTTATTGATGTACACAATTATTTTATGATGGTTGGTATGCCATAAACTTCAATTGCCCGCGGTAGCATTCACCGAGGATTGTGCGTTCACCGCACCGTGACGGTGCCTCGAGAGCCTACCGTTCACTCGGCGTCTTGTCCCCATGAGGCCTGCCCCAACGTGGGTGCCGAATCCTCGGCTAGAGCACCGATGACGGGGAGCCAGTGTGATGCACCCCGACATTCACGACCCCCAAAGACCGGCACAACAACGTCATTACCGACACTCTATTAGCCTTGGCCCGTGCACAGGGACTACAGGACCGCGGGTTATTGAGTGTCTGAGGCAACACCGCCGTGTCTTTCGTCGATCGGAGTCTGTGGGCCGCGGGGCCTTCTGGAAAGATTTTCTTGTTTTTGCTGTGCCCAGCACTATGGGTGATCGAAATAGGATCTGGAAAGTGTTCCATGTTTACTAATTTGTTGTGATCTGCACTTCTCTGTGTCCAAACGTGTCCTCAGTTTTCCTTCGTCGTCTCGTCGTCTATTTGTTGCTGTGCTGTCGGCTTGTCTGCATTTCCCATGTGTTGTCGTTGTTTCTCTCTATATATGGATGTTGCTTTTTGTGTCTGTTCGTCTGTGTCTCCCTATCTATCCGTTAGAAGCCTTTAGTTTTGGCGTCTATCAAATTAGGCACATAGCCTATTGCAAGATACAGACAGTGGAAATGTGTTATCTTTCGACTGACGCAAACGGCTTCCGGACAATCGGCAATTGTTTGTAACTGTTGGCCGATTTGTCACGACACTCAGATCTAAATGTAAACTTTAAACCAGTCGACCCGTCTACCCTACTCCACTGTTTCTCTTAAGGCATTCTCCCTTACCCATTCTATTTTACCGGCTTATATACAAGAGTGCAACCTGAGCATTGCCTGGTCTGAAAATTGGGATAATTTCTTTGGTATCTATTGAAGATTTATCCTCTATTTATATCTGGACCCAGGAAAACCATAAGGGTGGTAGGGCTGGCAACCTAAAATGTGGTTAACACCACTACGTCTGTTCCCTTTAACTACAGTGACTTTTAGCCTTGTGTGGGACGACTTCCATAAAGAAACAAAATTGTGACTGTGGTGCCATTAAAACATCTTCAAAGTTCAACTGTCTTCACAGCAACGTATGGATGAATGCGTACAGTGATTGAAAGTACAGTGATTGACGAATTTCACATGTAATTATACGCCCCGTCTGTGCACTTCAAGGTTGAAAGCCAGGCTTTCAGTGATTTATTAAACGAGTACAGTGCTATCCTACAAATCCATTCATGCATGACTAATTCACGACAAATGACAGCGAAGCGCACGGTCGCCATGGTCAAGTGGAACTGGATCATCACGACAAAAATCATCCAAATTCATTACTCGACATGATGTTGAAATATTTCACAGAACAACGACTCTTAAACAATCCTGCCTCCATTAGATTGTTAAGATTGTTTTGGGACGACTTGATCAGCGAATACCTTGTATAAATTGCACACGAATGAACGCGAGTTCCGTTGTTTAGTCTTAGCATTACCTTGCTTTCAAACCCGAAAGTGCGCAGATCAGTGGAAACAAAAAGAGAAAATTTGTTTTTTCAAACGTTAAAACCAGTGGCGCGACCACGAGATAGGAGTTGGTTGGGTGGCACGGGGACACTCCCCCCCCCCCCCCCACAAAAAAACCCGGCACCCCTGCCCCCCCCCACCCCCTCCCCTATCCACAACTGTTTGAGATCGCAGTTGTGTAGACAGAAAAATAAATATGCCAAGTGCATTTTCTCTCTGTAGAGCTCTTCAAGAAAAATTGTTGCGCTCGAGTGCCCCCAGAAAATTAAGTTGAAGTGGTTGAAGCGGATCAACAAGACGCAATGAACAGGAACTCTTGATACTTATTTTATAACTAAAATACTTAATATAAAACTAACAAAGTTTGATACAATAGGAACGCATAACCAAGCTTCAAACAACCAAACATAACAAAAGAGAAACAAAAACATGAAGTTGAATTGTCTCAAAGCCCCAGGCGCCAGACCACACCGTATTTTTTTGCATCGTCAGAAAATCTGGCGGTAACTGAGCAAATTTGTTTTTGACACGTTCGGTGAAAAGCTATGCTGTAACAGATTACAGATCCCCTCCTGATCTTCAGACTCGATCGGGGCCCTAGTAAAACCACAGACGTATCGTGGCGATCGCGCTCCGATAAAAGAAAAGTAGAGCAGCGTGTCTCCAGGTCAGCTGTACCGGGTGACACCCGGGCCGCTGTCAGGCACGCGTCCTGGTTCCCACCCTGTCGGAAATACGTCCATTTCAACAGACGCAGGCACGGTAGGCTCTCGCAGCACATCCAGATATCGCGGCGAATTACCTCGGCCATCCGCTGAGACGCGAGTTTACGCGCGTGGTGACAGTGCGGCCAACTATCGCACCGGGCACGAGCGGACCAGCTAATTTTCGGGGATAATCCTTCTGCTCCTCTGGACTCCCCCTGGGGCCGTCTCCCCTCCCCCCGCGCGCCAAAGGAGGGGGTAATGAAATCTAAAATGCGCGTCTGAGGTTTCGAAGCGATGATTTTGACAGTGTAAGGATGTCGACAGTTGGTACCTGATTCACGTCCGTTTCGGGATAAGACGACAAAAAACAAAAATTGGATTAGACTCGTGTCGGGTTAAATTGCATCGATAAGGGCTTTAAGAATGTAACTTAACCTACAAGAAATTAGGGCCTACAAGCACCAAAAATTACAAGTTTCTAAAGACAGGAGAGGCATATTTTTAAACATATCAAAACAACGCCAAAATGAAATCCGGAATTGAGATTTTGGTTCAAGGCAGGATGATAGGAATTCACAGTTTGCGCTCCATTCAAACCAAACCAAACCAACACAATATAGGCTGCATACAAAACAAAAATATAACTTCAGCAGCAGCACCAGCAGCGACAGCAGCAACAGCAGCAACAGCAAAGAGCACAGGCGTCGCTAGAGGGGGTGGGGTTTGAAACCCCCGTTAGTTGATTTTTTCGGCAAATTCGTGTCGCTATCGGCGAAATCGCGTCTCCGTCGGCAAAGTGCATGGTGTATGACAGTACATAAGTGCTTGAAATATGGCACACATTTAATGGCGCCCTTAACGTCATGACCCTTCTGTTGCCCCCCCCCCCCCCCCCCCGCCACTGTTTTCATTTTTGGTAACATCCTGTCGGCAACATTGTGCTGAACAACCCCCTCCCCCATTTTGTTCCGCCCACACCCCGTCGGCCAAATTGTGATCTACAATAGCAGCAGCAACAACAATAACAGCTGCATCAGAAGTAGCAGCATCAACAGTAGCAGCAGCAACAGCAACATCAACAACAACAGTAGCAACAGCATCTGCAGCAGGGGTAGCAGTAACAGCATCAACAGCAATAACTAACACACATGGCTGCAGAACTGCTGCAGCAGAAACTGCAGCAGCAACAGCAGTAGCAGCAGCAGCAGCAACGGCAACAGCATCAGCATCAGCAACAACAACAACAACAACAACAACAACAACAACAACAACAACAACAGCAACAGCAGCAGCAGCAGTAGCAGCAACAGCAACAGCAACGGCAGCAGCAGTAGCAGCAGCAACGGCTGCAGCAGCATCAACAGCAGTATTTAGCTGCAGAAGATCCAGCAGCAATTTTTTTGTCATATGACGTCACTTGAGACTCTGCCCTGGCAGTCTGTGACAAGGACGTTTTGCTGTTATTAAAACGAAGGTTTTCACTCCCAATTTTTGTTTAAACACCATCATTTTATGCCTAAAGATGTCCATAACAGGACACCCACATGTCTAATAAGACTTTCTTCACAGTATGCAATTCCTTATTTCTCAAAAAAGTTCACATCTTTCATGACACCAATCATGCACCAATCCAGTTGCACAGTTTATCCTTGCTCCTTATCAAACTCAAAGTGTCAAATTTTCTCCGCAATAAAAATCCGCCGATTACCCGAACTCCTTAATTTGCGAATGAAATGTCAGCAAGGCGATAAGATTAATTGTAATTTAAGCAATTTATTCTTCAGGATGTTATTTAAGTTTATCGCAAATAAGAATTATTCTAGCCGAAGGTTAAATTGGTCGTTGCTAGTCTCGGACGAGACCGACGCGCCGCGGTCTGCCTCGAAATAACCTCCCTGAAGGTCGCGGTAGAATACGGCAGGTCTGAGCATGGTCTGAGCCTGAGCCAGTCGCCCTGCCTGGAACAATGTCGCCACGCGAATTGGCATTTCCCAGCACGTGTGTCCAAATGTGTACATTGGTGTGAAGAGCATCGTCGAGGTTTATTTTTATACAGACATGAAACGCTTTCAGCCTCATTTAGAATAGGTAATTTTGAAGGAAAAAACAGACAGCAAATGTCGTGGGAAGTTGGTAATGATGCCCAAAATCCTTAGAATCATACAGCCGACGAGGAGCTTAAAGCGGCTAACCCAAAACATGTGAAAGAAATTTTGGAAAACTTGTGTCCGCAAAAAGGGGAAAACACTAGAATTCAAAAGTAGAGCCGTAACTGGCAAGAGTTGTAACCTTGGGGACGCCAAATTGGCGTTCTTCCTCAAATTTCTATGATATGGATAAAACAAAGTATAATAAAAATAACAATGTATACGACCAACCTCGTCCCCGAGCAATACCACTAGACGCTCTCTCGCACTATAGTATTGGATCATTTTACACATTCAGAAATCTTGGATATTATAATTAGGTGGATTGCAGACGATGTGTTATGAGTAGTATGAGTCGTGCTACAGAATGCTGTGAGCTTTCGGGACAGGGATACAGGGTACCAAACTATATCTCAATAATAATGTGGTGCTTAGAGCGCTAAATGTCTCAAAGCGCTTCGCAATTATTAACCCTGGTCATCAGGCTATAACATCAGTTCTATGCAGCAGTTCGAGATCAGCTCAATCCATTGTCTACCCTCATAGGTACCCATTTATACTCCTGGGTGGAGAGAGGCAATTGTAGTAAAGTGTCTTGCTCAAGCACATAAGCACCATAATCTCCCGGAGGGGTTCGAACCCACATCGCACGTGAGTCAAATACGATACGGTAACCATTTGAATATTTTGGTGACTCGGGTTTAGGTAATAGGATATGTTGGTTTGTCTGAAAATCATTGATGAAAATGTTTTCGGTGACGAAAGTTTGGTATGCTTCCGAAAAGCCAATTATCGTAAAACGTATATACCAATATTTACTGGTAGCCATTAAGGATGATGTGAGTGCTGTGAATGAGACTGATAGGCCCCCTAATTGTAGAAATCTAGTGTTGCCTGAGATTAATTCTGTGCCTTTAGGAACGCGAGAGCAGCGGCGGTGATTTCTCGTCAAGGTTGTGTGGGGGGTGGGGGTGGGGGAGGAAAAACAGCACACAATCAACAATAAGCGTTTTGTACTCGGTGTATCTTGTATATCCTAAGAAATATTTGAAAATGTGTGCTGATCTTAAAAGCCAATGACCCATGTATATGACATGGGGGGGGGGGGGGGGTGCCATAACCGTCACTCCCGTCAAAACATTGGAGGACTTGTCCCTTCCCCCGTCCCACAGGATCACCGCCCATGCACGTGAGCCTAAACAAGATTTTGGCGGTGGTTTCCCTGTGTGAGTAGCCAGTTGAGAATATCTGAAAAATTGTTAGTTATCAGTTGAAAATTGTACATGAACAAACGAAGAAGATACAGTCTCCAATTCTTAGTATACTAACAAGTGAGGGACGTTCACAAGCAATATATATCACATGACAAATTGGTATTAAATCCTGTTTTTACCAAGGAAGACTGTTCACGCTGACTGGCCCCTGATGCACAATCCACCAAGATTGTGCCAGGTTTTTGGGACCTTGATGTCGCAGCTAAAACATCAACACAAAACACACTTTTAAAAAATGGCATCAACTGGGCCTTTAACGGTGAACAGCGCAGCCATGTTGGCGCGCGAGCAGCCACGCTGATTAGGCGAATGTGAAGCGAATGTTCACGGTGTGTCAGCGCGGGCAGTCTGGCGTGGCGTGCTAGGGGCATGTTTCATTAGGACTATGACCCGTGAATCCATGGGGCTGGTGCCCCCCTGGCGGCTTCCCCCCTGCATGGCCCGCCATGTTGCCCCTCATTTGATCTGGGCGGGTACTGTGTCTCCGCTGCAGTATTCAGCGATGACTGAACTCCATATAGCCTATGCCTTGCGCAAGAATTTTCTTCCGCCTGGGAAAAATTGTCCCATTCCACGTGCACACAAACGTGAATATGGCGCGGTGTGTATAATGTACATGTATCATAACTACATAACCCTTTCATTAATTGGAAGTGATATCTTTAATACCTGTTAATGGTCCCTTAAGGAGACATTTTGTCATCATTCTTATTACCTTAAGGAGACTAGTGACATTAGGGAGACATTGAAATGTCTCCCTAATGTCACAGCCCCTTTAAATATTGAGAATTTTACTGTCGGAACTGGGTTGTATCGATAGAGGATGGTCCAAAACATAAATATACCGAAATTCGTGGGGGTAGGATAAGGGGAAAGTTGGGTTAGGTTACATTAAAGTCGGGAAAAAAGTTGTGCACAAGTCTATGGGAAAGTCTCCCTAATGACCCATCGCCGGTAATTATAATTATTACAGGTATCCTTATTTGCAACATCAAAAAATAAAACTACTGAATAATCTTACTTGACTGTATCAAGCATCCTGTGAAATCATGGCACCTGGTCTGCTGATATTTTCAAGAAAATATAGAATTTGTGTATCAATTTCCAGCAATGGTCGACCGACCGTCAGGCAACCAGACGACAAGAACAGCATTTTTTCTCTTTGTTTCCCCAGCATCTTTGTTTCCCCAGAGAAGTCTGCGTCATTTTGTAGTTTTAGGCCTATGTAGATTGCATATTGTGAAATAAAACAGCAAAAAGTGACTTTTGAGAGCTATATTTATCAAGTCCCCAATAGCCCGCTGGTACCGCTGGTACAAATCTGACGTCATAGGACGTGCCCCCCTTGTATCTGGTGCTAAACAAAAGGGGAGTTCGTCTTATGACGTCAATAATCTTTGTGTTTCCTAAAAAAAAATTGCATGTAACTTGCAAGACCATCAGTAACAGTCCCGGAGTAGAAAAGTGACTGACGAAAAATGACAGTTAGGAATGAACTTGTTTATTCCAAATTACAATCCTTGACACACAAATACCTCCTAAAAACCACAAACAACAAATTATCAAACCGAGAAAGTTTTGTTTTTCTCGAAACCAAAATAAATACATGTTCATTTCAAAGCCGTTGCATTTGGTTGATCGTTGCACATAATGTCCATCAACGGAATGACAATAAAGATATACACAAACACGTGATTACGAGGTTGAACCTCTCCATGTCGTGAACGGAAAGCGCTGATACGACCGGCAATATAGCGCGACGTTTTGCTGACAGAAATACTGACCATTAAAATGTTTAAAGTTTACTGCGCGAAAAATGATAGTCCACAATGATGGAAATTGACGAAGGAAGCGGACTAATGCAGAATGCTGCAGGTGTCAATGCTGCAAGGAACGGGGTGTTACATTTACACAAGCAGTGTAAAAAAAATGCCGTTCTTTCCAGGCGTGACGCGTGCTTTGTGCAAAATATAAAAATCATCTTTTGATGGCACATATTATCGTTGAGAATCTTAAAACTTTGCGCACTTTGATTTTGTTTTGTCCTAGCACATTGCCTGAATTAAGTTTTACCACAAATGGCACAGAAAGTGAAATTGCGACAAATTAACTTTTCCCTGCTCCTAAATCTTGAGTTTGCTGATTCGTTTCAAAGTTATTTAAAGAGTAAAATGTTATTTCGACTCCCAATTTTCTTTTGAAGTGCACTGTGAACCCCTTTAAAGTATGCCGAAGGATAGCAACGAAATATCTTTCTGGCAAGCATGAAGTTGCATATGTGAAGTTGCGTATGTGAATAGTTGGTCATAATTTGTCATCTTCAGAAAGAATCTTACAGATTACCGGGGATTTTTTGACGGTTGTTCACGTGAGCCACGCTAGGAGGCTCTCGGCCAATTCTGTGCCTAATTTCCGAGAACAAAGGAAGATGACCGGTGTCTTATAAATGTCCGACTCTTTACCCATGATGCATTGCAGCACAATTGTACTTTTATAAGGAACACAATCATTGTTGGCAATGGCATAACCTTTAACCTCAGCCAAACTCTATATGACCCTAACCCTAACCATAACCCTAACCCAACGCTAAGCCCAATCCTAACCCTGTTTCCTGTTTCTCATCTAATCCTCACCCTCACTCGAGGCCTATGTTTCTCATTGTTTTCGTGTACGATGGCCTACTGACCATGCGCAGTGTAACCAACAAGTCGGATTTTCAAAGAGTCTGATATTCACGCACAACGCGGTATGTGTGCTGTTATATACCCTGCAGTCTCAAAAGTCGCCCATTGTAACTACAGACGATTATCGCTGCAAGATATTGTCCGATTCCGGGCGCAAAGAATAAACAGGACTGGTATTTTTGAGACAATTCAAAATGAGCAAATATCCTCACTTGAATCATCCCAAGTGCGTCAAGTGCGAAAATTGTACAGATACCATCGAAAACTGTCGACAAGTTGTATGATACGATCCTTCTTCTGAGAAGGTCAGAAAACGTTGAAGGAAACGTTGACTGAACCAGATGATACATCTCAAAACCACGGCTAGATATATTCCAATTTCAAGTTAATTCCTGTAAATAGAATGTTCACATTTTTTTCACCGTTTGAAACCTTCGGTTTTATGGTCACGTTTCTTTTTGTGTAATTGTGACTTCCAATGAAGGTGTGGAAAGTTTGATTTATCTTACAGTAATAGACTGATGGTGGAATACAGAGGTTGTCTAAAATCTCGCTTAGGCCCACCATTTATGCATAGGAGTAAATGGGTACAGACCTAAACTCTCACATCTAACGAGACTTCGCATTTGTTATTGTGTAATTATGACTACTGATGAAGGTATCGAAACGGCGAGTCCTCTTACAGATCACACTGACGATGATAATTACAGAGTTTCAGTCTACAATCTTGCTAACGCAAGTCATGTAATGCATTGGAGTAAGTTGGTACACACCCAAACTCTCGAAACTAACGAGACTTCTGGTTTTTTAATTATGTAATTGTGACTGCTCAATGAAAGTATCGAAACGCTGAGTTCTCTTACGGAAGCTTTACTCGAAAATCTCGCATTATCAAATGAGACAACATGAAAAATAAGCTCTCGCACCAAACGAGACTTCTGGTTTGTAATTGTGTCATTGTGACTGCTAATGAAAGCATCGAAACGCTAAGCTTTCTTACGGATACCAGATTGACGATTGATCACAAAGGTAACTCGTATCATTGAAGGAGAGTAAATGGAAACAAATTAAGAAACAAAATTTGCACCAAACTAGACTTCACCTCGCCCGCTCGACGGCCCGCTCTTCACCTAACACGGTGACTCAGCACCCAGTGTGATTGGAGCCGTCACGGCTTTTCCACCTTCATTAAAATCACCCTCCTTTTCTCGCCCCTCTATAGCATGCACCACACTATCGCGCAAAGACCCCCCTTCATTATCACCACCCCCTGACCCACACTTCACACGCTCTTGTCAAAGCAATTCACATCGCACAGGATTTCCTCTTGCTGTGATTGCATGGATGAAAGTATAAATTGGAAGTTTTTTTGGTCCTTGGCTAACGCCTTAGACAAATCTTGCCGGGGGCTTTTTGGCAGGAAGATTTTTTGCTTAGAATATCTCATCAGTCTCATCCGGCTGAAATGAGAAACGGGCCTCCAGCCAAAAGTGACAAATCAGGGATGTTTCCATTCTGTTAAACCAACACAACCAAATTGTGAGACTATTATCTCCGACGTATATATAAATCCGGTGTCGTATTACATTCGGAACCCTATAAAAATCAGTCCGTATGCATTACGCATGCGCTGTAACGACAAAATCGTTTCAATAATAGTATCTTTTGGGGAAAATCTTCATACTCTAACACTCCCCAGGAGATGAATTTTACTCATGCAAACAACACAAATGATGACCAACTTTGCAAACAATTTTCCATTGAAGGTGTACAAAAAAAGTGGTAAACGTTAGACAGGATTCGCATTGTTTGCCTGTGTGAAACCACCCCCAACCACCCCGTGACCTGTAACCTCCATTTTGCTTTCCCTGACAGTATGCGAGGCCACTGTTAATACAGTGTTCAACGCATAGGGTCCGAATTCAAACGACAACGGTCATCAATAAGTCTTAAACTACTGAATCATTTAAAAATACGTTATTTGACTGTAAGTAAATAATAGTTTTAAGCATCCTGTTAAATCGTAGCACCTGGTACCGTATGCCTATCATTTTCAAGAAAAGTTCAATTTTTGTATCTATTGCCAGCGATGGTAGGCCGACCATCGTAGGAAAAAAAAAACTTTTTTTCTTCAAATACTGCCCCTAATTTACCAATTTAGTCAGGTGCAACGGGTGCAAGCTAGTCTAGTTTTCTGACCTGATAATAGAGCCTGAAAGTAAAAGGTCACGCGGCGGGCTTCCGGAGACCTCGCGCAGCCCGCCTATATGGACATGTTTACATTGCATTGCTCTTTTACCTGCCATCATTTTTGGTAGAATGATTTCTAACTTTAACCATCCTGAGAAATACTTAGCGTGGAATTTAATGTCATTATTTTTCGAATAAAATTGTGGAAATTATTATTTTTGTAAGCAAAATTATTATTATCCGTTGTAAGCATACCCAGGTGAAACTCCGATTTGCGCTTTCCTTTTCATTTCGCCTACTCGCGTGAGAACGAAAATGTAGAAGTTGCGAAGCGCGCGGTTATTTTTTTCACCTAATATAGGCCTACCTACAGCCGATGGGTTCTAAATTAAGCCGGGCTAGCTTCATTGAGTGTCTGGCGTACAACCTCACTCACCGTCCTTACTCTCTTATTTCCAAAGAGTGAAAATTCACTCTTTTCGAGTAAAAATTCACACCCACAGTCTGAAACTAGGGACCAGACGTTTAAGAGTGAACTTCATTCAATCAAAAAGATCCAATTTGGACTGAATTTGGATCGAAAAGACTGAATTGGTTCTCTTTTTTTAGAGTAGGGGCCTATTCAATCTATAAAAACAGAGTGATTTTCACTTTAAATCGTCTATTCCCTAATTTCACTCTTTGGGATTTAGAGAGTATCAGCGGCTACATTACATTTCTTTCGAAATTCAAACAAATTTAGCCAGGAAAGAAATTAAATTGTATTCATCTACTTAACTTTCAGTTTTCCAATGATTGCCACAAAATGATTATATAAATGTTCATCTTTGTAAAGAGTACACCGAGTTTCACTAGTGGGAGGTCAATTTTTTGGCACGATATTTCTCTTTCGCATCAGGCGATTTATTAGTTTCCATAAATTGATATGCTGGTAAAATAATTTTACAAAGGCCGTTTTTGGGGGTGATTTTCTTAAGAATTCAATGTACCAAAAATAATTGCAAATTTTACAGTTTTTACACGTTAATTTTCCTATTCAAGGTCTCCGGATGCGCGCCACCAGGGGTGAACTTTCAGGCTCTATTCCCTGACGTCCATAAATTGCTCCGTTTTGTCTGAAGTAGGGTTAGGGAACCAGACTACAACTTACAAGAACAGCATTTTTACCTCAGCATCTGTGCACACTAAACTATAAACAAGTCAGTGCTGAAAATTACAGCAAAAGCAAATGTATACTGCTTTTAATTGAGAAAATACCAGAAACGATTTCATCGGAATTGTGCACATCTCTCCTTGCCTCGGACAACATTCAAGGCATTCACCTTTAATGGCCTTAATTGAGATCGTCTAAATGATGATATGTTTTGGTACATCCACGGGGAACTTACGTTGTTGATATTAAAGTCTGTTGTGGAAGAGCTTAGTTATGAGACGGAAGGGTGGTTCTATTCATTCCCCGTTGGCCTACATCTTCAAAGGTGTGTTATTTAATCATCTTAACAACAAAATTAGCTGGCCTAACGTTTCGAACCAAGTTCTTTCTCAAAGGCAAATGACAGTGGTACAAGAAACAAACGTGGGAGACACACAGGGGATGGATGGATTGTGTCTTGTTGTACAAGTTAGGCCAGCAAATTTTGCTGATTTGTATATTTCAGGAAAATTTGCAGTTTGCAGTAGATTAATTATTGCGGAATGTTTGGGACAGGCTACATGCATGATAGAGGAATCACCCCCCCCCCAAAAAAAAAAATCCTGGTCGAGTTAGGACAGAACTAAGATTTCTTCCCAAAGCCAAGCCTCTCTCCTACAAAAGAATATGATCATGTAATCCCATGTCCTCCCAACTAATACGTCCTGTACGACTTAACACAACAAAAACTGTGGTGTTACACTGACACCATTTGGTATCTACATTGTACGAATGGTTCAATATAGATACTGCTAGGTGTAATTTAACACCTTGGATTTGCAGCATAATGCTGGACAGATACGAATCAGAACTTGGATTTCAAATCATAACATTGATTCCATCAAACAGCAGCTATACGAGTCTCCTGACGACAGGCAGAGAGTACACTGTCCGAAACGTTGGGTTTGTTTTTGCATTAAATATGGCCTTTAACAATAGAGGACAATAGGGTCCCCGGTTGAGAAAGATCCCCATTTGAAAATCGTGTACAAAACCAATGATAGTCCTTGTCAAAAAGTTAAAGTATGAACAATTGAAGGTGTTTACACACTTGTGTGAGTTTCCCCAGGTTCCTTATAGAACCCTACAAACTCACAAAAAAAATAGAGTTTCCACATGTTGCTACCGCAAATCTTTATCTTATTGCTACCATCAAATCAGCTCAAGGTGCGCATAAGTCGAATTTAAGTTAACGAAAAAAATACCTCCCTGTCCTTGCAAACCAATTAAAACAAGAATGAATAAATAAAACCCCTTCCTATCATCAACCCATCCTATACGCATTGCTTTCGCGTCTTTTAAGCTGGCGGCAGCAGCGCAGACATGAGCAGTAAAACTAAGACATCATCGAGGATAAAACGTGGATTATTATCTTTTCGTCAAATTTCATTCGACTATACAGTCGACAATCCCTCTTTGCCGTAAAAATCACGCTGCGCCCCCGCGCAATGCATCAGATCATTCCCGGTCTTGTGAGCGGCAGCGGAGCTTTCAACGCGGAAAAACAGTTAACATTTTCGCAGATGCGTTCCGCGGAGCCGGCCCAATCAAGTGCGATGCAGGGCGCGTCTGTCATCGGCTGGCCGTCTGACTGCAAAACATCTCAACCAAGATAGGCCCATTGCTGGCTCGACTCAACCAATTTGTTACCAGAAATACACCGAAGGGGTCGGTGTACCTATTTCCACCGCAAGCTGGGGGGAAGGCTTTGTAGATCGGTTAACCTTTGACCTTTAACGGAAAGCAAGATGGCGTCGCCTGCCAGTCATGCGCAGGAGTCGCTGACCCCCTGACCTTTCGGCGATACATCTTGGCGGTGCGGTGTGCGTCACTGATCTGGGATGTGGACGTTTTTGTAGGGCATATTTTATAAACTCGTTGGTCCTTTCTGGGAGGGTGACACCAATGGTGTTTCCTGACAATCAAACCGAATGCCCAACGGTTCAACCACATGTGTTCTGGTATACATGGTTTGGTTTCAGCTGGTACCTAAATAAGCCTAGCCGACAGAGTTACAGACAGCAACATGTGTGTCTTTAAATGGAGCAAGAAATGGATTGAATGCCACGCCTTTTCCCATGTCTATCACAAACAAACATTCTCCCAGTGGTCTATTTCGTTACAAATTCCTGAGCTGTCTGGGTAAAAATAGGTTTAAGACATGCTACCACCAGATCACGTCAACTTAATAAAGTCTTGAAAATGTATTAGAAATTATGTGATGGTTGAAACGTACATGGACATTTTGATTTACACGTCTAAACACGAAATATAACGCGTACAAAACGTGTGGAATTACATATTTTAACTTTTACTCGTAGTACCAACATTCGTTGTTACCGAGATGTAAACCCAGAAACCCAGATGTAAATGTCAATTATGAAAAATGTACTAAATATTTTCTGAAAAGGTAAACATCATGTCAAACACCAAGGTGTCATCTTTGCAATTATACCTTGATTCACCGTTTTCACGAAGAGACACACATGTGGATTTTGAAGAAAAAGCGTTTTCGAGATAATCGCAAGAGAAGTTTCTCCTATTTTAAAACTGCAAAAAATACTACTTTGCAACAACTTTGTGCAGTAAGGAAACATTCACATGATTCTATGAGAGGTGAATTTTTTACGTGAACCCAATAATTATAATTAACAATGTGGTTAATTAGCCTAAATTAATTAGTAAAGATGCGTGTCCCATCGTGAAAACGAAAATTCAGGTTTTCTTACATTGTGGCCCTTTCTGTTCAATGTGTTTTTCCATATGGAAGGGGCGCACCTGTTAACGTGCGCGCAGCTGATAATGTAACAAAGATGTGTGTCTCTTCGTAAAAACGAAAATCTCAGTTGACCTACTTTTACGCCTTTCCGTGCAATACGTTTTGTACGCGTTCAAGGGGCAGCAATCTTTGCGTCTCTTCGTGAAAACGCAAAATGCAATTATCGAGATGTCTGCCCCTTGCATAATTAATGTAATTTGGAAATTAATGATGTTTTGCTTACAGAAGCATGTCAAAATGGTTAAGTAGAGTGTTTTAAAGCAAAAACGTGAAAAAATCGAAATCGATAAAATTGTCATTTTTGACATGTGTGTCTCTTCGTGAAAACGGTGACGGATTGTGTGTCCGTGGTCAAGGATGACTGAGCATTTATTGTTATTCTCTTAAATCTGTACTTTTTTGTGCCACGTTTTCCTGACTTAGATTGCTGGCTGGTTTGGTATGCAAAGATTGAAATGGACTAGCTGTTCAGTCATCAGTGAGCACGAATACTCTTTGCTACAGTTAATTGAACCATGGAGGTGATTAAACCATTTTGGCAGAATGGAGCTTCGTACACAGTGCCTACATTTCCACACAAGCAAAAAGTGCTTATGTAACTCACTTAAACAGCTAGTCAATTTCAACTTTTGCATTTTCCATTTGACTAAATGCTTAGTCATCCTTGACCATAGACACATAATCAAGGTATCATTGGAAAGATGACACCTTCGTGTTTCACAAATATTTAGTACATTTTGTATAATTTACATTTACATCTGGGTTTTTTTTATACACCCTGCTTTAACACAAAAGTACTTCTGATTGCGTTGACCGGCAATTTAGCAAAACTTGCCACCAAGTGAAATCAGTTAGTATCAGAGGCCTTGACGTTCATTACTGTGCATTTTTATTATGTGTTACGCTCGAAGATTGATATTAGGAGCGCCCGCTCCAAATTCAAAATTTAAAACTAATTAAATATGTTACTTACATTGTAAAAACCAACGGCTAACACCTTTTTAACACTTCAACGCGTTAATAGTAATACTTTACACGTAGAGGTACAGGAGGCGTTGCACGCGATTAACACTAAAACAAGTTTAAATAGGCGTTGGTTTTGATGATTATCAACGCTTGAGGTGTTAATTTAGGTAGATATTAACACTTTAGAATGTTAATAATCATTAACACCAACGCCTATTTAAACGTGTTTTAGTATTAATCGCGTACAACGCCTGCTATACATTTCAACGCGTCATATTAACGCGTTGAAGTGTTCAAATAGTGTTAGCCGTTGGTTTTTACAGTGTATCGTCGGTCGATTTGTGTGTAATAACTTTGCATACTCTGTGAACAAAATTAGATGTCTATACGAGAACCTTTTGTGGACTTGCCAATGTCCAATGTGCGAGGGCAGTTTTCCTACTAACTGGAAGACTGCTAACATTGTTGCTATTCACAAGACCGGTAAAAGACATAATGTTGCTAATTATAGACCTATTTCTTTAATTCCTTTAGTCTCTAAGGTCTTCGAGAGGATTCTGTGTGAACGGCTTTTATGTCATGTCAGGCCAGCCATCGCTGAGCAGCAGCACGGTTTTATACCTGGCAGGGATTGTTCGACTAATCTCTCTTCATTGTTGCGGGAGGCCTACTGTGCTATTGATCAGGGTATAAGGCAACTTGACGTTGTTTACACAGATTTCTCGAAGGCATTTGACAGAGTTAATCATCAATTTTTACTCCACAAGCTTAGATCTTATACAATATTCATTCCAATTTACTGAATTTGCTGTGTAGTTATTCATCAGGCAGGAAACATCGAGTTGTGGTGGATGGGTATTGTTCAAATTGGGAGACCGTTCCCTCTGGTATTCCCCAGGGGTGTATATTAGGTCCTCTTTTGTTTACTCTGTTAATTAATGATTTCCCTCTGTGTATCAACAATCAATATTTACTTTTTGCTGATGACTTCAAGGTTTTTCGTCAAATTAACTGTGTGGACGATAGCCTTTCTTTGCAGTCTGATTTTTACAGAAAATTCATTTGTGGTGCACTTGGCATTTGTTCCAGTATTCATACACTCACTCTCAAAAAGAAACCTTGTATTTTTAATTACTCCATTTATGACGATGTGTTGGAGAGGGTTAGTGTTAAAAAAGATCTAGGTATTTTTATCGACACTAAGCTAAATTTTGTTTATCATGTGGATTCTTTGATTAAGAAAGCTAGTTGTCTGACCGGGCTGGTGTGGCGTAATTTTCGTTCCTGTAATAACGAGCATTATGTTGCGTACGTTATACTGCAATATCATCAGACCTCATTTAGAGTATTGTACTGTGGTATTTAATTCGATTTCCAAGTCTCAATCTTATAGGCTGGAAAGAGTTCAGCGGCGTTATCTTTATTTCATGTTTAGGACTCTCCATCCATAATAACAACCCCAATTTTACTGATCCTAATTATAATGAGTTATGTGACTTGTTCAAATTGTCTACTCTTCTCCAGAGAAGAACTGTTAACGATTGTTTGTTTTTATATAAACATATCCACAACCTTTTTTATTTAACCAATGCCAATCCTTATCAATTGCATGTTCCTGCTCGCCGGACAAGGGCTGCCAGCAACCACATCTTGCCTGTCCCGTGGAGTCGTGTTGAGGTAACAAAAAATAAGCAAGGTTTTATTTCTCGAATTGCTTCTACCTACAACCGACTTCACGGGACTTGCGATGTGTTTGGGGCAAGCTCAGTCAACGCCTTCCGCAGAGAGATTTATAGAGGTCCAGCTGTCAGCTCTTAAAATTGTTTCATTTGATTTGATTTCAATCCCCCCCCCCCGAACTCCCATTCTCATTTTGCATAACTCCAGACTCCCTTCTTTACCCCTCCATTGTTTCCCCCCTCTTTTGTCCCTTCTTATCTTCAACCCACTTCCCCTTCCATTCCACACCCCCCCCCGCCCTATCCTTTTCTTAACCCATCCCTTCCTCTTTTTGCATTTTCTTTTCTTTTGTCACATTAGCTGTTCCCTGTTGTCTTACCTTTTCTGTACCTGTTCACCATCCTGTCTCTCCCCTCCCACCTTTCCCTCCTCCTCTTTTTCTTTGACCTTGTTTCTAATTATGTGCAATATGTGTATGTATTTTGTGCGATAGTTTATGTGTATGTTTGATGTTTTTAACTTGTGTTATTTTGTATGTGTGAATTGTTATTATTTTTATAGTATTTTTATATGTACATGTGTATTATATTTATTCTATTTATTTTATGTAAATTTACAAAATCCCTGTTATTGGCGGTCCGCCGCTGTTGGCGATTTTTAAAATAAATAAAAATAAAAATGAAAGTTTTGCTCTCTCTGAAAAACAGCTTTAGAGGCATTGTGGGGTTAGGGTTAACTGTCGTAAAATGAAGGGGAATACTTAAGGGATCACGATAAAAGAAATTCGAGTTAAAAGAGGATTTACAGTGCGAGTAAAATCAGCTTTTGTCTCCATTTTTCTTAACTACGTGAAAACAAAGGAATTTCCACACAAGGTATGTATGGGTGGTACCGTAGTCTTTAGAAATATCAGGGCCCCACGAGGAAAACGCTATGGAGTTTAAGATTTCAATAGGGACAAAGGAGAACAAAAGTAGGAAAGTAGGGTGAACAATAGTGGTTCCCCATCAGGATGCATTATGTGAGGATGGGTGTGCGTGGGTTAATTTTTGCATTCAATAGGGGACCTTTAACAATAGAGAAAGGTCCCCGGTTGAGAAAGGTCCCCGTTTGAAAATCGTGCACACAATCAATGAGGATCTTTGCCAAAAAGTTAAAGTATGAACAATATAGGAGGGCAATAGGAGGTCCCCGATTGAAGGTGTTTACACACTTGTGTGCGTGTTCCTGCACTGCGTTAGGGAGTACCTCGCACAATGGGTAACAATGGGGACAATGGTACCCGACTAGGAAGTCTTTAGAAATCTACGTGCCCCACGAGAAAAAACGCTATGGAGTTTGAGATTTCAGCAGGGACAAAGAAGAATAACAGAAGGAAAGAAAAGTGGACAATAGAGGTACCCCGTAAGGGTGCATGTGTTTCTATTTTTTCGGTACCCTGTAGAGACATGAGGACGATAGAGGACAATAGAGTAAAACGGTCTCCACAAGGAAAAGGGTGTAGAAAGTCTATGGGGGTAGGTTTATATACAGGAACAAAGGAGAAGACAATGACATGGCTCCACAAGAATACATTTTTGAGAATGAGTGTGTGTCCCATCGTCGTAATTGTATATAATTGTACCTGTGACTGTTTTAATGTTTTATTGTATGCGAGTTTTTAATTACCCTTGTGGAATAAATAAAGATTGACTTGACTTGACTTGACTTAAAGCTCATACACTGAAAAATTATGGGTGTTAAATTTACCCAATTGTGGGTGAAAACTGCAACTACCAAAAATGTGTGTACGCCTATCTGAATACAATCGGATGAGAGTTTGTTTGCCCACAATTGAGTAAATTTAACGTCCAAGATTTGTCAGTGTAACTTATCTATTGCTAATAAAAATTGCAATTACATTTGAACATTTATATTCAAGGTCATACACCATATATAATACGGACAGCCGTCTTAACATCATTCAGTTTAATTTCAGAGACATTTTTTCCATAATGTATTAAGGACAGTGTATCGCACATAAGAGACAAGACAAACTCAACCGTCGAAACAGACGACCGCTTATTTGACTTCGGTAAAACCAGTTCGCGTTTGTCATCGCTTGTTCAGCAAAATCCTTAGCGACTGAAACCCCGCGACTCATCACGGGCGAAACAACTGTCATGACGTCATCGACCCAATTACGACGTCGGGAATTAAAGCAGGGTTTTCATCTGAGCAGCTCCGTAAAATGTGCAAAACAAGAAATAAGGACCGTGCGAAATTATTTCTCACAATTTGTTAACAGTAAATGAGCCGCCGTTTTATTAGGCCTATGGCAGACACTGGCGACGTTCTGTGTCGGCAAATTGTTCTGTCGCAAGCGATCACACGTTCCTTGTTTAATTCTTTTGCTATCGCTTTGTTTTCCCGTTATTTACTTCACATGCCGCCATTTTGCTCTGCGTGCGCAAACTGTTAAATTAATTGCCATATTCACCAATGATAAACACCCGAAATTTAAAAAATAGGGAAAAATACTCACAACTTGCAAGTTGTTCCGGATAAACATAAAATAAGAGCTTGTTTACGACATTTCATTTTTATTATTATTATCTTTTTTTTTTGGGGGGGGGGGGAGTGCGATGACTTTTAGGTGAAATTTACCAACAAAGAATACCACCCCAAAAGTCTAGTTCTGCTGCCGAACCTACAATGTCTTTATTTTGAAAAACTGTCCAGCCAATCCATTACAAAATAGAACAGCTTTAGGGTCAAATTTCGTATTTATAGTGTTATCCGCCATTTATTTGCACGGCATCTTTTTCCAACATTACCTCATAAAATTATCTTGATAAAACCTCGCATTAATGTCGTGTCCAAAAAGCGGACGCTAGTCCCATGCACCCACTGCATACTAATTACAAGGTAGCATCCGTGTTTTCATTGGTTAACCGGCTCGAGTCGCCGTGTTTCTCTTGCTCTGATTGGTTCTTCCATTATGTGCACAAAACCATCAGGGCCGATGGATTTGTGCACGAAGACTTTTTACGAGGTTTAACGGGAGTCGTTCGGGTGATGTCACCGTTTCATGATTTGATGTTATGGGGCGCCATTTTTGGTACCTTTCCAGACAAATACAGCTCTAATCCTGGACTCAACCATCCCGCAAAATACAGAGCGACAGTTCCGGTTGGCCGCGTTTTTTTGTCTTCTGGCGGCAGTAGGTGTTGATCCCACTCATGCCATGTTGTGACAGAGCAGGAACCCGTTGTCATGGAAACCGTTACCATGCATCAGGAGTGGTCCGTTTGAAGGAGTCGCACGAGTGGCGAGTTGTCGATGCACCAGGAGCGGAGGGAATGCATGGTGGGTGATTAGTTGCTGATGGAAGGTGTCAAGGCCCGTGGATACGTGTGGGGGACACGCTAGATATGGGCCAAATTTGAAACAGTTTTCTGCTAACTTCATGGGCAAATGACATCAAAAAACAAAACTACTGAATTATTATGAAATACCTGTCTGTAAGTAAACCTAAACATAGGGTGGTTAAGAACCCTAGTCTGGTTCCCTGACCTGAAGATTCCCTGACGTCTAAATCTTAGGTTAGGGAGCTACCACGGTTTAAAATAGACCATGACGTACAGTGAGTCCGAGTGACGTCAGTGGCATCATTCAAATTTAATATTCTTGCAAAATACTGCAAGAGTGTGGCATCGATTTTTTTGTTTTTATATACAATTGGGAATTCAAATTCCAGGATCTGTAACGGGCCTGACAGACATGTTGTTACTGCGAACATCAACGTTAAAGGCCGAATGTTACCAAAAACAAGTTCGGAAAATGGCAGAATTCTGCCAGTTTTCGTCACGTGACATTGGCGGCTACCGGACCTAATATTCATCAGAAATAGTCAGAATATTTTGGTCTGGGAACCAGACTATAAGAACCCCAGAGGTAAAAAAAGTAATCGAATAAGTTTCTTACAAGTTAAAACTGCAATGTCCTTGCTCTAGCTGAAAAGTTTAATCCAACGGATTTCCCCCTACAAACGAATGTTGCGAATTGAAGCATCGAAGTTCGACATGAAACAAAACTTGGAGGTTCAAAAAGCCATCTTGGAATGCCTACCAGTCTCTAGTAACATCAGCTATGTTTCAGTTTATGCATTAAGAACAGATAACAGTGGTGTAAGTCTGTGAGTGGGAAGATGGCCTAGGGATGAACACAAAAAATTGAAATTGGAAAAAAAAGGGGGGGGGGGAAGTGGGGGGGCTCAAAACCACATGACAACAGGGAGCGCTGTTTATGATACGCCTATGGCTGAAACAGCATTAACTAGAAATCCAACTGAATGTTCTTGCAAATGTTACATTCAATTCTGAATAAATGACAAAACAATGAGGAACATTGATGAGATGTCAATGTTTGAAAATAAAAATAATCCTTTGTTTTCTTAAATTGGACTGGATTGGATTGATTGGATTAGATTTAAATAAATTCAATTAAATAAAATACAAATTTAACCAAATAAAAATGGAAATAAATTAAAGAAAAAATAAACTTAGTTAATTAGATATAAATTAAACTAAATTAAATAAATATTTATCTAAATATGATCAAAAATGAACTATCACTAAAATCAAATCAATTAAAATAGATGCAGGTTTAAAGGCTTTTTTACTTGTATGTTCATCAGCCGAGGAAGTTGTAACAGGGTGCTCCTAATACATGTATCACAATAATTACTCTCGAGGCACTAGCAAGTAGCAACACTGATGCATGTCTCATCTCCAGCACAAGTGAGCAATGATCCTGAGGCAAAATTCAAAGTGGCATAAAAATAATGTGGAAAATCATGTGTTCTGTTTCAAAACAGACAGTTTCTAGTCTTCTTCTTGTGTCAAATTTGTTTTCGCAACATGGCTCAACAGAAGAGGGCGCTACATTTATACGGCTCAACAGAATAGGGCGCCACAAGATTCTCTATGCTTTACTGATTCATGGGTAGACGACGCGCGGCTCCTGCACGAATTCATGCTTGACACACAACACGGATTAACTATACATTCGGGCAATAGAGGGCAGTTTTCCAACAATTGTTACGCGGAACCATCACTGGATAACTAGATAAATTTCAACTTTTCTTGAAAACGACAGCAAACCAGGTGCCATCATTTCACAGGATGATTAAAACTGCTGTTAACTTAAAGTCTATAGTCAGGTATTTCGTAATAATTCAATAAAACAAATTTGGGAGGATTACCAATCGTGTACACTACCTTTAACTATCCCGAAAAACTCTGCGCATGAAGAGCACCTCAATTAGCAAAAGAAGAGCTTTCATTATTAAAAGTTACACATAAATGCCTTACAAATTGCTTTAAAATTTCCTTCATTTATCCATATGATTAGCATGTGATATTTAAGACTGATTCTATGTTCAAGTTACAAGTGACCAAGATCACTTGTAACTTTAAGATTGAATTTTAAGATTGATATCACATTTAAAGGTTTTATGAAACAGAAATATGATTGATCTTAAATATAAGATTGATCAAGAGAGATAAGATTGATTTTCGGCAGATAAGATCAATCTTAAAGTTTTATGAAACACCCCCCGGTAATCTATTTGGTCGTATCTTTACGCGCGATGATTGCTTTTACAATAACACTGAAAGAATAAAAGTGTCCCGCTCCTGTTGCAAAAATTGAAACCTGTTAACTGGGTTACTTATCTTCAATCGATTTTTTGGGAATGTCTCATTGGAAAGTTCATAACTTTGGTAACAAATTAGCAATTCCATTTATAATTTATTTGTCGGGGTGCCACGCCCAAAAAGCACGAACACAGCATCTTTAATATGGACTTCAAGACAGGTTAGAGGGGTATAACTTTTATGTACGACAATTCTGATAGAACTTCATGTTTGGAGAAAATGGCATTAGTAGGAAACAAACTCAAAGTGAGGTAACGTGAATGCAAAGAGACATTAGTGGCACAACGCTTAGGCAATTGTATCTGACACAGCGAGAGGTCAATGCAAAGCACAAGAAGACTGGCTGTGCCAAGAGAATTGGGTCACAGCTGTTGAGAATATGGGCGTGTCCTGTTGTGTGGGTGTCGGAGCGGATTTGTCTTTGCAAATCCTCTAAAACCCCGTCTCCTCCACCAAGATTTCCTAGCTTAGACTTCAAAAATGCCTCCATTGCATTTTCAGTTTAGAACCCTTTAAGAAAAAAATCCTGTGCAGTTTTCAGTCCATAATGATGACTTGTTGTGATTTGATTTGTTTACCGGTTTATTATTTACATTTTCAAAGTGAACAAAGAAACTGGCACGAGCGGGATTCGAACCTGCGACCTCCGGGTTACCGTACCGGCGCTCTACCAACTGAGCTATCTTGCACTATGTTGGCGGTCTCCCAAATTGACAATTTGGGAGACCTAGTCAGTTTCCCTTGTGGATTGTTTGACGAATTATAAGTTAAAAAGTCGTATCCTCATTGAGTGATCCCCACAATGTCGCTTCCCAGGTTGTATCGTAAAATTGGGTGTGATCCCTGGCTACACGACATTCTGGGTTTATGACTTCTGACTAGCGCCCACTCGAACAAAGATACTGACAATTTGGGAGACCGCCAACATAGGGCAAGATAGCTCAGTTGGTAGAGCGCCGGTACGGTAGCCCGGAGGTCGCAGGTTCGAATCCCGCTCGTGCCAGTTTCTTTGTTCACTTTGAAAATGTATTCAAATTTACCTAGTCAGTTTCCCTTGTGGATTGTTTGACGGTTTATTATTTAGATTAAATTTACAGTCATTTCAATGCTGCCATTCATAATGTACAATCATCTGTTTTCATGATACTTTCTTATGGAATTCGCCCAATACAAGGCTAAAAGCCACTCTGGGTAGAGGGCTACAACAGAGGTGGGGTTGGTCATATTTTAGCTACGGTCTGCAGATATAAATGGAGGAGAAATCTTCAATAGATACCAAAGGTATCCCAATTTTCAGACCTATAGACCCAGGTGGGGTAACTTCCACCGTTGGTGAGACCAACTCACCTCCCCCAAGATATATAAAACTATGGGATAGATAATACATACACAATCGTGATCAGTAACAATGAATTACTGTATAGGCCTAAATATTGCAAATACTTTGACATTGTCGACGGGTGATTAATGCTTATATTTACCAGGCCTTCCAATCCTTTTCAATATATACTATACAGAAATATCTGAGAAATACCCTTCGATCAACGAGGTGGTACGGCTTACTTGTCGACCGAACTGTTTGAAAATGGCCTCCCCGGTGCGACCGCTAATGGCGCACTGGCTTTTTTTCTAAATGTGGCGTTCTCAATAGATAACAGTCTCTCATCGCAACAATTAATTTCTAGATTTATATACCATTGAAAAGAACACACCATAACTTTAAAATGATGCAAGAATTATTAAAATCGGAGCAGTATTGAAAAAGTTATGATAATTTTAGTTTTGGTGATCCAGCACTATTGTAGAAATCAAGCGATAAAGTTTGTCCTTAATTTCCGCACCGCTGAACGGCATCTCCTAAAAGGTATCTCCTAAAAGTATCTCTCATTGGTTTATTTGTGGAAATATCGGTCAGATCGGCCAATCAATGAGGAGTTTAGATCACAAGCTTTAAATTTATACCAAGTTTGTTATGATTGCATTAAAAATGGCGATGTACACAAATCGAACAATAACGAATCTTATGAAGAAAACTAAAAACAAATTCCGGTGATTAAAGATGATGTTGATTGCTGAGAGAAGTCTGCGTCATTTTTTATTTTTATGTAGATTGCGTATTGTAAAATCAAACAGCAAAAACAAAATTCAGAGCTATTTTTATTAAGTCCCCTCTAGCGCAGCACAGCCTGCTGGTGCCATTGTCTAAAAGTTATCGCTGCGGGCAGCAAACAAATCGACGTCAAATTGGAGCAAGTTCGAGCGGCGACTATTTGTCAACCACCAGTCGATTTTCCATGCCAACCTTTATACGAAATACATGTTGGGTACCAGGCAAAATCGACCAGTGGTCGACAAATGGTCGCCGCTCGAACTTGCTCTTGTTTGCTGCTCGCAGCGACGACTTTTAGACAAATGGCACAGGCGGGCGAGAGGGGACTTGTTAAAATTAGCTCTCAAAAGTCCCTTTTTTTGGTATTTCATGGCAGAAATAATTTTACAATCTACATAATAAAGAAAAATGACGCAGACTTCTCTCACCACTGAACATCCTCTTTAAATGTGCCATTCTTACAAGGGTCGAAATTTTCGATTTTCGTTTTATTGCTTAAAATGCTAGTTCATGTAAAATATAATCATACTGTGTTTTCGTTTTTTAAATTTAACTACAATAAAATGTTTAAAAAAGAGATTTTAGTAAGGTACCGTAACTCACTGATAATCACCGGAATTTGTGTTTAGTTTTCTTCATAAGATTCGTTTTTTTATCGTGAGCCGTTCAGTGGTGCGGAAATGAAGGACAAACTTTATCGCTTGATTTTTACAATAGTGCTGGATCATCTAATAAAAGTAAAATTATCATAACTTTTTTAATACTCTCCGATTTTAATAATTCTTTCATAACTTTAAAGCTTATGATGTGTTCTTTCCAATGGTATATATAAAAATAAAAAAATAATTTTGCGATGAGAAACAGTTTACATCAAAATGTTTTATTTGAACCCAGAGGCCGAGCCCGCTAATTTTGTTCAAGTATTCGAGGCAACGGATTGTCAATGGAGCTGGGGAATAGCTGAAGACGAAACCAGAGTCGAAGCCATGTTCAGAAATGTCCCAGGACAAGCGAGAAATGAAGTTAGTCTGGAAAGCGACCTTCCATCTGCCATGACACAACTGACAAGGTTCATGTTATCTCAGTTCCAGTGCAACATTGTACCGTGTGGATCCACCCATGCGCTCTTCACAGCAACGTCCTGTGGACACAAAAGAAGAAAAAACATTTTCTTTCTGTAAATCAAACAGTTGATAATATGCGTGAATAAGTCTTTATTATTTAAAAGAAGGAAACAGTCCATGAATGGTGTAGCTTTCTATGGTGAAAATGGTACGAGTTTCAGCCTGTATTTTTGTTCAGCTCAAGTGAAATTTTGTTAACGCCTAAACCAGAAGAGCAGTCCGATTATACGAAGCTGCATGTATGCTTAGCACAAATTATCGCTGAACGAATTTGTCTGCTAAACAACAAATTACTGGGAACCAGCGACAAGCAATGCACGTTTTGGATGGTGACCTATTTTTTAACTTTTGGTTTTGTTTTTGTTTAGTAAAATCAGGTTACCAGCCAAAACTCCATGTGACATTCCTGCTTAACAAACAACAGCCGCAAGTCAGTAACCCTGTTATGACTATAAAGAAGACTCTTCATATGCTAAGCAAATATTTTGTGACGTCAAGAAAACCACAAAGGAGTGTTTGAGCAAGATAACTCAGTTGGTAGAGCACCGGTATGGTATTCCAGAGGTCGCAGGTTCAAATCTCGCGCCTGGCAGTTTTCGTTTTGTTTAGTTTCTGCTTAGCAGCTGTGTGAAATTGACCCCACGGTTGGAGCCATGGAAGAAAAAGACTGGATCGGTAGTGCGTTCAGACGCGCGGTCTTGTATGGAGGGTCACGTGCTATGGGGGGAAATAGGTCATCGCGTCTAAACGCTGTCCCGAGGGCGCGTTTTTTCAAGAGGGTTATTAACTAACGTGACGTGACTGCGTTTTTTTTTCTTTAATTCTTCATTTTTGTGGAAAAAAAATTGGATTTCGCACCCGAATTGGTCAAAATAGACAAGAACAATGGGTTAAGGTGTGCGCGGTAGTGAATTGCCCGGAGAAGGATCTAAACTTGAGTCGTGCACGAATACGACGCGATGTCCTATCCAGTCTATTATAATGGGGATCAATGTTTGTGCACCCGGCCCTGAACATTACGTTTAATTGTCATCAAACCTTCTATACTAATACACAGAGAATAAACAAGATAACACCGTTCTGGCATGCGCAAAACCCCAGTTTGCTCTTGTTTATTTTAAGCTTTATATCTCGAACATGGATGATTAACACTGTGATTACTTAGACGTAGTTAATTCAGCGTTAAGTCATTGACGGATTTCAGAAAGATTTACAACATTCTTATTTTCCCCAATTGAGGAAGCATATTTTAGCCGCGCTATTGATGTTTTAAATATAATACCTCGAAACTATTCTGCACGAAAAACATCTAATTATATTCTAATTATGCAACTAATTATATTCGAATATTCTTCGAAAAAAAAGGAAGTTTTTTCAAAAGCGAATTGTTATGTAAGGCAAACGAAGTTTGAAATATTAACCCACCGCGTTTACGATCCCATGCGATGGCCATTCTCATCATAATTTCAAAACCTTTCCCGAAAGGTTATTTTGAAATTATTATCAGCAAATTCCGGACAGGAATTGATTTTTTACTTGAGCAAAATTGCAGGTTCTGCCTGTGCATGGCTTGACGGTTTAAAGGTTTACATAAAATTAAATGAAATCATAGCCGAAACATGTGTGTGACATAATTATTCTAACTGGGAACTAGGACAAGTGCTTGAGGAAAGATACATGTAGTTGTATTACTTTACGTTAGTTGTTTGCGCGTCCATGAGAGACCACAAAAATTACGTCCAGTTATCGCACACATATGGCCTTTTTCCAAACTCTGACTTCGGCTTGGGCTTCGGCTTCGTGTAATTTTATGTCCCCAGATTTGGCAAGATCTTGGACACTGTTTTTGCTACATGTACATCAAAGTCTTTTGTTTTAACCAAGATCCAGAGCCTGTTTATTTATGTACGTATTCAAGGCTTCAGATTCGCAATGGGACTGAGGAATAGCTGGAGACGAAGCCGAAGCCCAAGCCGAAGCCAGGGTTTGAGAAATGCCCATAGATATCAGAATAAATAAACTAGATCGGAAGTGCGTATAATACGCGCGTTTTGCCTGGGCGCCGCCATTAGTCACGTGAACAGGATTGAACATGTAATAGTCGTGATATTTTTGGCTCAAGAAGATGAAACTTTGTATTGCAAGGCACGTCAGGAAACGAAATTGTGTATAGTTACCTCTTAATATAAGGTTAAGTTTTTACCTCGATTTCACGTTTCCTGAATGCGGAAGTCGCCGCCAAAAAAAACAGCGGTACGAGAGGATTTACTCGTTGCCTCTGTTTACTTGACTAAAAGCGCCCTGTTCATGTGACTTTTTAGCGCGTCCATGCACAACAAGAAAATTGTCTACACAGTGAATGGTGCGCGCGCACGCGCTTCTGATCTAGTTTATTCCTTTGATATCTATGGGGTTTTTTGAAACCCTGGCTTCGTCTCCGCCTTCGGATTCGTCTCCGATTTCTGAATAATGGAAAAAAACAACCAAATGGAAATATTCTAATTTTTGCTTTCATAATCAACTAAATGAATGTTCATGAGGCAGAACATGTACCAACATTTAGAATATTTATTTTTGGTTTGCTTCTCAGTTATTCAGAAATAGGAGACGAATCCGAAGGCGGAGAAGAATCCAGGGTTCCGAAAACCCCCATCGCACAGTGAATGGGTACGTATGTTGTACGCGCTGCCGATCTAGTCTTTTTTATTGGAGCGCAGCGAGCGCGGTGCGCTTCGACGCGCAGTCAACGCGAACCGCGGAAAAGTTACCATTGCACCGTACCGACGCTTCAAGCTTTACTTCTCATCCCTTCCTTCCATCGTCATGGCTAGCGCGCAGGATCAACATCAAGCAACCCCCAGTCAGGCTACGGGCGCCATCCGTTCTCGCTCCAAGGTGTGACGGGGGGAGCTAGTGCGGAACAAATCCCCAACGACCCCGCGTCAAGTCGATGAAATGATTTTCACAGGTTAGATTTTTTTCTAATGTCATGACCCAACAAATCTTGAGGTTGTAAGATTGTAAGATAGAACATTGGAAGTTGAATTCGATGTCGGGTTTTACCGTGTTTTTTTTTTTAGGTTTTTCGTTTTTGGTGGGGTTCGGGGGGGGGGGGGGTAGGCTGAAAAGAACTCGGTGAAGGCCATTTAATGGACTTTAAGTTTGCATCAGGGAAAGGGAAACGAGCGAATGAAGTCTCTTTTTAGAAAATCAAGCATGTACAAAATCCGCAAATTTAGCTACTTTTCCAACTCTTGTACCCTGTGCCCACCTTCGCTTCGTGCTCCCTGTAGCCTACTACCTGCGCTGAGACGGTGGGGTGGTTCAAGTGTAGGGGTGTAGGTGATAGTTAGGCAACCTGTGTGTGAGGGTTGATAGTTCGGCAATCTGCTCAGGTATCATGCAGATTTAACTTAACTTTTGCACAATGTAATCGAACAATTCCTTTTACGGTTTCGGTGCGGGAGAAGGGGTCAGATCTGCACCTTTTGATGAGAAAATTGGAGCTCATAAAAATGTACAAGTGCAGTGAAAATGGCCAAAATGTTTACAGCTTCAAGTGAGATTAGGATGAGCCTGGAAGCGATTAATAAGCCTTTTGCGCGTTGATTTGCATAGATCCTTGTACCCCGTCTTCGCTCAATCTAAGGCGATTAATCCTCAACAAGCACAGTATAGGCCCCCTAATCAAAAACACTCAGTGAGTTATCCATTGCATGTTGCTGGAATCCTCGGAAGATCCCCCTAATTGCTAAAGCGGTGCCACTGTACTTTTCATGAAGAGTAACAGATAAACATACGACTCCCCAGAGGACCATATGAGCCTCACGTTAGTCCAGATCGATTTAGAATCGGCATATTATCTGTCCAAACACATGCCTGCTTCCTAAAAATCTTGTCCCTTTAATTAGCACCCCCAGGCCAATAATTATACCTTTTGGCACTTGTTCTGATCCAAGCAGACAATTCGCATGAAACCCAAACCTTTCTAAAGTTCACTTGGAACAAGGATAGACGAAACTACAGTTGTAACACCACGATAAAAGGTGACTTCTTTCAATGCAGATTTGCACATATCTTTTTTAAAGAAATCATGTTTTACATACAGTGCCCCTTCTTCTCCTATGCTTAAGGAATCAGCCAGTTCGGTATTTCAACTGCGCATGTGCACAATGACATTTTATCCCGAATGACCCGCGTGACCTAACGCGCGCGTATGAACGCAAAAGGTGGTCGCACAACGCGCACGTGTTAAATTCAATCAGAATGGGCGTTCTCGTAACATGGCGTAACATTGCGTCTGCAATTTTATCCCGAATAACCTTTAAGATATCGAACTGGCTTATTGCTTCACCACTGTTGTATTTGCGTGATAATCTACGCAAGAATAGCGTCTTCATCCTGGAGTAATAACATACTATTTGTATTAATAAATGGGGTTTAACGACGACGACGACGACGGCGGCGGCGGTGGGGGCGACGACGACGACGACGACCACGACCACGACAACAACAACAACAACGACGACAACAACAACAACAACAACACAGTAACAAACCTGTGTAAAGTGTCAATCAAAGGAACCGAATGCAAAGTGGCCATAATAGACAGGTGACCCAAATTGTGCAGGTTTATATTCAGAGTAACATGTTATATGTAATATGACCATCAGACGCTGGCCACATTGTGGAGGTGGCCCAAGCGGCAGGTTTCACTGGAGTAATAATCTTATGACGCTACAACAAAAAAGGCAAGTTAGGGCCAACTTGACCAAACAAAGAGGCGACAGTATAAAGGCACAGGAAAGAAAATGTATAAACATCTATCAGTATAAAAGAAATATTAATTCCATAAAACGCGGATCCAAAATGTTTTTAATGCATAATTTAAAAGAACAACTGAATCGTCACCCACAAGGATGAGTTGTATATATTTGGCAAAGTGATAATCTTATTGATCTTCTTCTGTGAAATTTTCATGAGATTTTGTGCTTTTGTTGTTAAGTTAAATTCAGACGTGACACTGCTGTTTTTTGACAATATGCCTTTAAAATTAAACCGAACCTACAAAATTTGTAAGCCAGAAATTGAGTAACAGACGCACAAATCCGAATATTTGTTGACTCCAGAAAGAGACATAAACCGCATGAGCCCAACTCTTGTCCAACCAAATTAACACGCGCTTCTGTACTCTATCCAATTAGTGACAAGCAGAAGCACCAGCCCAGATGTGGGAACAGTACTCCATAGAAGAACGTATGGTTGTCTCGTAAAGGTTAGTAGGTAGATAATTCCCAGCTCAATAAAGACAACCAACTTGCATGGAAGCACTCTTTGCCTGAGATATACTTCCCCTCGTGATCCCTCCCAGTCTGTGTGCGGTGCGAGTGTATGAGCGCATTGCTGCCACACGCAGAACAGGAACATGTTTACACCAATATCGCTCCGCAGGTCAACAAGAATAATTCACCTTGAAGCCATTTTCCTTCTCCAAGACCGTACCCTTGGCCAGCAAACATCTCAACAATACCCTTCTGCCAAAATTGTTCGGGTCTCAAGCCAATTTTAACCCTAATTCGAAGTAGCGTTGAAAATAAGGAAGGGTATAATTTAAAAGCTGTCAGCGGCCTGAAATTCATGAATGTGATTTCACGGTGGTGAAAAATTGGTGCTCGAAACCCCGACCGCAAAGTTCAGTTCGCGGTTTTTCTCCTCCATTCCATCCAGTGGCCAAACCTTGAATATTTTTACCTTCCACCAGTTGTAATTCATCCCCACCAGCTCAATTTCCCTCCCACCACGGACCGTATAACTCGGCAATTCCACAAAAACTGCAGAAGACCAATATTGGTTTTGATGAATTTGGCATTGGGGACGGCAGCGGAGAGAGTGGGTTTCTTTGTGGGGTAATTTTTAGTTGAGTGCGGGCACTGACGGACATACGACGCATTGTCTGGTCTACTTTTTAACCCCGGTCATTCTTTCAGTGCCCTTTTTGGATATACCGCCGGGGCCAATCGCACAGGGGAATAGCTTTATTAATCTCGATTCGATCAAGAGTAAACGAGCCTCAGGGGTACACCGTCAGGCCCTTTGTAGTCGCCCGCTCCCGAAATTTACCTCTAATCCAGTCCAGTGAAAATATGCAACGTATACAGGTGTTCTTTATGTTGATTTGCTTGTTTCTGATTTAAGGCCTCTTTTTTCATCACTGGCTATTTTCCACGGATGCAAATTGTTCAAAAATGTACTTACTGCTGAAAGTTATTTTGGTGTAAAGGCACCGATGGTAGTAAGCTTCCGTCCCCTTAGTTATTTTAGAGAATCGAAACACATCATGCGCATTTTTAACTCCCAGGAGCATTCTCTGCTCAACCCATTTCGAACTCACAGAATTCTGCCCCTGATTAATCAAATCCAGATAAATATTATCCCGAACGAACCAAATGCACTTGCATCTGAGAGTCTTACCACAAACATTCTCAGAACTGAATTTATTCCCTGAATTGAGTTGTATTCTCTTTATAAATAAATACCTCTCGACTGTAACACATTCAGGTTTTTAAGGGAAGAACGCATGCTATCCTGAGCTTTTCAATCCGATCCAATCCAATCCGATCCGATTCAGTTTTTCAAATTCAAATTTCGCGGCATTACGTCAAATTACACCTAATATTTACGTTTAATAAAAAACATAATTTACAAAAGTAACAATTTGAAGAAAAAAATCCCTTGGGACATGGCTGTCTAGATCGATTTGGCTTATCTCCAAAATGTGGAGAGCGTTTTCGAAAAACCATTAACCTACAAGGCGAAAAAACCTCCCACACCACTCGTGTCGCTGAGTTTAGTGCGCTCAAAACCGTGACCGTACAGGTGCCCTATACCGCCCTCTGTCGACAATAACACCACCAAGTTGGTTCAGCGTGTTTCACTGTGCATATTAAGCGGAAGCATTGCGCTGTTGTTAAAACAAAGACAATTTTACTTTACCAAATTGTTGTGGCACGCGCAGGTGCTCATTAAACACGGTGCAGGAAAATGCCCGCTAAGAACCAAGGAAGCAGGGACTTTATTAATCAAACACGCTTTGTTTTCCTAATGCCCTGTGACAATATTTTGGCGGGACAATCAGGCGGTGCAGTCACAACATTTCCCCTTCCTTGGAGGGGGATAAGCTCACGCGAAGGAACATGGATCGTCTTTTCCCCCTCTCCACATCTGACGATGGCGGTTAAAAATAGCTCCAATGTCGCTCGGCCTTCTGGTTTGCATGAATGAGTCAGGGAAAATCATTGTTATGTTGAAAGCTTCACTTTGGGCAAATTTCCCGGCAATTTTGTGTTCTGACATGATTGCACGTGAAACCTTTCTTTCTTTTTCTGATAAGTGTTAAAGGGGAAGACTGAGTGGTTTTGCTCTACCATGCGAAATAAAGCCCCCTCTAGTGGAAAAGGTAGATAAGTTGAAATCAAAGGACCTTTATACTAATGGAGTGAAAAGCACTCCCTGCGCGGTTAATAGAAATTCATCACAAACTGTTGGTGTCATTTCTCTTAAGGCACTTTAAATGGAATTCGTAAACGACAGAAGACAGGGCTAAAAGTCACTCGAAGTAATGGGCTGTTAATAGAAATGGTAGAGTTACCCTTACCACCAGAAAGATTTTCCACAGGCTCAGACGAAGCCGCAGTCGAACGTTTACACCGCCGTCCTGCCAATTCACAATTCCTCCCAAAGCTGTGAACCAAATTGAAATGATTATAAATGAACAAGGACTTTAAAACATGATTTGTACTGATATATTGAGAATGTACGATAGAAAACAGAAGACAGCTCCGGCAACAATTAAAGAAACAATTTCCACGTGTATGTAAACTTTACACCGCAACTGATGAGAAGGGGCTCAATCTTCAGCTTAAACTGGAGAAATTATCCCAAGTTTCAGAACTTGGACCCGGGCAGGTTAACTTCCACCGTTGGTGAGACCAACTTACCTACCCTTAATGTAATTTCCTACAAAGCTCTTTTTGTGCCTTCCACAAGATATTTTCTTGATTACGCGGTACCCGCTGCAATATTGGATTCGGACCGGCCATCCGCCCGCCGGAAGCTCGTTGAGCGAGTAGTTAAAACGTCTGAACTATAGCAAGCAGGAGGTCGTCGTGGGTTCGAGTCCCGCCCGAGTAAAGCTGTGAATCTTTCCCACAGGCTCTTGGAAACTCTGAGCATACAGTGTTTCATACTCTTCGTCAGGAAAGGGTACAACGCTATCTTCTAATAGAAAATGTATTTCTTTATATTTGGCTAATATAACAGTTTGGATAGTTCGAAGGAATGGAAATCTGTTCTCACATGGTCAAGTATATTAGTTTTGCCATTTTGTTTCTCGTTCATGGGCACACATTAGTAATATACACCCAGCCTGTTGTTCGAAAAAAAATGTTGAGTGAACTTATCGGATGTCAGTTGGTACTATGTGAAAATAAAGATCTAAGCTCTAACCTACTTCATCAACATCGATCTCAGACGATGGACCAAATCTTGAGGAAGGAACATGAACCATAAAAGATCTACACACGTCACTCCATTGGTTGACGCAAGTCATGTGACTGCTTTCACTGACGATTTGAGTCCAGTTTTTTACAACCATGAGACCACAGATTTTCACAAGTTTTCATCTTTCCTTTTTGTCATTTTAAAAGAGATCCATACGTTTATCGTCAACTATAAAGTTATTTGTTCCACCCACCACTGCAGGCACATACAATCACAAACCATTAGGCCAAGCCTATATAGGGTATATGTATTTTTAAGTGAACAAAGAAAACTGGCAGGAGCAGCATTTGAACCCGCGAACTCCGGATTACCGTACCGGTGCTCGACCAACTGAGCTATCTTGCCCTATATGTTGTAAGTGTCTGGAGGGGGGCTCTAGTCAGAAGTCATAAACCCATAATGCCGTATAACCAGGGTTCACGCCCCAATACGATACAACCTGGAAGCGACATTGTGGGGATCACTCAATGAGGACACGACTTTTTATCTTATAATATCATTACAATTGACTAGGTAGATTTGTACATTTTGAAACGTTTAGTAACCAAATAATTATTGGCCAGTTTGGAAATCGAAACTGATTTTGTCACGATCCAAAACATTCCTAGTTTAAATTTACAAAGCGGGGAACAAACAAGACAGTTACAAAACACAGAAGACAACATTGTGTCCAGTACCATAATGACAGATTGCTAATTTGTGGCTAATGAGTATGCGAAGTGATGGCAGGATCCCGGCTAATCAAACGCCGTTCGTATCTCCTAATTGCTGCCAATTTGACCTGACAAGCAAATGACCTCGACGTTTTGAGGGCCTATTTGCAACTGCCGTGAATAACGAGGGCCAGCGAGATGATCTAATTAAGCCCCGGAAAACATTTTGCATTTCCACCGGTTGAAGATAGGCAGTCGACCCGCTAGCTATAGCTGAGGTCCGGCATGCAACACCTGGGTTTTCTCCAACAAACGATCTCCGGATTTCATCAATTTCTGCCACATCAATTAAATTATGGGAACATGGTCCCCTTTCCGCCGATTTCAGACACCTCGGACGGACATATTCATTGAACCAAATACGTGTGATGTTGTTTAGAGTGATGTAGTTTCTCGCAGCAGAGGCGTCATATTAAACTACGACTGGACACGTAGGCAAGCGTTTGAATTTAGCAAGATTGCCCATGGCTTTAGCATAAGTACTGTTACCCCTGATCGGAGGGCCATAACATTATTCATATGAGGGTCTGTCCACACTAAAGCGAACATTTAGCATTAAAAGATAGCAATGGGAGTAAGATTGGAAGAGGGACATCAAATCAAGTATTTTGCCCAAATGTTTTTCTGATGCTTTCCAGAGCTGTGAGTGATCACACTGACACAAAAATAGGATAACACTCTGGATATATAAGAAATTAGAGGGTCATCTTCAAGACATTATGTTTGTAACATGGACGGACATTTCTTTATTATTGACTGGAAAAAAGAAAGAGGAATTTAGTAACATTCCAAAATGTTGTTCAGTTTACATCTCTAACAATGTCAGGATTGTTATCAGTGGAAATTATAAATTGTTGGGCTGGGGTATTTAAACAAAATTAAGATGTGATATAAATTATGTTCAAACATGGACGGACATTATGTGACAAATGTCCGTCCAGAAATGTTACATGTTTGATATGTTACAAACATACTATCTTAAAGATGATTCCAGGTCTAACTTCTTAAATACTCCTTTAGATGTTGATTTTTTTGCTAAAACATACTTGTTGGTGGGTACTGAATGTATTGTAACAAAAATAAATGGAAAATTATTTTATATAACTACAATCTGAAATTCCTTTCCCGTGTCACACCAAAATGGGGTCATTAGTGTGTGGATAGACCCATAATCCCCCTTCTCAGTTCCGTGGTGATCAGACACCCTGATCTCAAAGCAAGCTGGATTCAAGCTGGGTTAGGATAAGAAACAACAATGAAATCATTAAGAGCGGTCCTTTTTATAGTGTACTTGGGCCTAGTCTATGGGAGATTGTTAAAGTAAAGAAACAATAGCACAGACAAAACCTTGTCCTCGGTCGTGATGCACGACTGCATATTCGATTCCGTTAACCAGTGGTCCATTCGTGACGTACACCCGCGCAATAACGATAGCTAGTCGAACTATGGTGTCACTGGTCCTCACTTGACACAGTTTAGTACGAGCAATGTTGCTGTTGATAACCAGCGCGACCATGCCCTGTGGGCTTGTTCCACTGATAAACTGAATAGCGCATCGGCTGTTCAAGACTTCAAGTTGAAGCCAACATCCGCCATGTTAACACTCCCAATACAATGGATTTGTCAACCTTGTCCACAGGGTCTACTTTCACCCTCGTTCTCCTTACATAGAGATCAGTGGTAAAATAGGAGTGTTAATATGACAGCTACTGGCTTCAGTTACCCGTACTGCGCGCAACGGTCAATGAGCTATCCAGTTTATATATAGAGATCAGTGGCTAGTTCAAAATGGCCGACTAGACGTGGTCGACTAGCCAGCGTTCGGGTAAAGTTAGTCCAACAATCGTTGACTGTAGTTAACCATAATCCTTGACCCAACTCGCTGTTTATTTGGGCAGATTTTACTTTAATACCTCTAAGCGCACGGCATGGGCGTAGCGATGGGGGTAGCTGGTTTGGACGTTCAAACCTCCATTAAATACCCCCACCCCAACCCAAAAAAGGAAAATAAATGGAGGAAAAGAAAAGGGGTGACGAAGTAATGAAAAAACAAACAATTGGAATATCCGGGGGGGGGGGGGGGGGGGGGTTCCAAACCCACGTGTTACGAATTTCTCACATTTGTAAAATCTCTAGTTTTTTCCCAGCTAACCCTCCCCCATAAAACATAATTTCTCGCTATGCTTTGAGTATAAAATCGGACCTTTGTTTTAGAGTGCGCACATTCCCGTAACACTATGACATATTTTGGACCTATCAATGCTATTTCTTCTTATTTACGTGAATGTTACAATATTGTTCACAACTTTACTATATTTTATGCGAAGATAATACACCGTGCCATAGTTAAGCATCAACTATAAGCCAACTTTTCACCTGATCCACGTGCAACAGACAAACCGTTCAGATTGCCACACAACCCCCCTGCGAGTGGACAAACTTTACCGCCAGAAGTCGGAAATATCACTCCGAGGTTTGCGTTTCATTCCAGGGGATCTGGCCCGTGATCTGATCAGGCAAGGGGCTGAGTCTCCCCCCGCTCTTTTTTCACGGCTGGAATTCCCCCGGCGACGGGGAGGAACACACGCTTTAGCGAGTCGCCCGTGGGCAAAACAGGGGCCCCTGCCACCGCATCATTCAGTGCAGACAGGGTTCCACCTGTACTTTGGCACCTCCATCTCCCTATCTCCCCTCCCCCGTGACATTAACTTTCATGTTACACTTTTCAAGACGTGACCCTTGCTATAGTGCATTGACATAAGACGCCCTCTGTTGCGATCAAGGCCCAAGTTCATGGAACTGAAAGCACTAAAGTCTAAACGAATATTTCCGTTAAGCAAAAATCAGCCGGGAACCAGTCTCATAGCGCTATATATCACATGCTTTTTAGGTAGGCAACCAGCTGGTTTTGAAGCAAATACTTTCTCTGCTGAGCAAAGTTTGTGCTGAGCAGCCCCGCCCCGTATTGCGGTCAAAGGTTAAAGTGTGATCCAAAACTTACCCAGTTCTACCAAACATTTACCGCAGCACCATGCAGAATTTCCAGGCATTCTAAGGAATTGTTGGAGCGCGTGCGCAAGAGGTATTTACTATTTAATCTTAAAATATGGTATTTTTGTTGTCAAACTTAGCAGTCAACACTTTGTATTCTGGAACAATTTCAGCAGTGCAAAAACTGTGGTGTTGGAGTTTTAACACCAAGTTTTTGGTGTTAAGATTAGTGCTAATATAACACCAGCAACTACATTTACAACAGGATGGATAATGTCTATTCAGATAAGTTTGTACAACGTAAATGAAACACCAATACCGGTGTTCGAAATTTAGGTGTTGAGTAAAAACAATACCCTGATCCAAAGTAAATACCACAGCAGACTTAAATGACTTAAATGACTTAAATGTTCAAATTCAAATCAAAATTTTAAAATGGTTGTTTGTTTTCCAATCCTTTTATCCTTTCCGACAATAAACACCACAGCTGACTTAAATGATGATATTCTCAGTGTTTAAATTAAAACCAAAATCAAAATTGTTTTTGCTTTTATTCTTGCAATTAAACTCCAATAGATGCTCAACTGACACCAGGATTTTCTCAGAAATGTTGGGTTTGGTGTAATCTTAATTCCGGAGCTGAAGCTTATAAACATCGAAATCCTTGTCCCACCCCCCCCCCCCCAAAAAAAAAAACCAACAAAAACAACATAACGAAAACAAACCTCAAAAAAACACCCAAAAAAACAATAAAAAAAACAACAACAAACAACAAACAACAAAAAACAAAAAGACAAAATAACAAATAAAAACAAAAACAGAAACAAAACAGAGGAAGGCTTAAAGTTTTACACCGACGGTGTATATTCTAACGCCACAGTTTTACCCTAAGCCGTAAAGCTGGTGGTGGGTTGTTGAATACCGCACCAGAAAATCAAGTAAAAACCAACAGCTGGTTACAACTTACAAACGCAATCAGGGAGAGCAAATTGATGTATAAATCCCACAAATCATGATCTCACATTTCGCGCGGACGTTCACCTCTCCAATCTTATCCCAGCAAACTTACAAACACCAGACTAAATCAAAACCATATTTGTTCCCCCTTCTTCTCCTTCCTTTCCATTCCTCAAGATACTGGGGGACGAAAATCAATCCAATTGGTACAGGGGCGATCCACAGTCGTATTAAATCCACCCAAATTGATGAATGGGAGCCGATCCTGATTAAGCCCAGCATTTTTACGAGCTTCGCGATGCAACCGAGCTCTGAAATTTTAAACAAAACTGATTGAAAACAACCCGGACCCCGGTAAATTCTTGGCGGCCCGTACAGACGCTCGAGATTTTCCCGCCTTCTTTGCAGCTGATATAGAGCAGACGACCACCGTAACAGTCGCACTTGACCTTCGACCCCACGCCGCCAAAATAAGATTGTGGGTTTAAAGTTTTACGGTAGGAGCGTTGGCGAAATGGAACCCATAGGCACATTTCAAAAACGCTCTTTTTTCGTTCATTTTAAGAAATTTGCAAAGTGTGTGTGGTCACCCCGGGGTGACATCCAGCAACAAGTTTGAAGTTGCACGTCAACTTAGAGGCAGGTGCCACACCCCCAGTTATTTGAATTACAATCCAAAAGCTTACTTGGTTTAATTAAAGACATTGATGGTTTCTAACACACTGTAAACCTATTATGTCTTGCAAGCTGTAACTTTGAAAAAGAACCACAAATGCACTACCGGTAGATTATTGTGGGTGAAAAAATCTCCAAAATCAACATCATTACGATTGGAGGATGAATAATGTGTTTTCAAAATCGTTCTTCCTAATGACAGAAATGTTCAGATTTAAGTGTTTTCTCGAAGAGTTGAATATCTATTGCGCTGAAACTTTAGGCTTATAAACATTATCTTCTTTTGAAATTGGACTGCTTTTTGTTAAACAAAAACGCGAAAAGCAAATGCCTTTACTCGACGAAATCCAACCACTTATAAATTACATGAACCTATATCCCTTAAAATGGACGGTCGAGTCTGGTGTGCACAACCAGTGCACTTATCTCTCCAGTTATGCAGAACAACTAAGATGTTAATCAATACATTTGCTTTTGCTCTAGTATTTAAGGTATGACGAATCCTACACTCGAGGTAGCCTAATTTCACTTCTGGAGATTTAACTGATACACTTTTATTTGTTAGTTTATGTTTGTTTAACGCCTTTCTCTCTTCTATCTCTTAAAAGTTAGAGTGGCCAATTTTTCTTCATGTAGGTTACGACCGTTTAATTTATCAACAGCGATACTGGATTAATTTAAACAACTTTTGAAATGGTTAGGGCACTCTAAATTGGTGTCTTTCGGAATTTAGCCCTCTGTAGTCATAATATAGTGAGTTGGAGTTAAAAATGAGAATCTAAGTACGTTCACGATTTGTTTCCCTGATTGATGCAATGTTTTATATGTCTGCACTAGTAAGCAGGAGGTCGTGGGTTCGAGTCCCATCAGAGTAAGCCTGTGAATTTTCCCCCACGTATATATTACAGCAGACTCTCGAAAAGCACTGAGCACACAGTGCTTCGTACACTACCCCGACAAATGCAAAAAAATATTATATTCTTCTTTTATCATCCCCCACGCAAATTCCATCTTCTCACTTGATTTATACAAATCTCCCAATTGGACTCATGCGTAGCTGCAGTCATAGAGGGGTTTTGCCAGTGAAATGTTGTAACAATGTATTGAAAAAGGTTTACCATGCCTGCAAAATGGAAACAAAGACATTACCCTCTAACATGGCTGGTCTATTCAAATTAAAATGTATTGTACACATGCTGGAAGAAAGACAGCCGCAAGCAAAGCAGTTTTCCCTCTACTGTCTTTTATCTAGCTAAACGAATGAAATGCTAAACTTGCGCAGAGAGCGGGCGCTATTACGAATCATAATAGGAGCCCCAAAAGACCCGTGGTGTCCTGCCGTCAAACGACGCGCTCGCCCCGCTGTCTGGCTGGCCGAGTCCCGGTACTCCCGTCGGCTTTCAACGACACTCGCCTGGCTATTTACATTTCATATCAACACAAATCGAGCCAATAAAAGCCACGCACTCGGCATATCTCATGACACATCTTTTATCTAGTGTATTTTGGTTTCGAGTTACGAAAATCCGGAGTGTTTATATCTGGCGAGGACGCAGAACAATCGGACAGTTATTAGAAGATACAGGTAAAAACGAATTAAAACGAAACTCAAAACTTTCGTGTTTGTGAGTTCTTCCAACGTTCCCATTTTTCATGGGCGGCATTCTGCTTGGTCTTTCAACTACTGATGGGTTACTTAATCTTTTAAAGGTATGAGATAGCTTTGGTGGTAAAATTGATTAGTTTCAATCTGAATACTGTTTATAAAGTTTCCCCCGGGAAACATCTGCATCCCAAATGCTGTCATCAAGACCTCCAAAAACGCCATGATTGTTTTGATTTCAGCAATCTAAATAAGCACGTACGAGCGTGCACAAAATCGCTGTTAAAACGACGATTTTCCACCATTTCTTCGTGACTCGGATGACGGATTGAGCTTAAACTTTTACAAGTTTGTTATTTTATGTTTCTGTTGAATCCACTGTGAACACTGCTTGCAAAATAATGTCTCGTCGGCTCTACCAAGGCCACATCGCAGAAGCTGTGAAGGCTAGTTTTCAAAACACCAATTTGATTTCTCTCACGGCAACTCTTGGCCATAAATTTGCCACGAACGAATAAATCTACACCAGCAAACCCGCAATACCCATACTGCTGCATTTAGTGAGATCTGATGCCTAAGTGTAGATTGACTTGAGAATCTGCCAAATTATCCATTTTCCTTGTTAATCAAGCGACTAATTATTGTCTTTACGCCACCACAAAACCCGCTGATGTCACATTCTGCCCACACCGTTAAACAAACTGAAAAAACATGCTGAACGGTACCCCAACAGTGACACAAAAGACAATAATTCAATGACATAATACAATATCATCAAACAAACACTTTAAGGGATTTGACGGGAACACGTTAATTGTTAACCGTCAATTTTAATTGTTTGCTTTTTTAAAGATAAGATCAAATTGAAAATCTGGTTGAATATCGATCACCTGCAATTGACCACAATTTAGCTCCAAATATAAAGATGCATGCAGAACCATGGTACTTTCCAATAGAAACCGACTGACGAAAACCGACATTTCACAATGCACTGTTCTATGTATTGCTGTAGGCCTAAATGCGTAGAAACTACCCGCTTAGGCGAGATAGTACCGAAGTCTGACGTCAGTTAGCGCGACAACTGGATCCAAACAAATGTAGATTTCGACTGTTCCTTTGTTAACAGCCAGTCATGCAAACACATTGACACAAAGTAACAAAAGTATTCCGGTTCCAAACATTGCACTGACGTCATCACTTCGGTACTCTATTTTAAAACGTTGATACGGTAATCCAGAGGTCGCAGGTTCAAATCCCACTCCTGCCTGTTTTCTTTGTTCACTTGAAAATTTTAACTATTTGAAAAAAGAAGTTTCAGGAACTGGTATGGAATGCATATGCCATAGTAAAAAAACGGGGGATGGCATGTGGTTAGGCCTGAAAATAGAAATCGACATTCAAAGAAAAGTGGAATATAGAGCAAGAGTTTCTAACGATAAAATGACCAATATGTCAGCAAAGTCATAATGACGGCACGGGTAACTTAGCATGGTTAAAAAATGACGTGGATGTGTAACACCTGTTTCACACACTCTCATAATCTTTTTTTTTTGGGGGGGGGGGTTATTTTGGGGGTTTTGTGGGGGTTTTGTTCTGTTTTTTTTTTAGTTTTGGTTTTTTTAAGCGAAGGCACGCAGTGCAGTGACAGCAACACGTGAGGGTCGAACGGCTCTTAGCCTCCGATTCGTTTTTTTTACGAGGTTCTGCCAAAGACATGCGGGTGAGTTTTAAGAGGCACTATTTGCATGCAAGGCTAGCGTTTATGAGGTCATGATGACGTGACAATGGATGGATAATGGTCTGCACCTGCTGAAAGAGGGAAACAAAGCTGATTAAAATTATTTTTAAATACCGGCATCGTGGATCGAAACAAAGAGGGTGGGTGAATACAAGAAATAACTATGTGCACATGTTTAGATGTAAACTGATATAGCAAGAAAGTGTTTAGAAAAGTGTTTTATTGCTAAACATTGTATTTACAGTGTAGGCTTTCGTGAAACCGATTTTATTTGGTTGAGGACGAATCATTATAATACTTCTTTTTAGATTCGGGATTGTTAAAGCTTAATTAATGTTTCAAGTTTATTATCTGTCAGTAGGATAATTGAAAACTGCTGCTTAAATTGTTCTTTTTGTTTTGGAATGTTCCAACCAAAATCCATCGAAGACAGGAATGTTCCATGTTCGGATGACAAGTTCTGAAAAGCTTTTCCATCTAGTTCAATGCCCAAACTACAACGGTGCAAACCTAGCAAATGTTGTGAGTGGCTTTCCACGTCACTGTATAACCATAGAGCTATATAGGGTATAACCAAGAACGGTCAGCTTCACAAACAGACCGACGCGCCATCTTTAGAATGAGAGACATGACACAAAAATGCCTCTACAGAATGAAACTGTAGACAAGATGTAGGCCTACTTCCTGACGACGAAACATGCATAGATCTTGTCAATCTTTCAACGTTCCGCAACTCTGCTAGCCCCTCCACTATCTTAGCGATTGTTTAGTCTGATGGGGTGACAAGTGACAAATGTGAGATCGTCTTCTCACTTTCTGCTTTAAAATGTCACAGAAACCAAGGACAGTGAGATCTTTGGGGAAAAGAAGGAGGCATCTGGACTTTTTGGACTATGCGATAATACGTCTCAAGGTCGGAAGATACTTGCTAATTTTATCAGCAGTAAACACATCGCTGTACATCCCATGCCGCTTGGGAGGCCACCCACCTCATCACCCCACCCTCTCCACCAAAAAACATAAGCAACTAAAGAAACAAAAACAAACCGTTGCTCAAAGAAATTCGAATAAATACACACAAACAGTGGGTAAAGCTGTAAACTTGGTGGGTTATGTGTCATGGAGTCATTATTAATACTCTGAATAAGTGCATCTGTTACTCAATCAAACACACAATGTTTATGTGAACAGGTCGCGGCTAATTCCTCTAGCTTTCATTTTAACTGTCGTTAAATCATTTTTTATAAGACAGTTAGGCCTATACTCGTGTTTTCCACGCAAATCTTATTTGGTCCAAATTTGGAGCTATGTGCAGGTAATCAATTTTCAGCAAAGATTTTAATGTTTGACTAAAAAGTAGCTAAACTGCGCTCTTTTACCTTAAAAAGGCAAACAAATCGAAAACCGACAGTTTAAAATGAACGCGTTATTGACTATTAAAGTGAACTTCCATTGCAGTAGATTTGACTAAATGCATCGGCATTTTATAGGGTATGGGTTGAGCAGCCGTGAGAGGGGACAAACACAGGCTGTTTTGGCGCGAATATTGCCACCAGATGGCGGGAAAATGAAACAAGAATTAAGAAAGCATCAACGCAGAACACGACGATATTATGCCGTCACGATCACCGGCATGCCAGGCATTTTGTGTATCAGTCACGTATAGCTAGCTTGGAAACATAAAAAACTCAGAAAAAGGTTTGTCTTTCACCATCCAGCCGCCATATGACCGAAATATGTTGCGGATATATTCTTTGAAGACTTTCCCTCGACGAAACAAGGTTTATGGTCCACTTTTATTTCAGGTTGGTCGTTCGATTGTGTATATACAAGGGTGGTGCACTTTTGTGGAATGGAAGTACGAAATTCCATACTTATAATAAAATGTACAGGGCGGATCCAGGCTAGGATTGTTTGCAGGGGGGGGGGGGGGGGTTCTGATTCCTTTTTCGTACATTTGCCAAAACAGTTGACTCCAAAAATGTTTTGGGGGGTTGGACACACTTTCTTAACATTGGTGGCGCCATTTATTTAACCTCTTTGTTTTGTTCTTACCCGTAAAAAACGCAAAATAAGACCTTTACATGGTTTTGCTTTTCTTTTCTGGTTTGCTACGGTACTTCAGGCGTAGGCCCTTACCAGGAAACCCCCCTCTGGATCCGCCCCTGATGTAATGCGGGAATAAAATGAACTGTTGATCAATTGAGAAATTGGAGGAAAATATTCAGGGGGGAAAATGCCAACTCTAACGACGGAAAGCGCAACTTATTCTCTTTGTCTCAGATTTCTGAGAAACAAAAAACAAAATTCCACGGAGTTGCCCAAGGACCATAATAGAAGATTACAATACACTTGGAAATTGGTCATTCAATTGTTTCTTAAACTGTTCTGTTTGTGGCAATTTTATCTGTATGTCAATAGAAATTATCAACAACGATACTGACAATTTGGGAGATCGCCAACATAGGGCAAGATAGCTCAGTTCGTAGAGCGCCAGTATGCTATTCCCGAGGCCTCGGGTTCGAATCCCGCTCCTGCCAGTTTTCTTTGCTCGCTTTGAAAATTCGATACAATTATGTCAAAAAAGCCCTTCCTCGAGCATTGTATAATAATCTGAATTTGATTCACAGCTTTGGGATGAATTGAGAATTTGTTTGCAGGACTACAGCAGTGTGCGTAAACCTTCGACCTGTGTATGTAAACCTGTTCATGAATACCAAAATGGTTTGCCAGGGGCGTGATGTCATGTTGTGTAATATTTTGAACCGAACTAAAATTACAGTCCATGGTTAAAAAAATCGACGTAAACTTCATGAACTGGACTTCAAAATAGAAGTACTTCCGATATTTAGTTACTATTGTAATACTTTGATTTCGTTGCCACAGAAAGTACATGAAAACCATTTAGGGCATTTCTCAAACCCTGGCTTGTTGGACTCGGGTTTCGGCTTCGCGAAATTTTATGTTTCCCAGATTTGGCAAGATCTTGGATACTGTTTTTGCTACATGTATATCAAAGTCTGATGTTTTAATCCGGAGCCAGAGTCTGTATTCAAGGCTTCAGATTGGCAAAGGGACTGGGAATAGCTGGAGACGAAGCTGAAACCCAAGCCGAAGCCAAGGTTTGAGAAACGCCCTTAGAAAAGGCCTAATAACGACACAAAAGCATGCGGACGCGGTCACACACACTCTCTTCTACGGTAACCCTTGCCCACTCATCGAATATACGTAGAACTTGGAAGAATTTTACGTTGTGATATAAAACCAGCAAGGAAATACAATGTGAAGTGTGGTAGACAACAATTTAATAGAATCTGAAAAAAATCATTTAAAGCATAAAAATCGATCTCATAATTAATCATTCTTAACAAAGGGCTATTGTAGTTCTTTTTTACATAAAACCGGCAAGAAAAGATAATGTGAAAGATGTAGAAATTGATGAAGTTTCTTGTAGCTACGAAAGCTTGTGCCATAATTTTAAGTTTAGTAGAGCTACCTTCAATATTTATCTGTATCTTGCTGGCTTATAAAGACGGCTGTAAACAAATTTATTCATAGATTTTTTCCAACAGGGTGAAGTAACGCCTTTGATTTTCTTCTAGATATATCACAGGATCTTTGACTCATGATTATGCATTTCATGTTGTCGAAATAATACGTCGAATTTCCGTGCCAATAGGAAATGCCAAGATTCCGAAGATTACGGTACTACTGCAGTTCATCGAGTGTTTCACGCGGGTAGGCCCACAAGTCCCCCCAACCGGACCCGTTCGCTACCTGACTTACGAAGTGGTCATGGAAGTTATGTTTTCGTCCTTCTATCCCCTTCTCTCTCTCGCCAAAACCTGACACGAAATTAGTGACGTTATTTCCCCTCACTCCTGACAATTTACAAGTTGAATCGCGGATAAATTTATCGTCCTTCTCGAACTCTCCCGACCCCGGCATTCCGGCAGGAATGGAGGAGCAGATCGCCGCAAAACAACAGCCCAAGACTACCCCAGGTAAATCACCGCCGTTCCGGGCTGTTCGTTATTCTAAACCCTGACCCCTGTTTGTTTATCATTTTTCTTTCGATCGGAGGGACATCCCGGAGATATAAAGGGGAACAAAAGAGAGGGACGTAAACCTTTGTGGAGAAGAGTTCAAGAGCATGGGTTGGGGGAGGTACTCGTGATGTTCAGGAATGCCAAGAAAAGATAGTTCGTGTGCGTGAACCACTGCAGGCTCGGAGGGGAGAGGGGGTGCTGGAAAGAATTTGTCTCGGGAGCCAAACTGTTTTGGTTATTTGAAGAAATATGATTGCATCTCGAACCAGGCCACTTGTAGTTGGTCTTTAATGATGGTCTTGTTTAGAACGACGGGGTGAAAACACATCACGTTAGGGCACGTTTGATGCGTGTTGTTTATTGCAGTCATAAAGAACTGACTTTTTCTATTTATAAAAAAAAACCTTACGAAATTACATCCGAAGTATATCATAATTGGGGGTAAAGAATGATGCAAGTAGCGATTCACTTATGGTTTGTGTAAACAAAATACATCGGTCAACGAACATCTGACAAAATTAGACATACAATCAACCAAACTTTCAAAAACGTAAACAAAGTACAAAATGCTTTCACGTAAATGCCATGACAAGACTGAGGAATCTAGCCTGTGTGAAACAAAATGTAAATCAACATGCTGTACATGTAGCGTGCGAATTCCTTAAACAAGCGTAATTCCAACCACTCCTTAAAGGTAGTATACAACATTTGCAAACATCAACAAAACCAAAAATACCGAATTATTATGAAACATCTTGCTGGACTGTAAGTAAATAACAATCTCAAGCATCCTGTGAAATCATGGCACCTATAGTGTGCTGTCATTTTCAGGAAAGGTGGAATTTTTGTATCAATTTCCAGCGATTGTCGGCCGACCATCGTTGGAAATAGTCTAGTTCCCCGACCTGATAATTCCCTGACGTCTATAAATTGCTCCGTTTTGTCTGAAGTAGGGTCAGGGAACCAGACTACAAGAACAGCATTTTTCCCCTCCCGTTTTCTCTGTTTTCCCAGCATCTATGCTCAGAAAACTTTAAACAGGTCATGCAGTGTTACAGTATTTGCTACAAAATACTAACCCCCAAATCCATTCATTTCTGAAAATTACAGCAAAAGCAAATGTTGTATACTACCTTTAAAGGAAAGACTTCAAATTAAAAGCAAAATAATTGTTTACAATTACGTTACATGTAAGGAAAAAAAACACCTCACAATGTTTGGCCACGTTCTAAAAAAAATGCCACCCGTTACGTTATTCTGGCATAACAGACCTCTCTTGATTTGGTGAACAGGAAAATAATGTGTGTTTAGTTTGTGAGTAATAATGCACAGATTCTGCATCATTCCTTTGAAAACGAAAGGCCGGTATAGATGGTTTGCCTGCCACTGGCTCTGCATGACCAACAGAGGGCGTCAAAGGTGCAATTCCTTGACGTACCGGTAGTTTTGGACGGGCACGAAATATTGGTGTAGATAAATTGCCGAAAGGGTTAATATACGCGCATCGAAAATGATCCAGTCTTACAATACTTTACACAATCAGCTAAATGCATCTGCATGCCAATCAAATCACGCAAGTCCTGCATGATACAAACCTGCGATATAAATACATTAAAAACTATCAATTATAACTGTGTTTATGTATAATTCGTTCCTCCAAACAGACAAAATCAAAACCTCTCTCCTTTTCCTTCTTAATTGGTCGTGCATGATTTCCAAAGCCAACGACCCGACCACGCAGCCCTTGAACCATCAAACGAGATATTACACGCGCAACCGGCAAACCGGGCTCAGTCGAGTCTACCCTATGCACAGCATTCTCCAAGTATGATTATTTACACAATTTGGACTTTTCCCGATGTAGCTTTCCCAGCGTGGATTTCTTTATTTGTAGACCGGTGTTAGAGCTCCGTAACGCGGGCATTTCGCTCGTCGGTCGGCCGGTGTGCGCTGCGATGCGGCGTGTTGATGACACTGAACGGCTAGGTCCTCTCGGTCTCTCGATTAGACCATACCGGGTTGAAATACCGGGCCCAGATATTGTCAATAAACGATTAAGATCGTTGAGCCTGGCACATGGCTCATAATGGTTGGACTAATGAGCCACGGCCAGGCTCCGAGATGATCCTGCACTCATAAATTTGTGATGAGAAACTTGAAACGGCTTCGCTTCTTAATCTGGATGAGTTTGATTTTGTTTCTGGTGGTGAAAATGCCAAAGTTATTTTCAAGAAATTGTTCAATGGATAGGTGGTATTAAACAGAAATAAGTTGACAAAAATTGACATCATCAGCAGGTTGAGGCAGCAGTAGCAGCAGCAACAACAACAAAAACAAAAACAAAAACAAAAACAACAACAACAACAACCACAACAGCAACAGTAGCAGAAACAGCAACAACAGCAACAACAGTAACCAAGTTCGTCTAATTCGTGATGGACTACTCGCAACATTTTCGTGCCACATTTGACGTGGAAGAATAATCGAGCTGTTTTGTGATCATCGTTTTCTCTGTACATCAATCTCTTTTCATAACCATTATAATGCTGAACGAAAATCTATCTCCAAACAGCATTTCTGTAGTTAATCAAGCAGCAAGTTTAGTAACTGCTTGTGGGAGAAAGGAAATAAACTTCCTGAAACTGAAATATTGTATTCCGATCGTGGGAGTGTCACAGGGCGGGAATGTTAACTATTTTTACTGACACTTTATTCTTCGGTCATTTTCAATCAATCTTGTATTCCAGACATTTTACAAGACCTCTGACCTTCCATTTTGCCCCAAAGGTCGTGGATTAATCACCCTGGTTTTTTCTCTTTCTTTTATATTTGTGGCCTTTTTACAGATGTCGTGTCAAATGTTATTACTTGCACATGTTTACGTGTCCTGACTGAGTGCCCGGTGTGTGATATTGAGGGACCGTGTCTGAAGCGGTCAACATGCCGAGGCAATGGCGTAAATCACGGCCGAGGCATTCGGCAGATGTGGCCTGGTGGTTGGGCTGAGGTCGTGCCCGTGTGTTGTTTTGTTCTCGCTCGGCTCGCGAGGCCGGCTTATGGAAACGAATTGGAAGGGGGACGCGCGGGGGTGCGGTCAACGAAATGGCGAGTTTGTTCCCCGAATCGCCGGCTTTTTGTGATTTATTCGTGTTATCTTGGCAAGAAGTGACCCGATTTATAATAATCTAGAGTTCGGGAGGTTCAAGGGGTGAACTTCAGCTTCAGTTACGAATGTACAGTTGTACTTTGTCAAAAAGGCAAGCCTGACAGGCTCGTAGTTAATCGTCACCGTTTTCACGAAGAGACACACATGTGGATTTTGAAGAAAAGGCATTTTCGAGATAATCGCAAGAGAAGTTTCTCCTATTTTAAAACTGCAAAAAATACTACTTTGCAACAACTTTGTGCAGTAAGGAAACATTCACATGATTCTATGAGAGGTGAATTTTTACGTGAACCCAGTAATTAGAATTAGCACGACTGTTAATTAGCCGAAATTAATTAGTAAAGATGTGTGTCTATTCGTGAAAACGAAAATTCAGGTTTTCTTACATTGTGGCTCATTCTGTTCAACGTGTTTTCCATATGGAAGGGGCATGCGTGTTTACGTGCGCGCAGCTGAGAATGTAACAAAGATGTGTGTCTCTTCGTGAAAACGAAAATCTCGGTTGACCTACTTTTACGCCTTTCCGTGCAATACGATTTGTACGCGTTCAAGGGGCAGGCATCTTTGTGTCTCTTCGTGAAAACGCAAAATTTAATTATCGAGATGTCTGCCCCTTGCATAGTTAATGTAATTTGGAAATTAATGATGTTTTGCTTACAGAAGCATGTCAAAATGGTTAAGTAGAGTGTTTTAAAGCAAAATAGTGCAAACAATAGAAATCGAAAAAATTGTCATTTTTGACATGTGTGTCTCTTCGTGAAAACGGTGACGGTTTGAAGTAGGTCACGACTCATCATGCAGTGTGAATATTTCACGGGAATAACGAATAGAAAGTTCTCCTGTTCAATTCTGAGATCTAAATGCACATCTTTTAAAAAGAATGCATCAGCACAATGTTAGGGACCAAGAAGCAGTCGAATTCATCAGCAGTTTCTAAATCTTTCTCATTTTTCTGTATTCTTATTCTTATGCAGGAATATATATTGTAGGCATCACCTTTACTTTGAACAGGCTCGTGATTAACGGCCAAGGTTTAGTTTTATTTTAGGATCACAATATGGCTACCTGTTATTAAAGATTCAAACAAATATTTGCTGAAAATTGATTATCTGTTTGAAAACCTCAAATTTGGCCCTCAATATGGCTTGTATGCAAAACTACCGTTATCAGTAACTTTCCAATAGAGATTGACTGATGAAAAACTCTTCAAAAGTAACATTCCTCAGTTAACTATAGTTTCAAATGTAAGCTAGACCATATCTTTAATGGTATCAGAAAAACCGCATTCATTTTTTTCCTGGGAGAGTATTCAGTACAAGGTTAAACGAAATATAAGATTTGTTAAGCTGTAGGCCTACTGGCATGCTGTCCAAAATTCCATAATTTCGGAAAGATTTGCTGTGAAAATTTCATGTGGGGATTTTCGCCAGTTAAGACGCAGCCAAGTCGAATTACATTGGGTATGCGAGGGATATACATGGGTATGATCCACCCGTTAAAATACCCCTCTGTGCCACCGGAGGGAGCAAAGGTCAGAGGGCGAGAGTGCCACTGTTTGAAGTGAAGGTGTCAAACACTGGTCTGTGAAACACTCGAATGCCAAGATGTTTTGGAATTGAATAGTGTCAATGAAATATTCTGATTTTTCTTTTAATCATGCAAGCAATTACTCGGAGCTGATCTCCCGAAATTGTTCAAGCTCAAGCCGTAGAATACTATCCTTGGATACAGCGATAGGTGAATATTTCGAAGTCAACAAAGGTATTTATTGGACAGATTTCTGGCACAAAAAGGGTCAGCGAGGAATGTACTGATGTGTTATACAATGTCAATTGTTTTCATTATTTCACAAACAGGGCCTACACCTAATTGCTTCAAAAGCATGAAAGGACAAAAGCCGTTTCATAAAAGTCTCTGGAAGACAAAAATCGAATTATCACAGCTCGTAAGACAACTCGAAAAAAAGCCAGATTGTCCTTGTATGCGAGCCACCTGATTGGCCAAGTCATACATAGGCTCTGCACCTGTTTCCATCACTCAAACATGGTTGCCATGAACTGGACCAATCTGACCAATCACGTCTGAATACGAGGCTATATAAATACAGACTGCATGCAAAGCTTGGCCTCCATAATAATTGTCTGAGACAAAGCTAGTGCAAAGGACATTAACAGCCATTTGTGTCTGTCCATACAATCCAAAAGTACAAATCTGATCAATACTGCACAAAGTAGTATTAATTCTGTATCAAAGAAATTCAGAAAGAATGGGACTGGTATCAAACAATTGGATTTCCCATTTCTTCTTGCTCAAAGCGAAGAAAAATGGCTACTCAGCTTTCTCTCTGAAGAAACTAAACGGCAAATGGTTACAAAGAACATGGAGGAAGGAAATACAGAAACAAAAGTGATTGCCACACCTCGAAATTGTAACAAAATATGCTGATTTCTAATTAATATATATAGTTTCTCGCACTAGTTCGCGCGAACACTTTCAACGAGGAATGTGTTTGTGTATTAACCTTTGGTGTAAAGGGTATGTTGTGTAATTACAGTCACATCGATGTCAGACGCTGCTGGTGTGAAATTAATACTTTCGAAGAACAAGAACTAGAAAAATCTGCATTATAACTGCGCCTTTAAAGAGGTTATCATCTTTGATACAATTTATCCCAAGACCTCCAAAAACGGCCCGGCTTATTTCGATATCAACAATCGAAATACGCCCGTTTACAAACATTCAGAAAATGTTAAAATATAATGGTTTTTCATAATTCTCTCATTACTCAGATGACGCATAGAGCTCAAACTTTCACAGGTTTGTCTTCAGATTATTTTATGTCGAATCACACAAAGCATGAACACTGCTTACAACGGTGTTACCGGCTCTGCCGATGCTATATCATACCTTTAAGCGACTTATTATTTAGTGTTCGAACTTCAAGAATGCTGATGGGATATCAAGCTGGTTTGAGATTGTACGTGGAATTACTGGTATAATGGAGATACATAGTGCAATTAATGCCAAGGCGAAATCTGATATGATTGCCTATTACTGCGGCGAGTTGCTTGACCGTAGAGGCAACCGGTATAGCTACTCGTGTTTAGGTGGCTTGGAGGAATGTCGTGGGCACGGTGGGGAAACAATCTCCCTTTTCCTGCAAGAGAACTAACTTTTGCAAAAGAACGAGAGCAATTAAAGTAAAAGGTTAAATCAAACTTTCAAAGCTGTACATGTATTTAAAATGTAAACGCTGTTTGCCGTTACGAGGAACGCCGTAGGCATGGTGGGATTTTTTTTTGTCCTCGGCAAGAGAACAAAGTTTTCAGAATGAACGAGAGACAATTAAAAGAAAAAGTCACATTAAATTGTCGAAGCTGCATTAAAAAAATGATTACCGTTTGGGAGGAAGGTCGAATGCATGCTGGAGAAAACATACCGGTACCCCTTCCCCGGCATGATAGCTGAAATATGCAGAATGAACGAGAATCAATGGGGAAGGTCACATCAAACTTTCGAAGTTTCAGTTTAAAATTGATTTGATTGTTGATTTGCTTGTTTGTTGACTGATTAATATATATGTCAATGCATTGTAACAGCAAACCATTTAGAATTTTAGGTTTTTCAAAGTGGTGAACTTCTGAGATAATTTTGCAGGTGCGTCATGTGAAGTGACTAAATCAAACGCATTGAGGCAAATACTAATTGATTGAAATGTACTTAACGGGTTTCTATAGCTAATACAATTTTGTAATGATTTCGTACCACTCTTCATTACACAACTTATTCAAACACCAGAGTTGCTTGTACACTGAAATGTTATAACTATTGTGTATTTTCACCCTTTCATGTAAATCCGATACCAAGAAGTATACAAGAGACAAACATTATTTCATTAAGTTGAATCTTTCGTATCCAAAACTTCAATATTGTAAAGCACTGGGATACATTTAGGGTTCAGACTGAGGTGCGATCGCTTGGCCTTCTCCAAGACAGAGAAATAAACAAAAGTCATTGATGTAAACATGGGAGCTCAAGTAGAGAGAGTCCATGGTGTAAACAAAAAAGATATGTCAATACCGTTGGTACGTTCCTGTTAAGATGTACAATATACAACATGCAAGGAAGGATATTTTCGTTTAATTTTCTTGTATCCTTCTTTGTAATTTCTATCGCAGAGGAATGAATTAGGCCTACGTTCGTTCAGAAATTGCAAGACTTTTGATCCCATTTATATCACACTGTAAGTGTTTGGCAACAAATGAAAACAACAGCCAAATTCACATTAATGTTTGGATCATCGCTGTCATTACGACTCGGTTTTTCCATCCGTTTCGGCATTCCCATCGTATTTAATCAATTACGGTTCGTGCTTCGCGTATCAAAATGATATTCAATATACGAGGCCTTGTAGGGTTCGGTTAGCGTGAAAATCAATCAAAGAATAGCGGAGATAATCCCTCCGGAGCCCGGGCTGAAATCACCAGCCGTCCGGCGGGACGATTCCCCATCGGCAAATCGCCTCGGACTGCCAGCGAGCGTATAGAGCCAACGAAGATTCCAATTTGCGAGACAATATCTCATGCACTTAAGACAGATATTAGCAGGAGCAAACCCCAAGGAGACGGGCTGTTGATCTGAGCAAATTTTACAGAACTGCCAAGCACACAACAAAATTGCTTAGCACAACAAGTAGGCCCCTATTGCTTAGTAAAAACAGGTTACCGGCTAAAGGTTCATGTTATTCTCACGCTATACAAACAACAGCTGAACAAAGGTACAAGCAATTCACGTCACATGAACATTCGGTTTAGTGATGCTGTCTTTATCAAAGAATAATTTTCATGCAAAGCAAACGTCTTGTGCTTAGCAGCTCCGTGAAATTGCCTTCTGGTCTGACAGGCGAACAAGGATCTTGGATTTCAAAAACACGGTATTTTGTTTTCAGTTCCCAAGGATTACGGGGTGAATGTTTGGAATGGCGTAGGAATTGCAGTCGGCCCTTCTGATAATTACAGTCGGGGAGAGCGGCGTGGCTGGAGATGTCTTGAAACGTTCAAGTGAAATATTCCTGTTGACGTCTCAATGCCCTTTATCAAGAGAAGTGGAATTCGCGAAAGCCACTGCAGTTAAATTTCATAATCATTATCCTTGAGCCGGGAGTTTTATAGGCTTGTTTCTATTGTAATTTCTCAAACTTGGAATTTTTCATTCGTAAAATTATATATCCTTAGGGACCAGACAATATTTTGTAAGGTTGGTGATTTTCAAAAATTTCAATTCAATGGATTTTCCTCAACGAATTACGAGAGAAACGTGCATTTTGTAACGACTAAAAGCACTCACTACACTGTTTACTCAATCTGGTCTTCCTAAAATAATGTTTTATTGTATTTCGCGCGAAAATTGATGTACAGAATTAATATGATACAGGAACGGCGCGCTTCTAATTAACAATTCGAAAGTTATTAAATACATCCCCTTTAAAGACAGACCAATTCTTCCTGCGATGTGTACCAAAGTTGCGCTAATTGTTAAGGTGATTTAGGCTAATACCAAGTAATCTCATGTTGGGATATGACACAAAATTCAGCACTTGAGAACTATTTAAATTTGAATTTTCCCGTTAAACTCTGAAGAATGAAAAGGCATTAATCCCCGGCTAGTTAAACCACAGGATTCGTTCATAAAAGTAATATATATGTAAAATTGTAATCATGCCCTCTGTTTTACACTGCACTCTAACACATGTACAATTCCATATTTATTTTTATTTTAATTCTTTCTGGTAATGAAACCCGAGGATTCCTTAACAATGCCATGTTGTACTGCAGCTCGAAAACCCAAGGAAACCTGTAGAAGACGAAAAAATATGTTTCGTTTTTATAGAGATGGGAGGAAAACCCCAGAATGCTATTCCGGGGAAAACCCCACGGAATCAGGCAGAAACTAAAAACGCCAGTCCACATGTCGCCCCGGGCGGGATTCGAACCCGGACCACAGGGTTGGAAGGCAAGGAAAGTACCACTAAACCAACCTGACTCCCCAACGCGCAAGTAGCAATTAAACGCTGGTATTTTTTTGCATTTTGGATGATACAAATTTGGGACATTTCCTCGTTTTTGTGTCATCTCAAGGCTCAAGCTCCTCAAGTACCAGATTGTTTTATGGATATCGCCCAACACAAGGCCACTCAAGGTGTGAGCTACAAAAAGCATAAAAAAAAAAAAAGACAGAAATCACATTGATAGAAGGTAGAGTATTCACATTTCGTTTGAATTGTGAAAGATTATAGGTGGAAGGGAAGCCGGTTTATACAGGTAAAGAGTTCCAAAGAGAGGCAGTGCGATGGGGGAATGAACTTGAAGACTATCTCACAGTACCAGCCTTAGGAACAACAGTGAAAGGATGTGATGAGACAGCCAGGTGATTAGAGTGCCTGAAAGTTTGGACGGGGGAACTAAACACGAATGGCCACTGGAACACCTTCCATTAAACTCTTGCACATGAAACTCGACAAATGTTTAGAGTGTTACGAGTGTACATTATTTTGATTTCTTGGTTCAATACTAAACTTGTTATCGGATCGTTTGTTATTTTGAGAAGAGCAAAATGCGCAACTTCACTTTGACAAATGTCCACTTAAACCAAACCCATATTCTCCGAAGTTGTATACTGAATTATTCAAATGTCGATTTATAAACAACATGACAGATTTCTCATCAAATGCAGCCCAGAAAAGTTAGCAATTTCCAAATTTGAAGCTCGATGCGCGCGGTATGAGAACATACTCTCCGTGAAGAATGTCGCTAGCATTGTGGCTGGGTATTTGTCGTTACGCGGGCGGGTTTTCTTCGCTTAACAGAAGCAAAGGAAAGATTTACAGCTAACCGTGGCCTTGTCATGGTAGCCCCGCTACGAAATGACTTCATTTATAAAAGGTTTCGTAAATGTTTAGATTTGTAACAAACAGCACTAAATCCAGAGGACAACCGGTGGCGATTTATATTTTGGATTTTCCTTTGGAGGAAAGCCGACAACTCGAAAGCTTGATTTAGTGAGAGGGGGGAATTGGGTGAGGCCCGGGGCTTGAGAGAATCGGTTCATGATCGGATAATGGGATCTGGGAATTCATGTAAGGGGGGGGGGGGGGCTGGGGAGATGGAACTATCATGGGAAAAACTTTGGATTAGTGATGATGGCGCTGCAAAGCACAATTTCCTTAGGACGAAAAAGTCTTGCTTATAGTTTAACAGGTTACCAGCCAAAACCCGTGGTAATTTTCATGCTAAGCAAACAACAGCTGAATACCACCACGTGAAAGTTTGGTTGACATTCCTGTGTTTTTTTTATCAAGGAAGACTTTTCATATTTAGCAAAATATCTGTGATGATAGTGTTGCCATGTGTGGTAGACGGTATTGCTAATAAGCCAGTTGGGATTCGCAAAGGTCAAAGGTTATTCGGGATAAAATTGCTGACGTAATGTCACGCCATGTTACGCGAACGCCCATTCTGATTGAATTTAACATGTGCGCGTTGTGCGCACACCTTTTGCGTGCACACGCGCGGGTTAGGTCACGCGGGTCATTCGGGATAAAATGTCACTGTGCACATGAGCAGTTGAAATACCGAACTGGCTTATTGTGGTGGTGATGTTGGTATTGACAAACGCATGAAAAAAAACAACAACGATAACGACAACGACGGCGGTGACGATGGCAACGTATCGACGATCACAATGAATTGATGACACCGGTGACAATGATGGTGACAATTGTCATGTGGAATTTGGTGATGATGTCGAGTGTTAGCAAAATGAAGACAGATAAAGTGAATTCATTATTGCAACTAGTTGGCATGGGTGAGTTCCACGACGACTGAGTTATGGTAAAGCAGTCTGCTTTGTAGATACCCAACTATTACAATGGGCAGTCCACTGAGTCCAGCCACCATGACTCTAAATAACACGTTCATTTTAAGCGTCAATTTTCATGTTAGCCTTCCTTAAAAATTGAGGACAGAATGTGGCTACTTTTCAGTACAAAATTAAAATCTTGGTTGAAAATTCAATTCCTGTAATGTAGGCCTAATTTGTCCCCAAACACACTGCGAAAACCGTGGTGTTAAAATAACACCATCTATCATGTATCTATACTGAAACATTCGTCTAATATTTATACCACGCTGTTAATTTGAAAGTATGATATAACATTGGTATCGAGTTAATTAAACAGTTGGCAGCTGTGTTCATACTTTGTGTGATTCAACATATACATGAAATAACAAACCTGTGAAAGGTTGAGCTCAATCTGTCATTCAAGTAAAGAGAAAATGACGGAAAACTATATCATACTTTGTGTGATTCAACATATACATGAAATAACAAACCTGTGAAAGGTTGAGCTCAATCTGTCATTCAAGTAAAGAGAAAATAACGGAAAACTATATCATACTTTGTGTGATTCAACATATACATGAAATAACAAACCTGTGAAAGGTTGAGCTCAATCTGTCATTCAAGTAAAGAGAAAATGACGGAAAACTATATCATACTTTGTGTGATTCAACATATACATGAAATAACAAACCTGTGAAAGGTTGAGCTCAATCTGTCATTCAAGTCAAGAGAAAATGGCGGAAAACCATATTATGGAATTATAACAGTGGTTTTGTGTACGTTGATTGTGTGCTTTTTTCTAGTGTTATTATCGAGAAAAAAACATGGCGTTTTTGAAGGTCTTCAGATACAATTCTCTCGAAGATGACAGCATTTCAGATGGAAATATTTCCAAGGATTGTTACTAATATAGTTTTTAAAAACAGCTAGCTTTCAGACTGAAACTACTTTTTAATCATTACCAAAGCTATATCATAAACAAGAGCACTATGTGGCCACTCTTCACGAAAGAATACAAAAAATTTTTAAAAATCGATTATCTGCCCTAATCAATTATCTTGTCCAAATTCGACCCAAATATGTCACGCATGCCAAACCATGGGTGACTTTCCACGCTGCAAAACTGTGGTGTTTTAACGTAACACCAAGCGATGTCATATTGAACGAATGGTTCAGAATAGATACCGCGGGTGTTAATCTAACACCATATTTGTGAAAACGGCAGATAAAAATGAAAGTGTTAAATCAACACTTACGCATCTCTGTGCCAACACGTCAAAAAAAATTAAGATACTGCCAAAATAGACCAACTTACTATTTCCAAACTTCCCCCTAAAAATCCAAACTGATTCAAGATGCTTCCTTGCAGAGAGGGATAACGACTTCTTGGCATTATCCAGACCCGCAAAAGACATATGGCTACAATCATCTTGTTCACGGAAATGAGTTTCCGTGTTGTTCAATTCAGTGATTTTCCTGGGTTTCACAGCTGACAAGTCGGCGTCCGGTTTGCCGGGTTCTGGTCAATTTAGCGCAGCACGCCAAGCCCCGGCCGGGGACCCGAGGATTCACCAGAAAACACGGTGGGACAAGTAGGCCGTTTCTTGCTCTGTTCCTATGAGATCTAAGAACTGGGGCACAATTCGTGCAACTGCTAAGCACTAAAATTTGCTTAGCATGAAAAGTTTTCTCTTGGTAAAAACAGGATTACCAACCAAAATTCCATGTCCATGCGTATTGCTTGTGACTGGTATTCAGCTTTTGTTGTTTAGCGTGAAAATCACATGAACTTTTGGCTGGTAACCTGTTTTTTTCCCAAAGCAATACTTCTCAGAAATTGGCCCCAGGCTCTTACAGGCCATGCATGTGCCGACCTCACCACTTGTTTGCATGTGCCGACCTCACCACTTGTTTGCATGCTTTGAATTTTCTTCTTCTGAAGAGCCTTTTGAGAGCCCTGCAGTTGAGGGATTTAAAAGCTACAGTGTACAGCCTCAGTCGGGGATTTAAATCTGAGCATTTTGGAGGAATCGGCCCCTGGAATCGGCCTTATTTGGCCATGGACTCTTGGAGTGAAGGGATTTTTCATTATTTTTTTAAATGGACGATTGCGAATTTGGCTTACTGTTAGGGATGGTCTTAGGAGGTGTGTATTACGAAAATAAATTATCGGTCAAACCCTATTTATTGTAAAGAAAGAAAGATGATAGGTAAACATTCATCTTGGCGTACAGTTTAGCAGTAGCGAGGCCAGGTTCTGCTGGGGGGGGGGGGGGGGGGTGCAAAGGGGGAACAGGCATTTTCGAAATTTTCCCCTCAGATTTTGAGAACGAAATTTTTACATTTTCGTTAAAAAGTGTCGTGATTTTTTGTGGCCCTGAAAAAATAATTGGAAAAGTGCGGGAGGTGTGAGTTTGTATTGCTATTCAAACCGTGGACCTTTAACAAAGAGGACAATAGGGTCCACGATTGTGTCAAGGTCCACGATTGAAAATCGTGTACAAAACCTATGGGAAGCCTTCCGAAAAAGTTGAAGTACAAACAAAAGAGGGACAATATAAGGTCCACGTTGAAGGTGTTTACAAACATGTGTGTGTGTGTGTGGGGGGGGGGAGGGGTGGGGGTGGGGGTGGGGGGGGGGGGTGGGGGTGGGGGGTGGGGGGGGGGGTGGTTATGGTTCAGTCTTTAATGCCCGGCGCTTTCAAGAGCCTTGACAAATAAGTCAATGTCCAAAGTGTATACGTCAACAAAATACAGATGTCCGGGGGGGGGGGGGGGTAGGGGGAGCACGAGTTTCCAAATAGTTAACTTGAATGAAAACACCTAGCGTATATTTACTCTAAGCGCTCATTATCCTCTTAAGCCAAAATCTACAACTAGTTCTTATCACCACGCGTTTCCCACTCAATTAAACTCAATTATAACCAGGAGACCACCATTTCTTCAGGGTCTATGTGCCAAAAGTGTGGCTAATCGATCCATTTCACAGCCTGTAAAGAATGTAGTTTTTAACAACTTTAGGAAAATACTAATCAGTACCGATGAATCTGCGAAAGGAAATGTTAATCATAATGAACGTGCTGTATGCGTCTATCTATACCCGCAGACAACTTGGATTTTATAGCCTGCAAGTCTTCAAATACCAATGACGCACCCAAACTTACAAAAATCGAGAAAAATACTGACGACCCCCCTAGCTGTTTAATTAAGAAACACGTGAAATTAAACCCTGATTTAACACATTTCACCTTCTATTTGTTATTAATTAAAAAAAAAAAAAAAGCTAATTTGAATAAAGAAATTTAAGGCATAAAATGTCGTCAGACTGTGTTACGGAGCTTTAAGGTCAATAGCACAGCGGCCGTTGCCGACATCACCCAACCATTCGTACTTCATACTATGAAGTACAAATCGTGTCTATATTCAAATGAATTTTGTTTCTAAATTATTTCCTCAAATTCTTAACGTAAACACGCTTAGATCCTAGCAGTGTGTGTGGATAACTTTCTATATACCACAGAAGGTTTACCATATTAAACTCCAATAGTGAGAACACCGAAGCCAATATTTTGTTGTGAAAAAATTGTTTATGGTGTAACAACCAACATTATTCCCGATTCAGGTGTCAACACCTATTTTCTCATAGCATCTGAAAGGGAAGTGGGAATGATTACTGAGAAAAACAATTTCTCCGGAATCACCGAGAGCCATGGCGTGACTCAGGAGATCGGCTGACCCGTGGAAAGGCTCGCGGCCACGGTAGACTCATCTTGGCTCGCTCCGCTCCACCTATTTGCTGTTCCAGTTGGCAACGGGATTGTACAAGGGTGAGTGGGGATATTAAAAACGTCCGAAGGAAGCCACTCATGGCCACGGGCTAGGGATGTGGTCACGGCCAGCTTACTAAACCGTACACACTGTAATGAGCTGAGGGGTGAGAAAGCGATCATGTTTGATGCGCCTTGGACTTTGTTTTTCACTTTCTTGCGCTGAAGTTGGCTCTGGTTCGAACAGTAATTTGAAAAACACAAGTTGAAGCGGTCATGAAAGAAGCACCTCATGTACCAATGTGACCTTCTATTTGACTTTTTTTTAATGTCTCCCAAGTTTGTATTTTGAGATTAAAACACCAGAATAAAGACAAATGAATGAGCTTCCCAATTATACCAAGTCTATCCCTCTCTTATTCAAATACAAAATGCGACGCGAAAATACAAACGGCACCGTGTTACAACCTTGCAAAAAATATATTTACAGAAAAACGGCTTTGAGACATTACGCGTTGCGCACGCCGCCAACGTCACAATAAGCCAGTTCAGTATCTCAAAGGTCAAAGGCTATTCGGGATAAAATTGCTGACGTAATGTCATGCCATTCTACGTCGCCCATTCTGGGGTGCGTTTTGGCGGTCATAACCGAAAACTGGTTCTGTTGTTTCTCATTGTTTAATCACTTTGGAGATTTGAGGATTTCATTGTGATGCGTAATTTTCGCCTCTTTCAAATTCCCAAAGAAATTCACCGACAAGAAGCAACCGAACAAATTCTTGGTTCATGGCTTTTGTGACCGCTAAAACGCACCACTGATTGAATTTAACACGTGCGCGTTGTGCGACCACCTTTTCAGTTCACATGCACGCGTTAGGTCACGCGAGTCATGTCGTTGCACATGCGCAGTTGAAATACCGAACTGGCTTATTGAACAACTTCAACCTTTTCAACTGAATCTGTCTTTTTTCACAACAACATCGCTCTTGAAAATTCAATGATACTAAACTTTCCAAAATGCAAAAATCTCAAAATTGATTCTGCCATTTATTTTGATGCATGTGTAGGAGCCTACATGACTTCTAGCACTACAAATAGGGCTGTAAATGGTTCCTTTTTAACTTCTGTCTTTTTACTGTCACAGTTCAGCGCAACTGGAGTCTTGCGCAAGTTTATTGTATCTCCTCCTGAGTTCATATCCCTATGAATGGTTTCATTTAAAGGGAAATTAGCTCAGGAGGGAGTACAATAAACGTGCGCAAGACTCCAGATTGCGCTCGACATCACCATTACAGCTAGCCCTACTCCAACGGTACCCCTAGACGCTAGGATTTACAACCGGTCGACTTTGATTTCAAATATCTCCCCAAAATTCTTATCGCTGAACACCTTTATATACATCATTGTATTCCTGAGATGTTAGCAATTTCTACAATACATAGCAAGACTTACTTAATGCTGAATTCGTCCGGGTGTGAGGTCTTCAAAAATGAAAATGTAAAAAAAAGTCTTAACATGGTGGCCGCCATCTTGTTTTCATTTATCGCTGCTGATAGTGGGAAGTCAGGGCACCCGGCGGCTGTAGAGACTGGTCTACATGAATTATGCATGATTAGCTTGTCATGTACGACACGCGATTGCTTCGTGAGAAGTCAGGGCAACGTACTCGACGGCTGTAGAAACTGGTCTTGTTATGAATTATGCATTTGATGTGACCCCTGATGGTGACATCCGCGGATACATGCACGAAACAACCGCGGACGACATGCATAATTCATATCAAGACCAGTCTCTACAGCCGCCGGGTGCCCTGACTTCCCACGATCAGCAGCGATGAAAGAAAACAAGATGGCGGCCACCATGTTAAGACTTTTTTAACATTTTCATTTTTGAAGACCTAACAGTCACCAGGACGAATTCAGCATTAAGTAAGTCTTGTTATATGTTGTAGAAATTGCTAACATCTCATGAATACAATAATGTATATAAAAGTGTTCAGCTATAAGAATTTGGGGAGATATTTGAAATCAAAGTCAACCAGTTGTAAATCCCGGCGTGCAGGGGTGCCGTTGGATAGTAGGGCTGTGCCTAATCATGGTGACAGCAAAAAGACAGAAGTAAAAAAAGGAACCATTTACAGCCCTATTTGTAGGGCTACATGACTTCGAGCGATGGTATTACTCGAAACCATTTTTGGTAAATATTCCCCCCAAAACAGACAAAACATTACTCTGTAAAGTGACTTTACCTTTCGGCACCTCTGCGCTATTTGTGATCCGACATATATAACAAAATGAGTCTTAAGTCACCGGGGCCAATTTCATTGGGCTGCTATGCACACAAATTTGCTTAGCATGAAAATTTTCATGTGATGTATAATAACAGACACAAGCATAAGCCTAGGCTATATTATAGCCTAGGCCTATGCTTGTGTCTGTTATTTAGCTGTTGTCTGCTTAGCATAACAGTCACATGGAATTGGGCTGGTAACCCGATTTTACTAAGCAAGGATTTTTTGTGCTGAGGCTGATTTTCGTGCTTACGCACCTCTATGAAATTTGCCGCAGAGCTACTTTCGAGTTACAGGCTTTTGAACTATAATCTTACACAATGAAAATAAATAGGAACGGTCGAAGTTCTCACCCGCACAATGTACACATTCATCAGGATGTCAAAATGAGGGACAAACAAAAGTGACGAGGCAAGTGCACTCTCTCTAATTCACATAAATAACTGTACTCATTTCGTAGGATTGCATTTGTCCCATAACAATGAACACTTGCGGCACATTCTACGATGTATCACATGAATGTATGCATGATATACAACAGTGAGGGCGAGTTGAAAAAAAAATCATTTCTGTTGCTATAAGTGTATTGAGCAACCAGAGGTACATACGTCACCACATAAACCGATATAGCACCTCATGCATTTTGCATGGCCTTGCATGGTCTGTGGATTTGCCACAGAAAATTAATCTTCTAAAACTAAAAATGTCTTCGTCTTCACACAGATTTCTTCGGGCTATCAAGCCACGAGTGCGATATACGCTTCTGAGGAATCCTTGGTTTCATTATCAGAAACAAATAGCAAACGTGTACGGTGTGCGTACACATTTTGCAGTATATATACAGCTTTTATCAAACCAACGGTCCTTGTTATACAACTTCATTACTTCAGATTTGTGAGATTTTGTGAACTTACCCTTGCGCTGACAAGTCTTCACAAGTTCATCGCACTTCTTGGTCTGTTGATATTTTTAAAACAGTAAAACCAAATACCGGTAATCAATCAAGGTGACAATTATCATTTTTTTTATTTTTATTTTTTAAAATAAAATATCGCCCCAAGCAAGGCTGACGCCACTCTAGGCAAAGGGCTACAAAGAAGAAGAAATCAGGAAAGCTGAAGAAAGGAATTGATATTCCTCTTAAAAGAGGCCAGATCATAAGATGGAGGGAAACAACTGCTGGGCAAGGAGTTCCAAAGAGAGGCAGAACCTGGAAAACAAGCTATTAGAGTAGCTCTTTGTTCTACATCTCGGCACAGCTAGAGTGTATGGGTGAGAGGAAGCAGAGAGCCTGGTTGCACGCTCAAGAACCCTACAAATCATACATTATATATTACCCTCTCAGCTTGTATTCTTCAGCGAAATTGTATTTTCTATTTAGGTTAATTGTTTTACGCATCGATGAAACTCGAGTGAAGAAAAGTGTTTCTGTGTGCCTCTCCAAGGTTGTTGGTACGATGCCTTTCCAATAGAAACCATACAAAGATGAGGCGTTTACCGTGAGCTTAAAGGTAATATACAACATTTAGAAACATCGCAAAAAACTACTGAATTAATATGAAATACCGGTACCTTACTTTACTGTAAGTACCGTAAATGATAGTTTCAATCACCCTGTGAAGTCGTGTGCTGATGTCTATAAATTGCTCCGTTTTGTCTGACCACAAGAACAGCATTTTTAACTCTTTGTTTTCCTAGCATCTACACACACAAAACTTTAAACAGGTCAGTGTTTAATACAGAATTTGCTATAAAATATTAACCCCGAATCCATTTATTTCTGAAAATTTCAGTAAAATCAAATGTTGTATACTACCTTTAACGAGATACCATGGTTTATTATTATTTGGAGGGGAGGTGTTAACAAATTGATATTATTTTGGTTGCGTATAAAGTTATTACCCACGAAAAATTCATCGCTTCGAAAAATCACTATTAGACACGTCCCTCGCACAAACCCCAACTCCGAGCTTAGCGGATCACCTTTATAACGCGAACGTGAAGCAGAGCGCTCCTTGCCGATCGACAGGCCGTCTACAAGCTGTCAAGCACGGCCGACACGTTCTGGCTGACTGCGCTCTTGAAGGCACACTTGGGATGAGGAATCCGGCATTGCTTGTACAGAAACACGCAAGTTTCTTGATGATAAATAGTGGGCAATTATTGTATACAAATTGTATTTCAACAGGGATCTCAATGAACACATCATTAGGTGACATTTTTATACTTTTGTTTCTTTTACTGTCCCTGTTCGTGTTTATCATATGTAAGATTTGTAACAAGTTTTTGTCAAAAGATGTGAAATAAAACATAAATACTCCAATAACTTTCCCAAAAGATGCTACTTCACACAAATTAAGTTCAGCCATTTAAAATTCAAAAATTTTGTCAAATAAACTTGACATTCATAATATCTGCACATATTTGCCATTTTTTTTTATTTCCACAGAAAGAATTTGTTCAAGTTACATTGAGCAGGTTCCATGAAAAAAACTCCTTTTAAATACCGCAGTTCGAGTAAATTTTCCCCTTGTGAGTGATTACGACCCGCCGAGAGGGTTCAGAGCCGATAATTCTCACCTGCTGATGCCGGTTACAGACGGCAACCTACGCAGGCCCGAGTCTCGCTGGAAGGTTACAGGTGGGAACATTATTCACGGTGTGGTTACTGGAATCGATAGTTATGGGATATGGTAATAAAGGTTGAATTTTCTTATCCAGAAAAAAAGTTGGAATGTTGTGTGTTATGTTTAAGGCTCTGGTGTCTGTCAATGTCATCTCTCGTGGCAGACAAGCAGCAGAATGGTTCTAAAAAATACATACCTAAGTCTTTTTAAGTTTTATTTTAACTAATTTTGGGAAACAGTCCCCGTGTACATTTAATGTATGTGAGCCAACCACAAAACAAATGAAGACCAATGTGTAATAGTGTTTCAAAAACCCTACAAGTTTATTATTTGTATTCTTAAAAATACACGTAACACAACACCGTCATGACCGGTACGTATGCATCAAAAAATTGAAACATCTTTCATCATTACAATTTTTACAGTCTCCACAATTTGCACATGGACATATGTCGTTGACAAATTTGTTTAAGTGCATCATAAATACATAGTACTTTATATGTGTATTACCTTCGATAATTTCAAATTTAATCAAGAAAGACATACTATTTCGGAAGTAAAAAAAATGGCAAATCCTCTCGCTAATAAAGAGGACAAGATATGAAACTAATTCCTAAATCCATTACCACTGGGATTTTATAAAACTAACTGTCCAACATTTAAAGAATTGATACCAGGAAAGATTGTATTTTGGAAGAGTTGATTCGACATGATACAGATGAGGAACGTTCCTCAGTGGAACCATCTGAAATGGTTCTAGAACCTGATTTAAGTTCGTGAAATACGGCACCGATTCGGCAAGGAAACACCTCTTCACAAACGGAGAGTTAAAATTCCTTGTGTTATTCACGTCCCCGTTGAGCGGGAGTTGCAACGATTTATTTGTAAACAGTCAAGTTGTTGACAAGTCCTGATCCTGTGCGCACTGGTTTATAGGCGTGTGGTGCACAACGTGGCGAACCGGCTTGGGACGCACTTTTCACGGGGAAATCGATGGCAATGCAAGACGCACTTTCGCTCAGTTCAAGTACATTTTACTCAGAATTTGCCACGGCACTAAACTTTGCAAAAATATCAACTAAGATTTTAAGTGACTGTCATCTCTTTGAACAGACTGTAAAAGATAATTCATTTTGATAAGTAATATTGTGTTTCGATGAGGCTCTTCATACATAGTTGCGGTCGAAAGTTTATATACTGGTACACCGCAGTCCTGTGAGCAAAATCCCAATGATTATACACGCAAGGAGGACTTCTTAATTATATATAAGAGAATTTACAGTAGGAAAAATTGCGAGAAACAGAACTGCTCTCTGAACAATATGAAGATACAATTTACAAGTGTGTGTAGGCCTAGGCTAAACTTTATACAGCAAAGGGGTCGATGTGTAAATTTCATATTTCACTTTCCTAAAAATCGAAGTGTCTTTATCATTAAACGAATCAACTAACTTGAAGGTAGGGACTATTTAAATGTTCACACATCTTTTTCATTAACATTTTTGCTCAGATTTTAAACGTCAGTTTTTCGTTTATTTCTTCATACTCTCTTATTTCCAAAGAGTGAAAATGCACTCTATTCGAGTGAAAATTCACTCCCACAGTCTGAAACTAGCGACCAGACGTTTCAGAGTGAAATTCATTCGATCGAAAAGATCGAATTTTCACTCGAGTGGCGACTGAATTGCTTCTTTTTTTTAGAGTATTCAATCTTAAAACAGAGTGATTTTCACTCTAAATCGTCTAGTCCCTAATTTCACTCTTTGTTATCCTCGTCCTTTGCTTTCTTGTTAACTTTTCTACGAAGGGCGCAAATCATTACAAAAGTAATCAGCTTGCCAAAATGCAAGTTTACATTAGCCTTATTTTACATTGCAGGTTTGCCTCCTTCAAAATTCAATCTGTAATTTGATCATTCGTTAAAACCATGAAATCTGTTACTGTTCTTTTCTTAAAATCCAAAAACAAATACACTTGAAACGAAAAACCCACGACCGGATTGATTTTTAAATGTCTTAACTTCTTTAATCATTGTTGCACAAGTTAAGAAATCAGGCTGCTCTTTTAAAATGCAAGAAAACGAAATGCACCAAAAATAAGAAATCGCCAAAACAAATATCATTATCAAAATCGATTCTAGTTAATCTGGGGGAAGTCTCGTTTTCCTTGATTTTCCCTTGATGAATTATGATCCGTTTTGACTAGTTCAGGTCAGAGTACAATCAGGTATGAGACTGCACGAAAGTTGAGGTTGGGAGACTGTTTCAAGTGGTCCACAGAAAAACAAATCAACGGAAAGAAGCACTTTCTTCTCCGCATCGTGCTATATCACTTCTTTTACCGTGAAAAGCGGCCGGCATTGATGGGTAAGCTACGGGCACACATTCCCGGGGTGACACCTTTGGCCCGCATCGCGCCCTGCATTTGACCCGGGTGTAAACCGATACGTGGTAGTCTGTACAAAAGTTGTGCCCTCCCGAGGTCACATGCCATGATTGTGAAAGGGCACCGCGGGCTAGCTTGGAGAACAAACAAAATGGCCGCCACAGATATGCCGGATTTACTGTACTCCACGACACTTGACTTCGAGACTTCAACATGACAAGTTGACAACACCGTAAAAATCTCTTTCGTTAATTTCGTTCAAAGGTTAGCTGCTTAACCGAATAAGAGCTTTTTTACCGAGTGCACTTCGAGGTAGAACAGTACAAGAAGATGCAACAGCAATGGTTAATCTAAGTTGTTTTCACCCTAACTGTTTCATGCTGCCAGCTTATAATTATGATTTATTTTTGAACGAAAATCCCCATCATGGGTTAAGCAAGCTATATCTGGTAAAATAATGTTCGATCACTGCAATGGTCACTATCAAATCTTGTTTCAAATACCAAATTTTAAAAATGGAAAAATAATAGAATTAATTAAGACTAAAAAAGAAAATCAAAAAGCAGATTGAGCAAAAGCAGTCAAACCATGGAATGTGACGAGCTGAAATCAGACAGCATGACGGCATTAATTAATTAAGTAAATTAACACTACGAAGGAACTTATACTCGATCCACCGTGTTGGAACGAGGGTCCAGATCCCACGGGTAGAACGCACGGGGATTGCTCTATACCACGACAAAGGTACCAGAAGGATGGCAGTTTCGGCAGCTAAATGGCTGATGCAGAGAGGGAAAGGCTGTTTAAGGAAACATAATTTTGACAACAACAACAACAGTAGCGGTAACAGTAACAGCAGCAGCAACACCAACAGCAGCAGCAACAACAACAACACAACATCAGCAGCAGCAGCAGTAGGAGCAGCAACAGCAGCAACAACATCGTCATCATCAGTAGCATCAACAACAACATCAGCAGTAGCAATAGCATCAAGGGCGTATATAAATTACCTGGACTCGCAATGTGTCTACATACAGATGTCGGACAACTGAAGCTGCCATATTACCGTGCCCAAAGTACAGAGTGATTAATGTGTACTGTTGACAACGAGGATGTAAGCAGACCCTGTGGACACAGTTGTCAAACGTATTGTTTGTCGGCAGCGGTAAGATGGCGAGCAGCAGCTTCAACTCCACGGTTAATTATTATGCGTCCGTGATCCGCATCCGCATTAGCACTGAGCAGCAGCAGCAACAACAACAACAACAACAACAACAACAGTTTTGCACATGCCCACACCAGGGTCCAGGGTTAGGATACCCTATTACCCTAATTGGATTTTCGATGATATTATTTTAAAAATAACAAGAATCGATCAACGGAAGTGTCCCCTTCATGTGTTAACATGAATGCGTTCTCTTTCGACATACGGTGCTTGTACATGTACGTGCATGGAGGCTACTGGAAGCGACACCACTTCAAAATCTGGTAACACCTCCCTGGCCCTCTCTCTTTTCCCCAAAAGCAACACCAACAGTAACACAAGTACACAGCAATGACCAACATGCCCAGGCCATTGAATGGGAGATTTTTCAAAGCTGTCATCAGGCGCAGATCCAGGGGGGGGGGGGGGGGAGGGGGTTGTTTGGGGGTTGAAACACACACCACCCCACCTCGTTGCCATTTTTTGTTTGGCTTGTAGGGGCCTACGCCTAAAGTTGCAAACCAGAAACCCTACATGTCTTATTTTGCCTATGGGTAAGAACAAAACAAAGAGGTTTAATGGCGCCACCAATGGTGAGGTGTGTCAGCCCCCCCTTTCTGAGTCACCTTTCTGGGCAAATTTTAGAAACCCCCCCCCCCCCCGCAAAAAAATCCTAGATCCGCCCCTGGTCATACATTTCAATTCAAGGGATTGTGTAAAAATGTACATGTGACCCGTGGCAGCTTATTACACAGCGCCCTCACTTGATTGAGGTTAACTAGGCCTACTGTGTCATTCTGCGATCTTCCCTTCAGTCCTAAAGCAGCGCAAAAACCCACAGTACACACATTAAAATTGTTTAGAACAATTCGCCCACTACAATCAGTGGCGTATCTAGCGGGGGGGGGGGGACTTTTTCCCCCTGGCGGCATTTGAGGCGTCATAAAAAAACAAAAGGAAATAGTGTTTTTGCGACGGTTTTAAGACGGTTCAGACGTTGTTTGCCCTCCCTGACACAAAAAGCTGGATACGCTACTGACTACAATCATCAAGAGGACGGTCTCAGGGCCGTAGCCTGATCGGAGACTAGGGAAGGTCGTCAAACCCCCCAAAGTGGAACTTTACCTAGCTCTTGGATTTTGCTAAAACCTGCCAAATGCATTACGTTTTGGGCGCTGCAGTGACGAAAGGGTTAATTAATCCTTTTTTTAAGGGCGGCGGGGGGCTGCCCATTAGCGTTGTCCACCAAAATTATACAGGGGGTGGAAACATAATCCCAGGCCAGTCATTTCAACAATAAAGAAAACCAAACAACGAATGTTGGAGATTACATACCCATCCCTTGACAATGCTCCCTCGGAAGAATGCACTATCAATTCAACGGTTATTAGATATACATGTTATCGGAGAATTTGTACTCAATGTCTCTTGTGTGTCCTGGTAAAGTCTGAAAATGTGTGCTGACCTTTGTGTATTCTAGTGCATGTAAAAGCCAAAGACCAATAAAATGTATATGACAAGGGGAAATTATTGGGTGGGGCACTGCCATAGCAGTCCCCTCCTCAAAAAAGTATGGGGGGGGGGAAGTGTCCCCCCGTCCCCCGGGATCGCCGCCCATGGTCCACATTTTCTCGGCACGGATTTACGCCAATGACATCCACACTTTTTCAAAACTACAGTTATAAAGCCACGTGGATGCATGGGAAGGGACGGGTTATAACATATTCTTAATGGTGTTCATAATTCAACCATGTTCGGGTATTGTACTGCCGGCGTGTAGTTTCTTCTCTGTTTCAATAGGTTTAAAAAGTGCTCTCAGGGTAGTAACAGCTCAGTGGCCGAGTGGTTAAGCGAGTCGTTCATCGATTCCGAAGTCCAGGGCCAGTAATGTGATTGTCATTACTTATTAGAGTATTCATTTACCGTTCCCAAACACCAACTGAACAGTGGCTTGGTCGATAAGCGCAGTGCAGCTGGGACCGCTCGAGAAGTCCAGGTAAGCATCTGCTTACAGGTTCGTGATACGTTTGGCTGACTCGGCAGTCAAGGCTTAGAGTGCAGCCATGTTCCTCCTTTTTACGGTGCTAAACCTTCGGGTTATATGGATGATTGGGGAAGGAGGTGTGATGGACCGGGATCGATTCGTGATGGACCGGGATCCGAGCCCTAAAGAGTCCTACATGGGAGCCGGTAATCCGGGTGTATACAGCGCCCCGGCGAATCGCGGCACCTGAAAGCTTGGTCAACATCACATAAATCTTTTTTTACAGGCATAACACCAGAATGCATACCTTTTTATTCATAAACTCTAAAGCTATACGGGGAAGAAATCATGGTATTTTTTGTCTGTCTCGTCATTCGGGTTTTTCTCTAATTATTATTATGTTTAAGGACATTTTAATGCAAGGTTAGAATATGCACTCATGTCTGTGCCTGCAATTGTACATTTCTATATTTTTTTCTTTTATTGCGCATTCAGTATAATTATTATCAGCGGCAATTCCATCCTCTCGGTGTTCCCTACCTCTGCCCAGTATTAAGTGGCGCACCGGTAGGATTTCCCCCCATAGTTTTGGAATAAAGTTACCCCGAAAACTACTTAGCACCGGAAAACATTTTGCAAAGCTCGGTGGAGGTGGGTGGAGGTGGGTGGGTTGGGATGTTGGGGTGCGTAAATTCCTCTTCTGACGTTGGCGGCGTCATTTACACATACATGTCGCCGCCGGGAAAAAAGACGCCGGGATTGCTTGATTGAACAAAAAGCTTGTGTTTACAACTCCAAGGCGAGAGTTATTTTTTCTGGAGTCATGTGGATATTGTTTAAATTTTATTTCTGAGCGGAACTCATCACCGAGCGGGGGGGGGGTTCGGTTCGTTCGAACCCCCAACCTACGGGCCTGGGTCTTTAGCACATTAATGATGTCACATGTCACGTGATCTTTGTGCATAGAGTTTGGTTCTAGCGCAACTATTATTAGCCTATGTCTCCTAACATTTCTGGAATTCAATCTAAGGTCGTTTCTGAACCAAATGCCAATTTCTGCTACTAAGCACAAAAATGTCCCAAGAACAACATAATCTTGCTTAGTAAAAAAGGTTACCAGCCATAAGTCCATGTGATTTTTATGCTAAGCAAAAAAGCTGAATACCAGTCACAAAATAACACCCATTTTGGTGTTTCAGTTACGTTGTACAGACTCTAGAACCCTTCTGAATGGACGTCACCCATCCAATTGTAAATAGTTGCTGGTGTTATTTTATCACCAACCTGAACACCCAAAAGATTGAAATAAATCTGATTTTGTTGCCGTGCAGACATTGGGATAATGACTAATCATCCCAAAATAGTTGTCCGGTTGAGGCTTGTGAGAAATAAGGCCACATGTTGTTGTTTAGAACAAGAGGGAAGCCGACCCGGGATGGAACAGGGGGAAGGGGAAGAGATAATGTGGGAAGATGACTGATCATCTTCGGCTTCGTCCGCTCCTGTCAAGATCGGGAGAAAAGAAACCGAGAACAACGAGATGGACACATGGCCTGCCCCACGCGAATGACTCTCGCTGCATGATAAATGCAAAAAATCACATGATCAGGCCTTGGGCCCGAACGCCCTTTTTGGGTTCATTCCCTACACTGCTGTATAGGCCTACTCTGAATAATACCCTGTCACTGATGATTCTTTTTTTTTTGAAAAGCTGTTCACATTTTGAGATTTTGTGAAAGGGCAAACCTGCAGGAAAACTCCGTCAGGTGACGCTGGGCAAGAGGGACAGACCGACGAAAGACCCGTCTGAGCCGAGGTGGCTAGCCGGGCTCGGCGGAGCGTTCTACGGTGGGAGCGATGAGGGAGGACAGGGGAGGATACATCAGTGGTGTCTGGGTAACAACGCCCAAGTTCCCTTACAACGCGTCGGCTACCGGTGAAACGCCGGTTCATTCACCGTTCGTTTACGCGGTTGATTTAGTACAATTCAACTCCTGATTTTTCTTCTGTCCGTATCGACTACCTAGTTCAACCAATCTCAGCTATTTTAAAAAGTCGACCAAGGGTTAATTGTTCTGGGACACAGGTGGTAAGTTTAAGTTGTTAATTCAAGCAAAATAAACTGACGAGCCATCGAATTTATTTTTAACTCGATTATTTATTTAGGTTGATTACTTATAGCCAAGCTACAGGTTTGCGACTTTCAAAGCGTTGTAGCATGAGTGACAATTACTTTCAAAGAACTCGCTGTTAGCCAGCTGAAATGCCGGAAAATTTCATTTCAGAGGGAAAGCGCAAAAAAATACTGGTGCCCACATCATGACAACAATTCGACGCGACACCACACGAAGGGGGACAACCAACCAACCAACCAATCTCTCGCCAAGAAAAAAATCCTACAGACAAACAAGCAAACCGACAAGCAGACAAGCATTATACACTACACTCAAGTAAACAACTGGGTCACACCATGCATCAATCACATCAGACATATCGGGGAAAGAAAATCATGTCTCTGACATCCAACTCAAAATGTCCCTTTGTAAAGAAATGCGCCTCGTATATCTGACCTAAAACTCGTCATCATGTCGCGATCTGCATTTCACATTGACCAAAATCTTCCCTAGCCTATTCTGCAATTAGCATTCTGTACTTATGAATCTCTGTCACGCTGGTGTAAGTAGTTCTACATTGAGCCTGCAGGTTTACTCTACATGTACATTTGCTTTGAATGAAGTGTTTTAACGATCTCGGCACGAATTGACATGACACAGAAATGCGATCATGCCCTCCACACAGAGTGAGTGCGGCAGCGCAGCCTTAGACCGCCGAGGTCTCTGACCGCCAAGTAAGGCATGTACTTTCAAGTTCATAAACCCCTAATTTGTTTCACTCGGAAGCCCAATCTGGCTAATTTATTATCCAGACCGCGCTCATTGTAGGTGTTCGTTAGTGGCTCGGTGATTTAAAGGAACACAGTTTGCCTGGCGCGCACTCATGGGCACGACCACGGGGTATATTTCGCAATACGACCGGCGGACGGTGAGACGTCGTCACCGCTCAAGAATTCAATTTCGCACCGGCCCGGAACGAATTGCGTCGTAAAATACTCAGTATAAGAACCAACCAAGTACGGGAGCCGTTACGGTCGGAACCGTTTAGCTATGGTTTAGCAGAGGCAACAAGGCCGCCGCTTGGGACACGGGTTCCCGCCGAGAGAACAACAAAATATAACCGCTGGCATCTGCCGAAGTAATGAGATCTTCGACAGGGGAACGCCACAGAGGGACATGGGAAATTTAGGGGATGCTGTTCCGATAATGGAGGACATCTGGGTGGGAGTACATTGTCTTACAGGGATCTTATGACAAAAGTATGAACAGATCTTCTCATTATATAGTGCATGGTCAAAAAGTCAAACATTTATTATTAGTAGTCTGGTTTAATTTCCGTCATTGAAAAACCAAGGACTTATTTATATACCGGTACATGTACTGACTTTTCCATACCCAGCAAGATATGGGACCAAGGGGTACCCCCTCTTGTCCCAATACCCTGCACCCTGTTACCTCACATACCCCCCCCCCCCCCCCCATATCTGAAAGGAATTCCTGAGATTCTGGGAACACAATTACCAACACAAAAGAGGGGGGGGGGGTTCCCTCTCTCCTGTATCTTGCTTCAAATGGACTTTTCAGTAATCTTGTCTTTTGTGTGTAACTTTTTTCTTGATGTGTTAATTTATTGATGCACATGCTTTAATCATTTCCTTGAGGCCTACCTGGTGGTGTTTGAATAGAAGTAATTGAATTGAACTGAATCGAATTGAAAGCTTAAACAAATAAACATGAGGCCCAACATTACGCACCTGCCAATTGCATGACGTACCCTACGCCCACCGGGAATGTTGCGTCAATGTCCATGTATCCAATGACTTACCCCTGCGTCCTTAAATGATTATACAACATTTGCAAACATCAAAAAACGAAACTACCGAATTATTATGAAATAATTCAATTGACTTTAAGTATATAATAGTCTCAATCATCCTGTGAAATCATGTCATCTGGTGTGCTGTAATTTCAAGAAAAGTGACTTTTTTCTTTTTATTCCAGCGATGGTCGGCCGACCATCGTTTGAAAAAAACTGACTTTTTTTCCAATACTGCCCCTATTTACCAATAAAACTTTCGACATTCTCAATGCATTGTGGGTTTGGAGGCCAAACAAACCATGTAATTTATACACAAACATATGGCACTGTGAACCAGTCCAAATATTAATTGATTTTATGCTCAATATCTGTCATGAGTTGAGCGATACCCTTTTCACATATCTTTGCATGGAACATAAGGAAAATAATAACCAGAAAAATCAATTTTAAATGGCAATAAAAATAAAGGAAATAATTGGGGAATCCCTCTCGGGTACCAGTTACTGATGAATGCAAATTTCTGGAATTAGAACAGCTAATAATGTCACATTATTAGCCAATCAGAAGAGGATTTTTGCAAGCACGACAACGAACATGTGACCAATGCGACCAATCACGTCCGTTCTAATGTGCTTGCTCTTCTAATGCCAGTTAGGGCTGATGCAGTTCCCATGATGCTTTTTTGTTTGGCAGGTGGTCACAAAACTTTTAACAAGTCAGTGTTTTATACAGTATTTGCTATAAAATACCAACCTCCCAAATCCATGCATTTTTGAAATTACAGCAAAAGCAAATGTTGTATAAAAATATGACATAAATATGCTACGTAATGAACGGCAACAGTCTTCGGGGCGGTGGTGAGACTGCTTCTGAAGACATAATATTAAGCTTGCCGCACCCCTTGACTATAATAATCTTTGCTTCACTTGTCAATTTCTCATCAGAACACTAATATTATCAATTGACTATTTCCCGTCCAGAGGTTGACTTTTAGATAGCCCCAGCCCTGTGCTCCCAAAACCGCAAAAAAATATCTTTTAATCGGCAAATTATTACTTTTTTTCTGTCTTTCTTTCTTTCTGAAACTCACACCATCGTGACATCCCCCGCCTTTTTGCCCGCGGACATTAATTTGGGCATTAACTCTGCAACTTGTCATTTCCTGAGCCCGTGTCTGGGGAGAATTCAGAAACCTATTTGTATTAAAAGAAACGAGTTCACTGACAATAAAGCGTGCAACTTGACCTCGAAGCTAACGAGATTTTGCGAGAATAGGGTACTTTCCGGGTACACCGTACAGGGGCTACAACGTTGCGGCGTCGCATTTTATGGAATTTTTTATTTATTTTTTTGACTGGACTGAGCTGTAAAACTACATTTTTTTAATATTGCAAATTGCTGACTAATTGTGATCTCAACTTTTCCTTTTAAACTGTGCTGTGATTTGTGTCTTATAAACCCCAACCCTCTGTCCTGCCGTTGCTCCCATTCCCATCCTTATCCCAATTCGCATTTTACCAATTTAAGTTTTTATTTAATTAATAACTACGTGTGTTCATTCTTTTATTTTTCATAATTGTGGTGGTGTATTATTCTTATGTTATGCATGGCCAATTTTGGCAGTTTTACTTGTATGTACATTTTTATACGTGAAGTTTTAATGCAGGACGAGGACGAGGAGTCAAGTTTCATGTTTTACATGATGAGAATAAATAATTGAATTGAATTGAATTGAATTGGAATGAACTTCCGACCAATCTATCATTCACATTGCTACAGAGTAAAGACGGAGTAAAGAGTCCGTTGCTAGACCAGCCAGTGTCTGGTACCAATACGTTCACATCAAAGGTTATGAACAGTGGTCGTGAAATCGCGAGACTTGCACGGCCTATTCTAGTCTGGCTTGCTAAGTTCTTTCACTTGGTCACTGTTGGCTGTCTCCTCTCCCATCCCATCTCCGCGCCGTCCAACCGTGGCGCGAAGAGTCTGTCTAGGCGCCGGGCTTGCGCGCCCCTCAACCCGGAGTCTCGACTTTAGGGTCTTGACACACGATGTCCGATCCTAGAAGGGTCTTAATACAGGCCAATAGTGCAAGCACCTTGTGCGGCTGATCTCTCTTCCCCCGCCCCAAGAGATTCGGCCAAATAGGGGCCAAAATACAAAACGGGAGAGGGTTGGAGGAAGAGGGCTAATCCGATTATTGGTTCTGATTGTGTCTCAGGAAACGTCTTGGGGAAGAGTGTGATGGACAGGGATGATGTTGATGATGGAGGTGTTAAGCGAGCAGCTTCCGGCATGAGAAGGGGGAGGAGCTGCGAGACGCGCGAGAAGAGGGAGGACGTGGCAGGCAAAATGTAATCACCAGCGAGGTTGAAAAATAGGAAACGATGACAATTGATCCTTGGTGTTGCCCACATCACACCCAAAAAAATAAAATAAATGATGAACAAAATTAATTTTAAAATAATTTTGTAAATATCGTGCAGACCTTTGTTCTGATTTGTACTCTATGAGAAAAATGGCAAATGTCATACAAATGAAGAAACTAACAATGAGGTGCTTGAGCTCAGACCTTCGCGATTAAACAAATCAGGAAATTTGCTCATTTGAATCACTGAATAGTACACTTTAATACGGTAAATGAAACTTGTAGGAGACATAAGCACTTCGTGGTACGTGTTCATGTCTTCACAATGTTGCGCATATGCCAAAAGTTCCACTTTGGGGTTTGACGAACTCCCCCCCCCCCCCCCCCCCCCCCCCCCAGTCTCGGGGCAGGCAACGGGCTTGTGCACGGCGTTTTTGAGGTCTCAGGATTAAAAGAAATTCAGAGGAAATATTTCTGAGGAGAATTGGTAGTAGCGCCATCTATATAAACAGTAAGCTTTCAAATTGAAACTAAATATATTTTTTTTATGATTACTAAAGCTATATGCCTTTAAAACATGTGGTGTAACTTTCGGGCGCAATTTGAAAGAGATGTGAACCACCCCGTTAAGTACCGTGCTTTCCCAATTCAACAGAGGCATGCCCCCTTCATCAGGACTTGGAGGTGTTTTTTTCTTCTTCTTCTTTTTGGGGGGGGGGGGGGGGGGGGGGGGGTTTGGGGGCGGCATTTGCTGTCCCACAGGAGCAATGTAGAAGCTTAAAGAAGACCTCGCAATTAATGAAGTAGGCTTTGGTCCTTGTCAACGAATTAACCATGATTTGTTGTTTAAACTTTCCCCAGGAGCGTGTTTGCTTGGTCAGCACGGGCTTAAAATCGCTAAGCGGTGATTACCGCTCCGTAATGCCCATCACGGCTCATTCATTAGGCTGTACCCGTCCTTGGTGGGGAAAAGTGACACCGCCAATCAACATTGCTCTGGTTACACTGTCCATACATTTCCGACCTGTGGATGGACTTTACTAGGAAAGCTCGACTCGCGCGCGTGGGGAATTTGGGTGCGCGGGCGAGTGGTGGGGGACTGACGGGGTAATTGTGAGGGTCGGTTGATGGATGAGAGAGCAGCTGAAAATGACAAGTGGGTTTTGGAACGATGGGACCAAATATTCTCCGTTTTGATATTTTTAATATCCATATGGATTCAAGCACACACAAAAATTTGACCAAACCAAGAAATATAAATTCTATGTAAAAAAGAGGATATTAGCTTTTAAAATATTCTAAGACATTTCGGTAATGAAATACCTCAAGTGATATGATTAGCGTAGGCCTACATGACGTTGTCAACTTATTGAGCCTTGACGAAAACTTGTGTATTTTTAACACCTCTCTTTTATGATAAATAATTGTATGAGTAACAGGCGCAGTAATTCCAAGTAAAGTGACTGCGAAATAAATCAATGCGTAAAGTTATAAATTCTACAAAACTGCGGTTCCTATGTGACATTCTGGAGTCAAATACACGGAAGTATTGCGTCTGTTGCTAAATTACACGTGTCCAATACAGAATAGTAGGACTCATATGAAAAAAGCCACAAGTGTGCTTCACCAACTTGACGAACAGCCAAATGTCGTCAATAATCTGCTTAAATATTTACATTTAAACTTATATTTTGAGTTTTTTGTAGGAATTGCCTGCCCCACCACGTAGAAAACATTTACAATTTAATATCCCAACTGTGTTGTCAAGTACCCTCCCTGTCTCCCTTTGATCCAATACATCATTTCTATCAGTCTGGTACCTCGCAAATGCACCAACCCCAAGCACTGAACTCAACGTGAAACACGACAATCGACCCAAATGGCACTGAAAGTTCCTTTCGCCAAAAAGGAATGCTACGTGACAAGTTTCGCTGTGAGTGGTGCCAGTATATGGAATAATCTGCCTGAACAAATGAGAACCATAAACTCCTTAAGTACATTTAAATCGGAGCTACGTAAAGCCATCCGTCAGTGATATTTCTGTCATTTACGCTAATCTGCGGAGTTATAAACTTGGTTGCCAAAATACTTTGGAGCCGGATGGGAATTTCCCCTTGTTTTTCACCCTAAAAGGTTTTTTTCGCGGGTTTTTCGCCCATCCCGTAAATCAGCAATAGGCTTCTGGAGAGTTGAAAAGTTAACCGAAAGTAGATTTATTTGTGTAAACATTATTGTATTTGTTAAAATATTTTGTATGAATGTGTAAATATTCAGTTTTAACTAATAATATGCAGGGCCCCAATGGAAACCAGTTTTAAACTGTTTGGGCACACCCTGGGTAAAGAAATGTAATAAATAAATATACTGTACATTCATTCACCGATGACTTTTCTTGTAACCGTCATACCCCCAACTTCTGTTGGGCCCACGCATAACACCAATCGTGATACACAACTGCCCGAACAACTCTCCTATAAAGAGACCCGTACTTAGCGGGTCACTCCAGGTGCCAACGTGCCAGGCATCTGCGGAAATTCACGGCGTTTTCAGGCGTGTCTGGCAACTAGCCGCGTATGTGACCGTTTACGGGCAAGGTGAAAAATGATCGGTTGCATATAATTTCCTATGATTATGTCAGACTATTACTGGTTGGCGACGACAGGTCAAAATTCAGCACGGTTGCAAGGGTTGGCATTTTTGGGAAAAGTATTCTTGTACAAATCTTGGACTGAATTTTGCAAGTCAATCTGAAGAGAAATTGGAGTGAAAAAGCACGTGCGTGAAGAACATTTCTTACGAGAGGACAAGCTTGAATAAGAACCGACGACTGGACTGGGAAAAACGGTGTATATATTAGGAAAAGACAAAATGCTATACAGAAGTAACTTTGCCATTCAATGTCCTCGACACAGCTGAAATTGTTTACATTGTCACGCCCTCTACCGGTGGTAATTAAACAGTGCAGTCTGGGCGGCATGCAGCTCATGTGTCATGAATCTGTGCCAGAGACTTTTAAAACGGTCCTTTTTGCCCGTTCTGATGCCATGCACGCGCAGTTCTGAGCAATGAGCATGCGCACAACTGGCTGAACAATGGACAAGGACCGGTATGTCTGCTTCCACGAGCGTCTCAAATGTCTCCCATTACTTGTCTGGTTCCCAGACCAAAATATTCTGACTATTCTGATGAATATTATGTCCGGTATCCGCCAATGTCACGTGACCAAATCGGGAGGAATTTCTCCCGTTTCCGAACATGTCAGAAGTTTTCCGAACTTGTTTTCGCTAACATTCGGCTGTTAACGTTGATGTTTGCAATAACAACATGACTGTCAGGCCCGTTACAGATCCTGGAATTTGAATTCTCAATTATATATAAAACCTGAAAAATCAATGCAATACTCTTGCAGTATTTTGCCGACCGGATTTTGCAAGAGTATTACATTTTAATGATGCCACTGACGTCACTCGGACAAACACTGCACGCCATGATCTATTTTAAACCGTGGGTAGGTACTACCTGACCTAAGATTTAGTCGTCAGGGAATCTTCAGATCAGGGAACCAGACTATCCATAAGTTCATATGAAGCACGATATGAGGCAAAGGGAACCCCCCCCCCCCCCCCCTCCCCCTCTTTTGTGTTGGTCATTGTGTTCCCGGAATCTCAGGAATTCTTTTTAGAAATCTAGGGGGGATGTATTAGGTAACAATAGTCTTGAGTGTGTTTAGTGTATAGGGACAAAGGGGGGGGGGGGGGGGGGGGTACCCCTATGCCCCACATCGTGCTGGGTATCATGTAGTTAGGCCTGCTCTCCATGCATCGTACTAGTTTGTTTCTTTGCCATATATACCTTGAAAGGACAAATGCATGTAGCTTTCAATTCTGATTAAAAAAGAAAAGTTGATATTTTCCTTTTAATCAGAAAGCTACATTGAGCTGAATGGTACAAGAAAATAGAGGGCGCTGGACATTCAATGAATGACGCCATGGATCACATGATCGAGGAAAATGTACTGAAACGTTCAGGGGATTTTTTTTTAGAATACTGGTATTGTGTTATAAGAACCCGGTTTTTATAAGCCTGGAAAAGCTCTGCTTATCACATAGAGAAAAACACAGTTAACCATTATGACTAATGTTGCCTTGACTTTAATCTGTATATTCTTAATTCTTAGATGAATTTGGTTAGCAAAATTTTCTGTCAGGCGTGTGTATAGTATTAATTACCCAAGGCAAATGGTCAAAATCCTAGTCCAAAAGTTTCCGGACAACAACAATCAACCAATGTAAACATTTTCACTTTCACTGGTGACCGAAGTGGGTACCAATCTGGAAGACTTTCTCATAAATATAATTGCTGTTAAGTGAGCTTATCAAATCAGATCAAATCCAATCAAATTAAATCATCCAACTGGCTTTGTTTTCCCAAGACAACTTGCAGGTTCAAACCTTATTGATTCTTAGTTTAAAATTGTGTTTTCAAACCAAACGAAATTATCCTTAATTGAGTGATTTTGATAATATTCCAACTACTCAAATTGAGCTCATTTCACCACTCATTGCTCTAGCAACCAAAAATCAAATTCTGCTTCGTTATCCCCTTGTTTTTGTTGCTCCAAACATGGAGGTAGTTCCTACCTCCATGCTCCAAATCACGAAGGAAAAAAACAACTTGAGCATGTGGCAAAACCCACACGCTCGCATTGTGTCTTGAAATGTCTGTGCGCCGACTTTTGACCCCAACGCTCGTTGCCGTCACACGGTTTGACCCCAGCCGCAGTGTCATTTTGTAATCGTACCCGCAGCTAAGTACAATTAATCACAGTCTGGTATCGGCTCGGCTGACAACAGGGCCGTTTGAATGTACAAAAACGTATGGTGGGACATGTGCGAGAAAGCTGGCTGAAGTGATTTTGTGTATAAAACCACCCATGCTGTGAATAGCCTAAATGCTATTGTAATGCAGATTGGATTCCATTTTTACGAATTTGAAAGAACCCTAATGTATTTATTAATTTTTAAACCATGAGTTCAAATATACCATTGTTTACTTTACAGAGAGAGTTCAGTTAATGGATTGTCAGAAACATTTAAGGTCTTTCTGCAGAGATATTTTGACAGTGTAATTTTCCCAAGAATCAGTCGAAGTTGGCAAAGTTTTAAAACCTCCCTATAGATCCTTCGCTCGTTCACGTTTGTGAAGTCAGCTCAAAACATCGATGTCTGCTGTTAATTTTAGGTGTCATTATTTCTAAGTTATCGAAATTGCTACCTGTGTTATCCAATTCCATAAGGGTTTGGATGAAATATTGACATGATAGTGTCACAGTAATTATTTAAACAAAAATCAGTTTACAAATTCGAAAGGACTTGACTCGACACTTATCAAACATTCAAAGTTGTTTACATGACCTGTTTGCCTAACTGTGTGCCCATTGTTTTATTGTTTTGAAACAAGTCATGAACAAAGAACTCTTTGTGTGGTATGGTTGATGTATATAATAAGAAATGGAATAGGAAGCAGTATAAAAATTATGTTATTAACGAAATAATCGTTTCGAAATTCCAACTGTATACAAAATGTATGTGGAATGGACAATGGTTATTTTAAGAGAAATAATTTGGAACAATACATGTATGAACTCCAAGACTTTGTGATTAATCTAGGATGTGTGAAGGCATGTTTAAACTATAACAAAGGTTAATCTGACTCACATCTGTGAGATTTTCTCACAAGTATCCCAAATTTCGTTGCCCGGCACAAAGTAGTTGGTGTGAATTAAGCAATTATTAAGGTCCACTGTGAAACTGCATAGCGAATCGGAGCCAGCGAATATGGCGCAAATAGGTTTTACGACAACAACGATAGATCAATTGTGGCATCAATTGTACAAGATTTCATCGATTATTCAGATTATATATGAATTCATGCCACCAGAAGTAAACCAAATAGAGAGTAGAGGTCAAGTTGACCTTATAGACGCGAGTAACTCACTCAGTCTGAACGAAAAAGGCGGGAAACGAATTTATTCCAGATAAAATTAGCGATATATTAGACAGTAAACATTTATTAAAATCGTATGACTTTGGATGTTATACAACGTACATTTGGGACTCAATGTCCTTCATGACCTCGGTTTCACATTTTTTTTATAAATGCACAAAACGCTGATGTTAAACCTTGAGTTTGGATATGGTTACACTTGGAAGCAACATTTTCCAGTCAGACATGAACGAAAGAAAAAAAGCGGGAAGCCACTTCTGAGGTAAACCGTTCGCCTCGCGCAAAAAATGACGAAATGTTATATCTCTGTGAACATTAAATTTCTTACAAATTTACCGGTACATACCGTCGTTTACAAGGGCCTAGCAGCACAGTGTCGGTTCTTACAAGAAATGTTGAATAGACTGAAAAACAAAGGGTGTTACACTTACTTTGTTTCTAATTAATCAATGCCACTAGACACATAGAGCGGACACTATACGTAGAAAAGTAGACAAAATCTAAACATAAGGCGCGCAAAAACAGCAACCAAAATGGCGTCTGTTTCCATGCATCGGTGACCTTCGACCTCTAGCAACCGTATACGCTAGTTGATGTTGGTAAATCTGCCCTTCTCCCACGCCAAATATTCCAGCGAATCCACGAGACTTACCTAAGGAAATCCTCCACCGGCAGATTGCAAGGAGACGGGGATGGATGGTGGGACACGGAATGGGCGGTGCGGTGGGCCCGGGGGGACCCAGACATCGTAGCAATGTGAGTGAGTTGTCGGTACAGCTCTGGGCATGTGCTTCTAACGAGATGGTTATGGAACGGTGTATTTCTGCCGTAGGCCGCCGGGGATACGCGCGGCTACCTGGTACGCAGAGTTCGTAGTCGCACGCCCGGCCGTACAGCATCGTCACTTGCATGGTTGTACTGGTTCGCCACTTGCTGACTCTGGACTGCCAAGACGAAAGCAGACAACCAACGCCCGTCTCACCGGCAATTTAAACCCTCCCAGTTATCTGTCTCTTCTTCACCGTCTTCTCTGACTTTCCAGCCGGCCAAGAGGAAGGAGGATTTAGCACCTTCGCCGAGTGCGAGTTACCGTTGAAATGTATCTCCGGAGGTTTTTTTCTCCTTTTGCGCGGGAATTTGTCACTCGTCGCGAAGGGGGGACGGCATGAGGGGATAGGTCGTATACGGAGAGGCATGATCCCCAAGCTAGCAGAGTCTAACGCAAAAGCATCGACGCGGCCGGGACAAAACAACAGTCGAGACCGGGTAACGATTGAAGCCGATCAACAAAAGCGAGCCCCGGTCAAATCGGCCATGGACTTGAGCGATATGGAACCCAGATATTATTGACTGAAAACAACCTGTTTCCGTTGTATCGCACTATCAACAGGGTATGAGACTTGGGCAGTGTATTTTTAATTGCCCGTATACAGACAGCAACTGAAGCGAGATAATGATGGGAGTCAACGAGGAAGCCAAAGAACGTGCGTATCATAATTGTGATTTTACCAGTCAAGATTTTGTATTATAATTATTATCATTACTCATGAATTTCTTAATATGCATACTTCTTTCGTGACAGTGTTCTTATTTTGCCTGGATCTCCAATAGTTAAATATTCTAATATTTGTGCCCCCCCCCCCCCTCCCTTTCTATGAACTCCAGCTGGTTTCCACGAATTTAAAAATGTTTTCCCTTTGGATTGCCTGACCATTGACTTCCCAGTGTGTTTTTTTCAGTGTGTTTCCCTTTCCATGAAATTCCCATTGTTTCCAGTTTAATTTCCATCAATTTCCCAATGTTTTCCTACCGGTTTGCCTTTAACTTCCCTATTGTTTCCGTTGGTTTGCCATGGACTCCCAGTGTTTTTCTTTTTCAGAGGTTTTCCTTTGCATGGAATGACTATTGCTTTCCGGTTGGTTTCCATTAATTTCCCAACGTCTTCATGTTGTTTGCATTTCCACGAACTTCCCAATGTTTTCCAGTCGGTTTCCCTTGGCATGAATGATCAGTTGTTTCCCAGTTGGTTTCCATTTAGATTTCTCATGGAGTAATAAACCAGCATGCTTTCTTGTTTCTTTCCCATTATTTCTGTTCCCAATTGATTTCCCATGTATTTTCCCATGGAGGTAGCAATTATTGGTAGATTTCCAGTGTAGGTTTCCTTGATGGTTTCCCACAGGGGTGGCGAGGTATCTGAACTGATAACAAGAATTTTATGATAAACCAATGACAACCAACCGTGCTATTACCCCCCCCCCCCCCCCATAGTATTGGTTACTGAGACCACGAACATTTTTTTGATGTTCCATAAACTATTTCAATTAGGCCTATTTTAATTAGAAAGGTAAAGGAAAAACTGTTGATATTAACACCAAAAAAATGAATTCAATTTGTGAGGGTGTTTAGGATGGGAAAACCAAATAGCTTGCTTAAAAGTTCGAAACGTTAGGCCAGCCAATGTTGTTGATTTGTATATTTCAAGTCAATTCAGTCAGTTAGCAGTTTGTAGGAGTTTAATTCATGTTTATCATATTAAAAGGGACCATACCACACAATGAAAACAAGATCAACTGATACGATGGAACAATGACCATTCACCTGAGACAACAAAGAAGGAATTTCGTTTGCACAACCAAGCAAACTTCAGTTGCGCGTTGCACAGAGAAATACACTTGTACAGAACATACAAATGCCACACGCAGCCTAATTTGAACCAACTTCCCATGGCTAAACACTGATGAAAATGTAAGTCACTCACCTGGGTAGATTTCTTGAAATTCGTCTCTGGCTCACTAAGAACGAAGCCTCGTGCATTCTTGAGAACTGAAAAATCGTGTTGTTATCGAGGCACTGCTTGTACAAAAATGGAGTGCGGTGATGAGATTGGTATCTGGACCACACGGAGTAGTCGAGGCTCCACGATAACAGGGCGCTGACAAACGCAACGGGAGTCAGTACATTCCTGATTTTATGGGGGCGCCCATTGTTCAAGCGATTGGATGTGATTTTGGTGGAAGCTCGGGGTTTGCAAATTCGTATCAGACTAGAATGGGTTTGGAAAAGCCAGGGGGATAAAATCAAGGGCAAAGTTGGTGAATAGATAACGCGAAATGACCAAACCCCAAACAAAATGTTGGAGTTCAACACCCCCCCCCCCCCCCCATCAAACCTTACCAGCAAACTACACCCTCCTCCCGCAAACAAAATATGTTGTAGGGTTTTGTTTTATACAAGTTCGCCCTGAACAAGGCTAAAAGCACAATCAAAAGGAAAAAGGTTCAAAGATACAAGAGGTGGAAATTTATACCGGTAATATTCCTCTTGAAGGAGGAAAGATTGTACGATGAAGGGAAACATGCACCAGGTAAAGAATTCCATAGAGATACAGAACGAGGGAAAAAGCTATTGGCATAGCTTTACGTTCTACATCTACAGGTACAGCTAGAATATACATGATATAGTTATTAATCATAGCTATTCAGTAAATCAAGAGACGGAACGGGTTTTGATGATCCTATATAGCCTACTATGGAACAGAAATCGAGCTGGTGTGATATTCGGAGGGAAAATAGTAATTATGCATGACAAACAAGAAGTGACCCTATGTAAGTTTTGGCTTGAAGATAATTGCAACTTGTACCCCTACAACTTAAAACCATAGAGCAAGGCTCTATGTTAAAACAATATGCTACACTCGTACATACATTCACATATCTCCTTCCTATACCCTTCCCATAGTCGAGTACAGCCACCTAAAATAATTAAGGAAAATTCAGGGATCCCCTGAAGCTTTACACCACCAAGAAAAAGCCAAAAACCGAACGATGGTTGATTATTTTTTTCCCGAACCTGTTGGGGGAAGTGCCCCAGCGATTTTTGCGATCAATCAATCGGCACCCCGCGACTGCGAGATGGGTGCTGCGTTCAGGAGTCGCCTTGTTGATCAACCGGTGACCGGTGTTACATCATTATAGGTGCTGATGATACGGTTTGCCTCGGCGCGCGCTCGGAGTTGTCAACATCGTCATTTCCATTTCAAGATTAGTTGAGCTGGGGATTTGACCATGTGTTCCTTCCTCCGTGGTTTGACCATTTTGAGTCAAATCTAACTACTTTTTAAACGTGTATATAGAGCTATTTAGCGCAAATGTTGTTGCTTTAATAGCAGGTTTTCCTGCTAAGCAAAATAGCTGGGAACAGTCACACGGACTATAAATCACACACCTGTTTGGCTGGTAACCTGTTTTCACTATTAAGCGAACTCGTATGTGCTAAGCAGAATATTGTGCTAACCAGGCTCATGAAATTGGAACAAATGCGTCAGGGCTGATCAGTCATCGAACTCACTGCCTTTAACAATCGAGCGTTCCCTTCTGTTAATTATGAATATCACCAATCTACAAGTCCATGATCTGACCATGATCTAACAGAGAACTAAATAAAAACATGGAGGAATGATAAAACAAAAGGTCACTGAGTAAAGCCAGTTTGGGACTTACAGTTATGCCCAAAACTATTCATGAAAAATCTGGTAGTTTGCTTTTCTCTCATACATAAAAGCTGGATTAGCGGAACTTAGGCTTTACCTAATGACTTTTAGTTGGCATATACAAATCTACAGATATTTTGGTTTCACATCATTAGCATAAAAGTAGAAATAATAAATAAAAGGATTTACAATACCCCGAATTTGGCATGGGTATGAATAATTTTGGACATAACTGTACTGCTTGCGCTTGAAAATGCACGATGACCGCAACCATTGAAATTGAAAGTTGATTTCGTCAATTCATCCTAAGGCCTTTCAAATGAATTTTGCAGCCATGTGTACAGTACATGAGACTTTCACTTCAATAAAAACAGTTACAGGCTAATGTAGGAGTTGCAATAATGCAGGGCGAAGTGGTTCCTATATGCAGCATTGAGAGCTATGTCAATTTTGTAGTGAGTCCAACAGTTTAACGATACCAAATTATTTCCTCGCTTTGCATTAAAGCGATTTGTTCTCTATGCGTAATCAGGGAACAATTTCTCTCCTAGAATGTAAACATTCTGCGTGAAGCAACACACCACGTGATGCCCCAACCCCTACGTCATCGTGCTAACGCCGCGCCCCCTCTGACGATTACACTCACCCTCAAGACGCATCTTGACTCGAGGAGCAGACTCAAAGAAAACAGTGATGGTCTGTCACAGCCCGTCTGGTCTTGTTCCCGCCTCGCCTGGAGGTGACCCGGGAGTATTATTCCAATATTGAAATTTCACAGCCGAGATGTCACCAACTCGTCATGCGCTCATTAGCATTAATTTTAATAATGTTGACACGGCTAAGTTGTCGCCAGCCAATGATTTAGTAGCCGGAGCAGACGACATTGCGAGTGGTTTACGCGGGAACCTGTCAGTCTCACCGGCCCTGCCGTTTTTCACGCCAATGGCGGGCCTTCAGCCATCCCCTTACTACTAATGACCACTGCCCGGGGGCCAGCCCCCTTTTTTCTTCAATGGCTGATATTACACTATATCATGGCTGGTTTTTATTTTACACACATTACACACGACGGGGTTTGTTTTGGTTGGTGTTCGATCAGTCTTCGCTGACCGTCCGCTGAAGGAGAACCTATACCCCCAAGCCTGTCATGATCATCAGCAGGGCTAACCCCATCAAGCGCTAGGCCGCCCAGGAGATACTGATACCCAACTACTGTACACTAAACCACACGCTGTTTTGACACCAAGCCGCCGTTGGAGGGCTAAGCCGTTGAATACCTACACCGCGAGGCCGTTGCCCGAGCACCAAGCGGCTTCGTCTGTGTTGACCCGCCAGGTCGCGCGGCCCGATCCCCGGTACCCATCCATACTCCAGCGCCCCGGCTCAAATTATTTTACTTAGCGATTGACACAGCCCCGCAAATCTTTCCGAAAAGCCTATCGAGGATTGCGCCAGGATCCAGGAAGGGGGAATTTCTGTTGGGTACACCGTGACTTCTGGTAGTACACATCAAACAAGATATTCTTGACAGTTACCAAAAGTTGATTTTTTAAAGAGTGCACAAGATCTCCAAACTTCGACCCAAACCAAACAGAAGTCCCAACGACATCTGCAAGGGAGATTAAACAGGGGCACGCCGTAAAGATAGAGAAGAGATTGTTTGCCCTTAATAGTTGGTCCTCCTGGCTATGGATTTGAATCAAACGGATCAAAACCCACTGTCTCCACGAGCAAACCGATTCAGCATAGCTTCACTGATTTCGCCCGAGGAACGCGGAGAGGCCGAGGAGGCACTAGCGGCCGTGAACAGGGCCGGCTGCACGGGCATCTCGCTTCAGAACACGGCCGACGCGTCGTTGGTGGACGCGCTGGAACACACGGCCGGAGAGTGGGGGTTGCGGTACACCACCGACCTACACACGATGGAAGGTTTGTACTGATTAGAAACCCGTTTTCCCTTTTCTTGTTTACAGTTTTGTTTCAGATGTTCAAAGGGCCAGATGCTCAAACCCTGTTGAATGCTGTATTACTATTTGTTTTTGTTGTCGTTTTGTTTTTCAACTCTGACGTTTTGATATGACCGTTGAGGAATATGAACATTTATGTTGAGATTTTAGTTTTGATATGCGAACACTACAGTGTTGATGATGCCGTTCATACAATTTCTACGAAAAAAAACGCAACAGTCTGACAAATGGGAATCATTTGTTAAAAAAGTGCCATGTCAACTCGATAAGTTATCGCCATAAACCGCAGTTAAGAACGATCATATGACAGTGACGTGAAATTCTTTTTCATTGAATTGTTTTATTCGATACAGAACAACTGTGCCTTTGCTTATATAAAGAACTTTACGTCATCGTAAAGGACACTGTGCTTAATTTGTTGTAGAATTTGTTGAGACCATTGAACCTTTCTTAATGACATGGATCACCTGAAATCAACGTGCTTTTTTTCCCTCAGAAAATAACATTTTCTTTAATCCAAGAATCGCATTCCAACCCGCAGCTTGCTGTCAACATTTTCCCGTCAAACACCGAATTCGGTTTCTGCTCCAAGAGTTTATACGGACCGCTGCAGCTGTCAATTAGACAACCACTACTAATTAAAATATCACCACATTTTCCACAATCATATTGAAAACAAACGAAGACTAATTTCTCGTCTCGTAATCCATGTATAATTATATAAATTCTGGTGAATCTTATTTTGCTTAAACATGGCAAATATTCACAGATGAAAAATAAAATATATAGAATTTGCTATCGACAATGATCGAGACATCAATAGTAAAGACGTCAGTATGTGCATGTACATGCATATGACACGATGGGAAACCAGAGGTTAGCTTGCTCCACATAATGATTCAATTTGCGGTAAATGAGTGCGTCCTTGCGTTTTCTTTAAAACGTAAACAGTGATTAGGGCCTGTTACAGTGCCACTAGCTTCTGCGGCACCAAGCATAGAGAATCACATAATAGGGACAAGAATGAAAGAGAAAAGTTAATATCTGCGCAGTAGAGTTTCTTATTGTATTTTCGTGGAAAGACGGGTTCGCGTGATTTTGTTTTCGCTATTTTCTATAGCCCCTATTCTGTCTTTAATAATACACGAAATATCGTGGCAGGTTGTAGACGATTGACAGTCAAAAGGTTGCGATTTGTCAACATTTGTGTTTTCCATTAATGTTGTATTTTGTGCTTCAGGTCACTCGTCTGTTCGGATCGGCCTACATCATAAAGCAGTATCTAACACGTTCATTTGTAACTATTTGTTTTATCAGTGACCTTCTCTAAGAAGGTTTTTATGTTATGTTTTCATACATTTCTTATTTGGTTCCAAATTGGGGGCTACATTACACCAAAGCTACCCATATTGTGCTTTACAACTCCAAAAATGAACGTATTTATCTCACATACTTGACAACCCAAAATGTTTTAGAGATATCAGTCATCTTCAGCTTTTAAGCAATAGTACGTGCATCAAAAGAACATGACGATTCAGTGGACCCAGAGACTAGACATGTTAAATTTATATTTCAATATTCAAATGAAATTGAAAACATCCGGTTATGACAATTTAGAAGGACTTGTTTTTACAGTGGAATACATTGCTGTGAAATTATCTCAATGGAGGAAGGAATTTTCCTTAATTACATGTATTCAGGCATAGGTACGTGTAAACATGTGCACAGATTTAAATGTATACGATGGCTTGTTAAACAGATTACAAAATGATATTGTACATGGTCCTTCGCGAATGAAAACACGGCAGCTTCATATCATCTCGGCCCATATATTGTTGCATGTTGGAACAGTTTTCATGGTTCCGTGTGGAATTGTTTGGAAGCTCGATGCCATTACTTAATTTCTAGACCCTGTCGAAATTTCCATTGGTCTAGATATTTGTTTGAATTTGTGAAACGCACTTAGAAAAATATTGCTGTTTTTGGTGAAATGCCATGTGATTGGTGAGAGAGGGGTTTGGGGTATTTTTTAGGGGGTGTTTTTTTTTTTTTTTTCAACAACAAAAAACGAGTGCTTGTGCAGCATCACTGACATAGCCAAAAGATAAAGGCCTGTAGATGGACTTTATTTCTGGGTAAATGGGGTATTTCCATGATCTTTCGTACCTCCTTGGTTCAACTTCAAAGTCTTCAAGTCGTCTCGACTGACGGACTGAGGAAAAATGCATACTAGCTACTAATCACAAACATTTTCTTGGCAACCAAATTTTCATGTCGATGTATATTACTCGTGACTGGTATTCAGCTGTTGTTTGCTTCACATGAAGACCACGTGGAGTTTTGGCTGGTAACTTATTTTTACTAAGCAGTGCTTTTTGTGCAAGGAAAGCTCCGTGAAAATGACCGCTGAACGTAGGCAGCTTGCTTATGTCTCTGAACCTTTCTAATCTAAAAATGGAAATATTAAGCAGAGAAATAGCATGCCAAAGTTTGCGATATTCTGCTTTTTTGTTTTTTTCGGTGTAGATTATATTTTGTGAGAACACGAACGCATGGACACATCTTGTCTGGTACCCTGTGCGTCCACATGGCATATCTGTGCGAGCCCACGCCAGGCTGGTAACAGTATGGGAGAGGGCGGGGCTTCCACCGGCCGACATTTATTAAATACACAAAGAAGTCAAAAAAATGATCCGATCAGTTTAGGCACAAATTCAGTAAGATTGATGTGCCATGGACGGCATTGTTTGTTCAGTAATGGTACACCAAATTACATTCGAGAGAAAATGTAAATTGTCAGGTTTAGATAAACAGGCACGGACCCGTCAGCTAATGTAATTGGGATACTCCACTCCCCCATGAGTCAGTGTAGGAAATCTTGTCTAAGTTTCTAGTTGCGTAAAAGAATTCTTATTTTAAAAGGGCGATTACCCATGCAAATTAAAGAGACTGAGTGAAAAACACACCTCCAAGGTTCAGACACACCTCCAAGGTACTACGAGTACAATGTACATTGCAAACTGTGGTGTTAAATTAACACCATAACTATGGTGTTAAAATAACACCATGTGGTATCTGCACATTGGTTTAGTATAGATATCATTTGGTGTTATTTTAACACCACAGTTTTTGAAGTGCAGACCTTTAAAGGTAGTACAACATTTGCTTTTGCTGTAATTTTCAGAAATGAATGTGTTGGGTTTTTTTTTGGTTTTTTTTTTGGGGGGGGGGGGGTTAGTATTTTATAGCAAATACTGTAACACTGACCTGTTTAAAGATTTGTGTGCAATAAATGCTGGAGATGCTGTTCTTGTAGTCTGGTTTCCTGACCCTACTTCAGACAAAACGGAGCAATTATAGACGGCTGGGAATTACATGTATCAGATCGGGCAACATGGACTATTTCCAACCATGGCCAGCCGAAATTCATACAAAATCCCACTTTTCTTGAAAATCACTGCAAACCACTAGGTGCCGTGATTTCACATAGTGCTTGTGACTATTATTCTCTAACTGTCAAGTAAGGTATTTCATAATAATTCAGTAGTCTCCTTTTTTAGGTTTGCAAATGTTGTATATTACCTTTAAGACCAAACCCTTAATTTAACGGTTTATTCGAAATGGATTGTCCTCCAGTACGAATTTACATTGAGAGGACCACAACTTCTAAAAAAATATTATTTTGTTCAATATTAACCCTAACTCGCTAGGTGGTGTGGAAAATCGAATTGAAATTAGAGGATTCAAGACTGCTAGGGTTAATGAAAAAACCAATAGGGCCTACGTGAATGTGAAAATGTTCATTCCGTTTCTGGATTCCGTCGGCGTATATACAGTTGTGGTCGAAGGTTTACATTAATACACTTTGAAATTGTTCCATCCAGTGTTCACGGAGCTGTTCTCTTTCTTGCAGCTATTTTTCGACTGCAAATTCCCCAAATATCAATAAAATCCTGTTACAAAAACCTTCCTCATGCATGTATAATCATATGGATTGTGTTCACAACTCTGTAATGAACTGGCAATTTGTGTGCAGGACTGCAGTGTATGGAAACTTCCGACGGGAACTGTACCCCCCAAAATTGCATGTGTGCAATTGAGAAACATACGAACTAACTGCGAGTATATCTGACGTGACATTAAATGACACATAAACCGTATATACAACATCACGAATTGATGTGTCATTCTGGAGTCAAATTATACCCATAATAAGTGCGTCATTGGTCATGTAGTTTTATGTACATGATAGTTCACGATACTCCATATTTCCTGTGATATTTTATATTAGAGTAATTATTATAGTTTGCCCCCCCCACCCCCCACCCCCTCCCCCATAAGGATTTGCTCGTTCAGTGTACATGTACTAGAAGTGCCATTTCGAGCGTGTTGGGCATGGGTTACGTTGCCAAGTTGGGGACTTGCAGGGAGGAGATTGGCCTTGGCCCATTTCCTCAATTTCTTTGTGTCGAGGTGACAAATGGTCAGCTCCTGCAGCCTGCAGGCTTAGTTTTCGGTTTTGTTTCTGTCCCCGTATAAGCGTGAGTACACGCTGTGACTCACTCGTATTGAGTGATGAGTTGTGCATGTTTTCACAAAAGCGGCGCTTGACGTGTCAACTCTTTTTTCGCAATGACTTGGCCCCCCGCAATTATAGAAAAGTGGATCTTCTGGAGTACCGGAAACCGGACTCCTCCGATCAGTTTGAGGGGAGGGGATATTGCGGCTTTTGGCGAGCTTGAAGGAAAGTGGAAATCCAATTTGTTTTCATGCATATTGCTGTGTTTTAACACAATACAAATATGACCCAAATGCCTGTTTTCATTGGAAGTGAAGAAGAGGTGGAGGTTTTTCAATTATTTTTTGGAAATCCTTTGATCAATTTATGTAGACAAAAAAGCTATGCCAAAAGCTTTTCCCTCGTTTTGTATTTCAGTCTGTGGAATTTTTTGCCTGGTGCAGGTTTCCCTTCATCTTATGACCTTTCCTGCTTCAAGAGGAATCATAAATCCTACCTCTTGTATCTTTGAACGTAACACGTTCAATGTTAAACTTCGGTTTTCATTTTTACCATTTCCTAAAGATTTAAGAGCACAATGTGGCTACGTTTTAGTAAAAAATTTAAACCTTGGATGAAAGTCATTACACGGAATATAACCCGCAATTTGGCCCAAAACACCATAATTTCCCAATAGAAACGCCAATTTAGCATGAACGTGTTGACAAATCGGCTGTCCTCTCCGTACTTCCGGGTCCAAGTACGTTGGGCTCTGTGGAGTGGAGACTGTTCCTAGAGCTACACGCGCTCGTGCTTGCTTCGTTTGCACTTCACTCCGGATCCACGTGACGTCACACTTCGTGAGGCCTTGCGCTTGGGCTCCAGCTTCTTGTAATTTTATGTCCCCAGATTTAGCAAGATCTTGTTTTTGCTACATGTACATCAAAGTCTTATATTTTAATCCAGAGCCAGAGCCTGTTTATTTATTTGCGTATTTAAGGCTTCAAATTGGCAATCTGACTGGGGAATAGCTGAAGACGAAGCCGAAGCCCAAGACGGACCTAGGTTTGAGAAATGCATTAAGTTAGTATTCTGTTGTTTTTGAGAGTTCGCACATGACTGTTCGATATGCTTAAAGTCTGTTTGACAGAAATTGAGGATGGAACAAATTATTTACATTTTAGAATACCCGGTGCAGGGGATACAGATTAATTGCATTTAATTGCTTTAAATAAGGTAAGAGGTTTGTTGGAAAAATGTAAAGACAAGCTGTATTAAAAGTTCCTTTCCCCCTTTGGTTATACAGCGTAAGTAGTGCATGGATTACGATTTCTATACGCTTTGTAACCCAAATGGAAATGATTTCGTCTTTGAAAGTCCTGGAAACCAACTGAATCTGCCAAATTTGTGTCTGTTTTGATTACAGTTATTTATGCCAAATATGTTTAATATTCGAGGGTTGAGTATATCTTTGTTTTCTCGGTGTGTGGGGTACTGTGAATAAATAATGGACGGTTATAGCACTTATTAAAACAAGGACGGTTCTAGTGGGTGTGTGGGGTACCCCCCCCCCCCTCCCCCTCCCCCCCCTCCCCCCTCCCCCCACCCGCAAGCTTAAATACGTATCTAGAATTCGTTTTTAAATTAAACAAATCTCCGAAGATCTTAACCAATTTCCAAATTTTTATTCATCAGGTTCTCTAACGCTGTTGTTTCCCACAGAATAAATTCAGCCCCCCCCCCCTTAAACATTCTGGTCTCGGCCCCGCCTGCACTTTACTGCAGGGTGGTTATTCTGTTTTCTTCCTGCATAGTCAGCCTAGCCAGCCCTGCTGCTGTATACCGGTACGCTCCCTTTGGACCCCTGTATCTATATGCAGATAGAACAATGCAATATTACTCTCCTGTTACGTAAAATGACTTCTTCAGATTATTCTCTCAACCAATATTTAAAACTTTTTTCTTAAATTTTTGAAAAAGGAATGGCTTGAATTTGCGTTTAATTCCATCACGTGTTCACACCACACTATATGAATTGTCCAATACCTTGCGGATCGGAAAGGGTAATTAAAATTAGGAAATTTCCTCTTTGGAATAATCCCAAATACTTCAACTATCAGGTTTTAATTACCTATTGCAATGCAATCCGATAAAAATTCTCAAAACAGTCGCAATCTTGCAAGAACCGGCTTGTAGGTTGTGGCCTTGCACACGGAGCTGTCATGTTGCTGTACATTATACACATCAAGCAGGGAGCGAGATTAGTCACTGGAAGAACGGAAATTAGCTGGAAACGGCGCGGTGTGACTTGGGTCGGTGCGCCCGCCCCGTCCCACCAGGGGTGGGCGACGTCTCAAGTCGCGTGAATGCCTCCGCTCGGTGAAGAGATGGACGTAGGGGACGCCCCTTTTATCTTGGCTTCTTGAGGAGGGGAGAGATGGAGCGTGTGGGTCTCTCTCCCTTGCCAGGTCGGTTAAACACCGGGCTGTCCAGACCGATTTCTCCCGCGATGTTGAGTACTGAGATCCGGTGGTTGGGGTTCTTATCGCTTACTCCTCACGTCAGGAGCCTACACGCTATGCACGCGAGCAAACCCCGCCGCCTCGATAGGTGAGAAAAAGAGATTTTTTTACCGGGGTGGCGCGGATATCACTTAGGACAAATTCAGGTTATCCGGCAAGGTTTGCTTCGTGTGGCCGTTTGAGTTGCTCTATCCACGATCATTTCAAGTGACGGGGATAGGGGGGGGGGGGGGGGGGGGGAGTAAACTGGACTTTTCCCAAGAGTCTTCTGGCTGCGCTGGGGAGCGGTGACGTGTAGGAAGAGACCAGCTAGTCAGTAGTCAGTTCGAGGTGCTTGACACTCGGTTGGCGAGTACATTGGCGCATATCGTCTCCGATCACGCTGGCTGGGACCCTGTGATAATGTTATTTTTAGAATCTTGTGCAGTTCACGGCGGGTACAATTTTGTGAGTATGGGCGGGGCGTCAAGATGCCAAAACTGTCGCTTCTAATCGCTGACGTTTTCCATTCTGCGCCCGGCCGTGTGGCGACAAATAACTTTGAAGGAATTACGCTGTTGGACCGAAATGTCAGTTGATAAGTGCTGTGCTCGGTTTACAATCTAAAACAAATTAGTAAGATTTGACTAGAAACCGGTTAAATTTGACTAGATATTCAGGGTCAGTTGGGTGCAACTGAAAATCAGTCAATCTGACTAGATTCTTCCAGTCATTATTACTGACTAGAAAAAAATAGTCATATAAATAACTAGAATTGGAGTCAAATTCTACTAATTTTCCTAGTTTGTATGACTAAATCCGTTGTGATTTTTATCAACCTTGAAACAAACAACAATTAAATCAAGACATTGGCACGACTGTTTTCAATTCATCCTTTAATACTCAGAGCAATGCGAACCACCACGGCATTGTCTGTCAATCGGTATAAATTCGACCACCTTTTCCAATAGCATCAGCCAAAATACACCAATAAGGAAACGTGCATAAGGCCAAATATCCCAACATCAAACAGCAGCATATTTTCCTTCACCGACTATTTTCATGTTACTTTTGAGTCATAGTTGTCATTTTAAGTGGTCTACATAAACACCATTCATACATGAACACTTTTCTGAAATGAGCAGCATAACTTCTGCTTTTCAAAATGACAAAATTAGAGCACTAAGAAACTGTTTGTTTAAAACCAAACCCCTTTAGAATTATATTAATTTGAAGCAGAAAAAAACGACATTTAGCCTCTTCTCAGCAGTCGACGCGCGATCGAGACATGCGCGATGCGATCTCGCCCCTTTGAGACATTTTGGAAACCCTGTGCCGCGTGACGTAAAATACGCAGTGACTAGAATCGTCGATCTTCGACGAAGTAAACAGTAATCTAGTCAAAGCAACAAAACTATCGGTCAACGTGAAACTTCGGATGCTTGACTAAATTCCTAGTCAGTTTTCAATAACTAGAAATAGTCAATATTTTAACTAAGTTGTTTTAAGAGTGTATGACAACTTTTTAATGTAATTATCATTACGAATTACACTAGTTCCTCAGATATTTCTCTCTGACTCAACGGCAGTACTTTTCTGGATCTTTTTCGTTTATATATTTGTGTATAATAATGTATTAAGCCCAGGCTGAGGCTTAAAATATTAAAAGCATAGGCTACAAGTTTTCATGCCGTCTCGTCGTAAATAGAAAGTGTCAAAGTGGATAATTGATTAAATTAAATTGAAACAGTGTACTGAAACACGTTTTGATTGTTGTTGTTTTTGCTTTAATTGCGATTTTTGTCGTTGTTGTTGTTGTTGTTGTTGTTGCTGCTGCTCTTGTTATTGTTTCTGCTGCTGGTGTTGTTGTCGTCGTCGTCGTTGTCCCTTTCCTTCTTGTCGTCGTCGTTCCTTTCCTTCTTGTCGTCGTCGTTGTTGTCGTCGTCGTCGTTGTTTTTGTTGGTGTTGTTGTTGCTGTTGTTGTTGTTGTTGTTGTTGTTGTTGTTGTTGTTGTTGCTGCTGCTGTCGTCGTCCTTGTTGTTGAAGCTATGTCTTTTCTTTGTTTAGAATTATCTACTTCAAATCAAATTCGTCTGTCGTGATTTTTTTCTTCATATGACCGAACTTTAAACTGAAAATTTAACTGAACTTGGAAAGGTTTTGAATGCAAACTGCGATAGACTTGTTGTGTTTATTGTTGTTTGTTCATAGAAAATCGAATTTGTTTAATAAAAAGTACTAATTAGAAATAAATTTCTATACAATTATTTTGGTTTATAACAAGCTTAGCATTTATTTGAGATTCGGGAGGGAAAATTGTATTGCAGAAATTGGACTGACTTCAAGGTGGTGTACTTCGGCTCGACCAATGCACGGCGAATAGCTTTTACACCTTATTTCGATAGGTGGATACGCTGACGTGGCCTCACGAGGTCAGGGGGCGCTCTCTTCATATTTCGATCAGGTCAGGCCGTTTTTCTGAGGGGGTATTTTTTTCTACCAGAGTTCATAAAGGCAGTCGGATTAGATAATTGAAATTTTGGTGCATCTTTGATCCATGTACGCGATATCGACCTAGTAGGGGAAGGGTTAATTTGCGCACCTAAGTATGCTGGCCATTTTTGTTTGGGTTTTAGCTTTACCAAGAGTGGCACAAGGGGATGTTGAAAATAATATCCCATTTTGCTGTTCAGGTTATTTGTATTGAAGACAATGTAATAGTTGTGTATCTCCGGTTTTAATTAATGGTTGACGTGAGGCTCAAAAAAATACGTCAAAGCAATTTACTTCATGTATATATTTATCATTTCATCTTTGGTTGAACAAGATTATTGATGCCAAAAATAATTGAATACACTTAAGTAAGTCTTCAAATTACACAGAGTAAATACAACTATTCTGTATTTAGCTTCTAAAAGCAAGTCTGTGGAGAAGTTGACCCACTTTTTACTTTTTGACCTAATTGTAAGAGTTAAACAACCTCGTCCCCAATTTATTACCCCGGATGAACCCCTTCTCCATTTTACCTAGCCTTCATCTCTCGTGCTGCCTCCCCACCCCCCCCCCCCCCCCCCCCTCCCTCCTCATCCCGCATTTGTCGTCTTATTTATGTGGACTTCTAATTTGTTGGATAATTGCGAGCCGGGCTGATAAATCTTCCCCGCTTGTCGCATCTGTCATCCCGTCGATGTATCTATGCAATAATTCCCCCACCTTCGCCTGCCCGACCCAACGAAACAAAAATATACAGCTATCAGTGGGGCGGTGATGAGTGCTGGACTTGCGTCGTGATTGAACAGCGCTGCGCGGTACCGTACAACAAAACAGCTTTTTTTCTTTTTTCTTTTTTTCTTTTTTGGGGTGGGGTTGGGGGTGCATTGATGTTCGTTTCTCTACATCCACAACAAACGTGCATTATTAAAGAAATGGAATACTACACTTCTGCAGACTTGAAAATAAATTAAACATGAAAATGAATTAAACTGCTTCAAACTGCCAGCTGAGTGGATTGACCTGAAATATGAAAATACGCAAAAGCAGCTGGCCTAATGTTTCGAACCTAGGCAAGTTCTCTCTCAAAGTTCGAAACGTTACTAGGCCAGCTAATTTTGTTGACTCTTACAAACTGTTTTTCAACTGGAATAATCTGAACAATTTAAAATAATAAAAGTTACGTGGCCCCAAGGCTTACATATAGTAAAGCATATATTTCAATGTTGTTTGTCATTGCATATGTATACAACGCCTGAATAAATCCCCGCCATCTGATTGGTGGATCGTCGATCACGTGCCATTAATTATTCGTCCCATCGCACGAAGCGAACCCGCACCGCAAAAAAGTTCTACCATATGGTTCTATCAGACGGTACGCGTTTGACAGAACTTCCCTAATTTCATTACTGTATTTTGATTGGCCTAGAACGATCACGTGTCCGGTGTATAAAAACGACTGTCACACTCCAAGCATGACATCACACACCAGCCAGCTAGCGGATTCAGCTGTATCATTGGTACCCACGTAATGTTCACCTACACTGTTGACGGTAGTAAATTATAATGGGAGCAGCGAACTAGCAGACGATCAGCTGTTTTGATCGCGTGATTTGTTTGAGTTAATTTCCGAGCAAGCTAGGCAAGTTGAACTGGAAAAAACTGGGTTTGGCGATAAACAAAACAATTGTTGACTGTTTTAATGTATGGGGTATGAAGAAAACGTTTTTAACACCCTCGGGAACACATAGCATGCACCCTCGGCTTCGCCTCGGGTGCTATGTGTCCCTCGGGTGTTAAAAACGTCATGTTCCACATCACAACAGTCAAACAAATTTCAATGTTAACGCAATTATGACAGAAAATCATTTAAGACAAGAAGTTTACAAAACATAATGAGCATAATGATACACTGGGCATAGGGAATGAACCTTTTGATATGAGCAGAATCTGTTTAATTTGTGTTTTATTTGTTAATCTGAGTAGAGGTTACATGTTTGAGGTTAATTACAATGTTACTCGTAAAATACAGAAAGGGCAAAAAACACAAACAAAACAAATGAACCTGCGGCAGAATCAAGCCGAAGAATAGGCGTCAGTTAGAGCACAAGTATTAACATAACTGCAAATATTAACATAATTTTTGTGCATATTATACCAAAAACACCTACAATGTGAAGTTCGATATTTTTAATGGAGACCCAGGCTTTACTTTTGCCTATCATAGCAAATTCCGCATTTGTGTGATTTCTTGTCTCCGCATAAATGACTTCAAGTTTTGAAGCCTTAGTGTTAAAAAGTCGGGCAGAATGGAAACGCCAGGCCCTCGTAGCTATTTGCAGAATGCAGATATGCCCACACGAGGAATGTTCGGCCATTTTTATTTTTCGAATGGCGCACGTGATCAGGAGCATATACCTGTCACGTGTCTGGTTCGAAAAGAACCACCGTATAATTGACAACTTAGATAAACTAGATGAACCACATGATTGTGTTGTGTGGCATAAAATATCAGTTCAGTAATCGGAACAATTAATAAACTGTAGACAGGCCTGTAGTCTCTTTATAAATAGGATGTATAAGTTACGGATGATTCCGTAATTCTACACCAACTTTGCTTGTCCGCCCTTTTAGGCGTTACCACACAATCACTAATATCCTGAAAGTGATGCAAATGTCATTATGCCTAGTACCCTAGTTTACTCGATGGAAAGGTCAGGGTGATTCAAGATTCCCCGCGCCATTCTTCATCGAGCGTTCCTCTAGACCCTGGTCTTTCTCAAACCTTTGCCAACATGGGCTTTGGCTTCTCCTACTTTTAGGTCCTTGGTTAGAACTGGGGCACTTTTGGTCTAAATGTGAACCCAGAGGCGAAGCCTGTTTATTTTGTTCACGTATCCAAGACTTGAAGATTGACAATGAAGCTGGGGATTAGCTGGAGTCGAATCTGAAGCTAATCTAAGGTTTGAGATAAGGCCCTGATTTACACGACTACACAGCTTTAGTCCTGGGATTTTTCTCCACCCAAAACCCGTAGAATCGTCGTCTTGGAATATTGAGATCTTGGGAGAGTGTGTTCTGAGCCGACTCAAACTATTGATTAAAAAAATGAACGACATTCGCGTGGTAGGCTAGAAGGCTGGTGAGCCGCTCGCGCTTTTAAGGTGTCCGGTGTAACATGTTTAGCAATAGAAATAGCGTTTCATTATTGTCGTTGGAATGTGAACATTCCCTAAGCAGATAATTACAATTTTTGTTTACGAGTTGGATGAAATTGTCTGTTCAAGATTGAAATAAGGCATATGAGTCTGAGATGATTCAAATACGTACCGGTACATGTCCCTATTTATATCATATCAATTTGTATTTTTTTAAATTGAAATCACCCAATACAAGGCTAAAAGCCACTCTAGGTAAAGAGTTACGATAAGAGATAGTAGGGTTGGCAACATTATGAATTGCCAACCCAACCACCACCCTTACGGTTTTCCTGGGCCAAGATCTAAGTAGATAATAATTCTTCAACAGATTCCAGAAACAAATTATCTCAATTTCCAGACCTATAGATCCAAGACTCAAAGATCAAATTCGAGTTACTTCTTTTGTTTGGAATCGCACACAAGTGTAGCAAAAATCAGTAGTTGAAATGAACACATGCATACATTTTTTTTCTACTGTCAGTTCCCAGCAAGAACACGGACGGCTACGACGAGGCGTGTACCAACACGCGCACCTCCAGCCCGTCCATCATCAGCGACCACTGCAAGGACAGTAGCAGCATGGACCAGATGACCAAGCTGTCCGGCTCCGCATCTTCCGACACCTCCTCCATGAACGGCGACCGGGAGCAGCGGGTCCGAAGTAGTGACGGGGACGGGGCCGGGGAGGACGGAGAGGACAGCGTGGCTGTCAAGAGGCGCCGGCTGGACGAGAAGCCCATGAGTGCCAAGGTGGTCACGGTGGAGGTGCGGCTAGAGATGAAGGCGTTGTGGGACGAGTTCCACTCGCTGGGCACCGAGATGATCGTCACCAAGGCCGGCAGGTCAGTGGCTTCATTTTGGGTCAAACTGACACGACAAAGAAAAGGACGACAGTGACCTTGACCTATACGACAATGACCATGAAGAGGATGATTAGGATGTGGATGATAATGGTAGTAATATGGGAGGCGTATTTGACACCCCTTCTAGTAGTGTTGGTTGGGTGGAGTCGGTGTGGCGGTGATGAAGGTGTTGTGTAGTGTGGTAAGAGTGTGTGAGTGAATGGGTGGCCCACGCCCCGTATCACTGATGATCGTGACGATAATGATTAAGATGAAGAGTATGAGGATGGATAGAACGATGCTGCTGGAACTAAGAATGCTGATGATGATTATTAGGCCTATGGTAAATGATACCTCAAGGAGGCTTTCCCAAACACGAAATTGACAAGCCTAAACACAATCTTAACTTTACCTGCCCTAACCAGATTTTCCATTTAATTAAAGGTTTGAGACCACGAAAAATAATGTAATGCTGAACGGCAATGAAAATCTGCCCGGAAATATGTGCACTCTCGAACACAATTTCCCAATTCCATGCGCGGGTATCTAAAACCGTCCACTCGAGGCACTTCAGATTCAAAGGAGGCAACTTGCTCATTTGAATTAAAGTCTTTCAGGTACCGAATTTCAGTACTTCTTGTGCAGGAAACCGGATAGTTTTTTGAGTGTAATGAAATTTCGAGACATCAAATTGTCTCTCTAGGTTTCAATGTCTCCCTAGGATGTACTCTTTCAGCAAGATAATGATGGTGATAATGAGGGTGATGATGGCGATGATATTGATTGTGTGAACGACAGCGATGTCTATAATGTCAGTTATGACCGCAGCGTGACAGCTGTAAGCCGCCTGTAAACCAGTGACGATGAATATAACTTTGGCTCTTCCACTTCTGCCAATGTCGATGATGAAGATATCAACCCAAACGATGCCGATGATTCACAGTTGTCACTGAAGCATAATTTAATCCCGCACTCTCCCCAAACAAAAAATTGTATTTATATCCTTCAAAGCTTTACAGCCAATATCCTGCTCTCCGTCAGGCCACAATTTGTCGGAGATCTACAAAAAAATCTGCTGGTCCTTATCACACTCGGGTACGCGATAGCAATATGCTCTCGTAGCCTGCGATGCCCAGTCATCAGATAAGACCCTCTTAGTATCTGATAGGTCCTCCCTCATTTCCCCGACCCCATGTTAGGGCTTTTCCAAGCTTCCTAGAGACGTTTCTTCTTCGCCCGAGGCGTTTCCTATTTTTCTTGTCTTCTGGAAGCTCTTGACACGCTATTGCTCCGGGGAAAGACTTGGCAGTGGCTTTGCGAAATGTTATAGTTTTCTTAACAGTCAGCCAGGCAGCTGGTATTTTCAAACGCTGTTTGGGCCTTTTGGCGCTTAAATCCAATGGTTCGTTGACTGTTGAACAAGCTGTCCGTCAGTTGTTGTTTTTTTGTGTTTTGTTTGTTTGTTTGGTTTTTTTTCTTGATATGCCTCCTGTGTCAACGCTATGAAAAGTAGGTTTCCCATTCTTTGACTGGGATTCGAACAATGCATATAAAAGAAATAACACTTTTATTTTTAACTGGTAATTTTCATCTTTTTATTTTAATAATTAAGACTGTTAAAAGAACATGTTCTTGTTTCCACTAAAATAGGCTGAATATCGATTAAGATATCTATGCAAAACCGTGACTATCGTTATAATAGAGTGTAACTAATGGAAAACGGCAGTTAATAAAACCACACTTTTGCACCAACGTGTAAACTAATAGAATGGTTGTTAAATACCGATGTGTATGAACGCTCGATGATTCAGCAGAGGTCTTTTTGACTGCTTTTTAACAAAAGTCTTGCGAAATCAAAGTGCTTATATACAGCGCTTCGGAAATCAGCGAAATCTCGTTCTTTACCCTCACAGGTAGACGGTATGTATAGAGGTACCCATTTATACCCCTTGGTAGAAAGCACAGGTAGACGGTATGTATAGAGGTACCCATTTATACCCCTTGGTAGAAAGCACAGGTAGACGGTATGTATAGAGGTACCCATTTATACCCCTTGGTAGAAAGTACAGGTAGACGGTATAGGTAAAGAGGTACCCATTTATACCCCTTGGTAGAAAGAAGCAATTGTAGTAAACTCTCTTGCCCAAGCGCACAAGTACTAAAATGATATCCCCCGGCGGGGTTCGAACCCACATACGATCGAACATGAGTCAGACAAACACTACACTTTTGAATCAATGGGTAAACTAATATGGAATAACAAGACATGTCTTGAAACACCGTCCTCGCATTGTATTCGTCTCAGCTGTCTGTGACTGTATCATCAAGAAGCATGCACCAGGGACTGAAATCCAGGTTGTTTTCTTGGAATGTGTGTTTTCCCATTCCACTGTAGTTTATCGGAGTGAACATCGACTGCAACAAAGATAGGTGGTTCCTTGTGGGCGCAGGGCGTGCATGTTTGCGATAATGATCTCCCTGAAAGACGGGGGAATTACAGAGGTCGCTTAAAAGGGTCAAGGTAGTCATTTTTCTCGATGAAATATCGGCACCGCTTAATGGCATTTTTCAGGTTTTGTTGGTTTCTTGTTTTGTTTGGGGGTGGGAGGTGGCCTGTGTGGAACCATCGTTGGGGAGGGGGGGGGGGGGGGGGGGGTGTTGTGCTGAAATGTCCCGCCAAATGTGACAGATGAGGGAGAGAAAAGTCCGGGGTCGCAAGAGGGGGTGGGAAATGGTTTCGAGGGGGATGCACGGGCGAATGCACGGCGGTGAGAAATGACGAATCGTCCGGGTGTGGTGGGTCGGTTGGGCTATATACTGGAATTATTGCAGGATAGTGAATGCTCTCGGCGTGCGCGTTTGAATTCACGATTTGGTGGATGAAGTTACTTTGTCTTTAATGAGGAAACTTAACAGTTGCTTGGCCGTTCAGTTCAGTTATTTTCTTTTCTCCATGTTCATTCGGAGTATAAGCGCCGGTGTCGCTTAAAAATCGGTCATCATGAAAAGTCGACTCATTGAGTCAGTGCGCACGCAAACGTATCCCCCTACACCGAAACATTGAGAAACACAGGGTAAAGGTAGGGGTGAGAAATAGGGTCAGGGTTTAAGCCAGGGTTGGGGTTAGGGATAGGGTAAGGGACATGAGTATCGATAGCAGCTAAAGCCTTTCATTATCAATTTGTCCAGTAGGCCATTATTTTGTGTACGAATGTGGGTGATGGCAAGCAGCCATATTGTGGGACACGTGCGTACAAATAAAAGTGTCTATAACGACGCCATTTAAGGTGCAATAATTAATTAATTAACTTTAAATTACTTCAAAAGTCACCTATGATTGTTCCCCCCAAAATGTTGTAGATACAGCGCTCTCATGCGCTCAAAGAATGGTCTGTTGAGTTTTTATTCATTGACATTCCACGGTCTTTTGAACAGTCTAATCTAAATAATGATTGGGTTAAAGTACTGTACTATTATTAGAGTGGAGAAGGATCGGTCCAGATAATGTGTTCGACTGACTTGTTCGCCGGCAATGGATGGAATCGCGTGGTCGAAGGCACATCACTGGCCTGTGTTAATATCCAGCGCCAAGCGTGTAAGCTTTTGCATGAGTTGCGTTTCAGCATTGCAAATTTGGCGTTTGCGAGAGGTTAAATTTCACAGGATGATCCTCTACGGAGAGCTCGAACCAACGACCCCTTACTTTTAATACGGGTTCAACTCGTGCCGTCACCACCCACTCGGTCGTTAAACATGCTCTGCAAGTCGCAGCAGGGAAGAGACGACATTCACAAAAACCACAATTTGTCAAGCTGAAGTTCATTGTCAGGACTGATTGCATCGAAAGGTATTACTTATTGCCACCAAACCCCGGCGTTGGCTGCGTCCCGGAGAATTATTTATGGCGGGCCTGATCAACAGCTATGCCGCGAAATTAGCAAATATTTCCCGGCGATTGGTGGGCCAGCTTTGGTATGCGCGCGTCCATTTTCTCGGTCCCCGGTCTGAAGAACTTCTCGGTAGTAAAAGGGACGCGGACTCTTCGGATTGGAATGGCACTAATCAACTTCGGCCCTAATGATTTGTGGTTATTAATTGCCAACTGCAGTCGAGACATCGCACCTGGATTCCACAGCCGAGATCATTTTCTCATGCTGTTAAACGGCGGTATAAATTCTGCTTGTACGCTTTGGGCAGTGGCGGTCGATCTTGGCAGATGAGGCGCCGAGATTTACAATTGTTAATTACAAAAATGATAATAATGGTATCGATTACTTTCAAGTTGCATCAGTCAGTGTAGGGTGCAATACGGTATAACCTACCCTTTGATGATCAAACTAGTAAGATGTTGTGTTAAGCTATGCGCAGCAAAATGAGGAGTTAGTTGTGTGTCCAGGTTGGTGTAGTGGTTCTTTCTCCGTATTTCACCGCAATTTTCTGCATTGACCCCGGTTCGATTCCAGTTCAGGTCCGCCCCTATACCTGATCGCTATCCCCAGGAATAAATAATTGTCTGGGTTTTTCCTCTTTCTACTTACAATCGTAACTGAAATTTCCTTCGTCGCCATCTTTCATGAAGAAGAACAGTGCTAATGCACTAGTCAGGATTATCATTAGTGTTCTATAGGATAGAACAGTGCCCTCTCGTCTCTGCGGGTCAGTTTGAAGAGTTTTAATTTCTAAATCCGTACTTAATACGGCAGAGTATGAGTGACCTACGTATACGATAATAAGTTCATTCTGTTTAGTCGTGACTGCATTCAGTGGTATAACACGGGAACAGGCATGGTTGTAATTCGTGTGAACGCTGAAGTGCTTTACCAATCATGTTAAAGATTCGAAGAATTTCTGAGACCTGCGTGTCTTGCTGGCAAAACGCTTAACTGGCTGGTTTCCTGTTTTCTGCCCAGCCTGCCTTACAAATAGCATTACAAAAGGTCCATTCTGGTTACAGCTTGGCATTGTGACGTCACACAGCTGCGCTCTTGTTGAAAGCCTTCTTTTTCATCTGGTCGATCGAGCTTGACCTTCAGGTCAAGTGGCGGGTACTCCTCCTTGATTTCGTGCAAAGTAAAAGTCTTGGGACCAGTTTTGGTCTGTCCATGGGCCTGTTTGTTTCACACGAATCCGGATCGCGATCAGTGATCCGTGCGTTGGTTCACACACCAGATTCCGCCTAGGGGGTGGAGCGAACCAGCGGCTGGATCACCGATCGCGATCCGGATTCGTGTGAAACAAACAGGCCCCATGGTGTCTTGCGGGCGTTGTGATCATGGTGTTCAAGGACTACATTATTACCCCTACTCATCAGGCCTATTAATCATTCCTGAAACCTCCCTAGGGAGTATATACCCCCGGCTGAGTTATTAAGCGCACCTGGGCTAATCAACCCACATAACCATCACTGCCCTCACAGGTACCCATTTACTTACCCCTATACTTAGAGAGAAGCAAGATGTGACAAAGTGTCTTGCTCAAGGACGCAAGCACCATGACCCCTTGCTGGACTCGAACACATAATATGTAGTATCACCAAGATCACGAGTCCGGTACACAAGACCACGAGGCCGGATCACTCCAGATGATATAAAGAGAACATTTCGCTATTCGTGTAACCTGATGTACCTCAGGTAGCATGAAATCAGAAACTTTTTTTAGAGTAAGCTCAAACACGATAGCAGGTGGATGCAGCGGCGGCGATTTCTCGTCAAGGTTGGGGTGGGGGGGGGGGGGGACGGAGAAAAAAAGCGCACAACCAATAACAACTTTGACGCGCTATTTGTGCAATGACGTCACCCGTATTGTATTTGTTTAATTTGTTCTATTGTTATCAACCACGTACGAAGTACTTTGGGGATGCTAAAATAGGTAAACTTTATACTTACCTCTTGAAATACAAACAACAAATATTGGAGATTACATTATCCATCCCTGACCGATACTTTTTCGGAAGAACGCACAATCAGTTCAACTGTTATTAGAGAGATCATGTAATCGAAAATTTGTTATTTGGTGTCTCTTGTGTCTCCTTGGAAATGTTTGAAAATGTGTGCTAATTGGTGCACACTGGTGCATGTAAAAGTCAATGACCTATGGCAAATTATTGGGGGGGGGGGGGGGACACTGCCATATCCGTCCCCTCCACAAAAACATTTGGGGGGGGGGGGCGTGTCCCCCGTCCCCCCCCCCCCCCCGGGGTCGCCACCCATGGGTGGATATTATGATTAGCACCAAGCCCCCCCCCCCCACCCCCCTCCGTGGGTCTACCACACTGAAAAATCATGGGGGTTAAATTTACCCAATTGTTGGTGAAAACTGCAACTACCCAAAATGTGGGTAAACAAACTCTCATCCGGTTGTGTTCAAATATATTTACCAAAATTTTGGGTAGTTGCAGTTTTCACCAACAATTGGGTAAATTTAACCCCCATGATTTTTCAGTGCACTTGCCTCCAGGCCCGCTTTATATTCTTCGATAGCCTACTTAAAAATATTAAGCATAATTTCCCAAAATGAAGGTCCTGGGGATAAAATTGATGCACCAGATCAGTCCGCCGAGGTGGCTGGGATGATAAATCCGCATCCATCGAAGAATGAGCTCCCGTCCCTGCCCTGCCAAGATTATATTTTCCTGCACACCTCCGTTCTGTCTCATTTGACACTCGCTCCCCGTACCACACGATACCATAATATGGTAGGCGGGCGGATGCGGGCAGAGCAACCGTAGAACCCGGCCCATAAATATCACTCCTTTCTCGGTGAGATCTTTCAGGGGAAAAGAGACACCGGTAAGGTGATAGAACTATGGTCATTCGTACCAGAAGAACTTCGATTACGTGCGGTGATTTACGGATGGCCGTATCCGGTTGCGGATTTATGCGGCCGAACCGGGAGCGAAATGTATTAATGAAGAAATTTAGAACGGATCCTAATTTCTTAGCGGCCGTCGATGTCCTGGAGAGATAAGTAGGCTATGGGAGAAATGGGTCATTGTGTAACTCAAGACGTCTGAGATATACAAGCAATGAAAAACACACACACAACGACTATTGGATGGCGAAGTGAAGCTGGTTTTGAAACCTGAATATGTGATGAAATTTTCCCGCCTTTTCTTTTTGGCAGTTTGAATTCTTCGTGCTTGTATGCCGTCGTGAGCTCCGATTGTTCTTAATACTACAGAGTGTTTTGTCTCGCAGATTTTCGTTTATTCTGTCATTGTGGTCAACCATGGAGGAATAAAACACATGGGTGAACCATGTTGGAGATCTTAGATCTTTGCTCAGGTCTTAAGGGGTCATGACCCCCAACCAAAACTTAAAACAAAACACTATTAATAATAATTTACAGTGCCACTCCCGAGTTGAAAGCGAGGCTCTCAGTGCTAAACAAACAGTGCTATTCAACAAATCAAACCATGCATGCATAGAACCTAAATCACGGCAAATTACAGCGTAGAGCACGGTCAGTACGGAGACCGGTTCATCACAACAACAATCTCCCAAATTCATTCTTGATTCGAAATGACATTCAACTATTTCACAGAACAATGATTCTCAAATAAATTACCTGCATTAAATTGATTTTGGACCACTCGATCAGCGACCTTTTCAAAATTCAAATGATTTTACCGTGTTAAATTGCCGCGACGTAGGTTGTTAATTTAGCACAGAGCCTCGCTTTCAAACCGGAAGCGCGGATTGGTGTTTTTTTCGTCAATGTTAAATTCGTCTGTTCATTGCATGCCAATGTTTTCAGTCCCAGTCGCGACCAGGCTCTGTGGGTTCTATTTTTACAATTGAAAGTGATTTGGGGGGTTTGTGCGATGGATTAAACTGAACAAGTCATCGGATTAGGTTTGGCGATGTTTTGATTGCAGGGGATTATCTGATGACGCTTGCACGGTTAGGCAGCGCAGGCAGAGCGGAGGCAGTGGGTGGTGGAATTAAACCCGACGCTGGTTGTAAAAATCTTGGCCTAACTTGATTTATGCCTGCCGTGCTATTCGTTACGTAACACACCCAGCGTTTCGTCCAGAATAAATATCTGTTCCCCGGCGCGGCAAGTAACCTGTAATAAAATGCCTGTAGTTCGCGCACGGGAATTTACGATGTGATAACGAGGATCAGTTTTTCTGTTTAACCTTGGAAGTTTGATTTACTTTAAAGTAATTAAGTTTTGTCAAGGTTACATGGCGCACGATTTAATTAGCTCCAGACCAAAGTATAGAATGGGCTTTTATTTTCTATTTTTTTCAAACTCATTTTAACTGTTTTTTATCAGTTTTCTATTTGGAAGTTAGGCGTTCTCGCGGTTCTCCGTGCACGTCTTATTTGGGGCAAGTAATACATTTTCAGCCCATATTTTGTATTGTATTTGATTTAATTTTTAAAGAAAAACAGCCACACGTGCTCCTATATTTAAAACAAAATGCAAAAATTTAAATTTAAGGTTGACCATGGCCGTTTGCCTTGACCCAGATTACAGTCACCTTAACTAGGTAAAATGTCTTCCCGTCAGACGAAGACCCTCCAAGACCCTTCAGCTAAGGATTAGATTATTTTCACCTAATCCAGTTGGCCAAATCCAGCCCTCCCCGAAGTTCAAGGCGATCTTTGGAGGAAGACCAGGAATTAGGCCTTTATAGCCCTGACCATCCGATATCCACCCCGTGTACTTTTTAACCGCATGTGTATCATTTACAATTACTATTAAAAGTCAAGGTCCCTGGGCTGCATTTATAAATAGATTGTCTACTCTGTAAAAATTGTGCTGAAAATTTGAACACGCTACTGAAAAAAAATTGGTACCCACTTTTTTCACATGTTCAGTTTGCGACCCCCACCCCCTCTGGATCCGCGCCTTGATTGGTATTGCTTCCATCTTTTCAAACAGTAAACTTTCAGAATGAAACAAGTCAATTTGATTTTTGGTAATTGCCAAAGCTATATGTTACCGGTATACCTTTAACGTGTTTAGACTCGACAATGTGTCAGAACCGTGACATTTTCTTGTTCTAAATGTTAGGCTAAACATGTATAATATCTGATGAGCGGGTGTCTAAAGGCTAAGCAACGCTCGGGTTTGTGACATTTACAGCGGATGGCGTTTAGAATCTAAACACATTCCCTGAACGCGTTTACTTCACACGCGTTTAAACGCTAAACGCCATTTTGACAGTGTAAAGAACTGGTGAATTGTTAAGCATGCAGTCAACGGAGGCAGATTAATTTACATGTTGATTTGAGCTGCTTCAGTTTTCTGACTGTTGGGAAAATAAACAAATCTGGCATTGTGGATTTTTGCAGCTCAACTGTTAATTGGTCTTACGGTATTAATAGCAGCAGATAGCTCCATGCCTTGTAACCGTATACCAACTGCACCGAGATACTCAAAAATTGAAAGTGCTCAAATAAATAAAATATGAGGAGACAAATAAATAGAATGTCCGGCGCACTCCATCATGGCGAATTGACGCATTATGTTTTCCAGTTGTCCGGAAGTGTTTATTGAAGGGACCCTTTCGAGATGCCCGTAAAACAGAAGACAAAATCTCCCATCACTTAATTAATTTTTCACGGGTCCCTGGCCGGTGTGACAGGGGCGAGTGCCCGGGTAGAGACAGCGGTCGTGTTTGGTGCTCATTAGTCGGAATGGGATGTTTAGGAAGATCAGTCCGCTGTCATGACGTCAAGAGTTATTTGATGACAGCTACAGAACAGAAACTGTCTTGTCAGGATATAGGGGGAAGGATGCTGTTCGGTCAGTTTTAAGAGATGTTTAATGTTGAAAGGTTTGTCAGTACATTGTAAAAACTGTGGTGTTAGAATACACCATGGGTGTAAAATGATCTAACCCTTCCTTGGTGTTTATTTTAGGAAAAGATATCATTTGTCGGAATAAAAATTTAACACCAATTTTGATTTTGAAACTAAATTTGACCGCCAAAAATAGTGCCATAAAATTCTCCCGTGGTGTTTCCTTTGGGCAAGGGTATTGGCATTATTCAATGCCTAGGCCTACATTTAGAGCAAAATAGCGCCAATCTTGGTGTTTCATTTACGTTGTGCAAAAACCCTTCTGATTAGACGCCTTCTAGTTGCTGATGTTAATATTGTAGCACCAATCTCAACACCCAAAAGATTGAAATAAACTTGGTGTTAAAAATCAACAACAAATCAACAATCTCTAAGACCCCCCCCCCCCCCCCCACCCGTCTTGATTGCCCCACTGCTGCTGTTCAAGAAAGGATTATTGAGATTATGTACATCTAGAAACTTGTTTTTTAGAATAATTATATACAAATTTGTCGATAAGAATTCAGTTATATGCAAATATCATTTAGTAAGATGAAAGGCTAGTAAACTATCATTTGCACTGGAATAACAGTTTGGATGCACTCGCTGCAAAGTACCGTGGAATCAAGTCTCGCCGAGAAAAGTAGACTCTTATGGATGGAACTCGATATCTAAAGTAAATGAACAATGCATGCGCACCGTTCGTTGACATGCACGTGCAGCGTATTCATGCTCATTGCAATGCATTGATGTTGTACTACAAGACAGCTGCACATGTGGTGCATCTATAAACTATACTGTTTGCTTTATCACGATGGCACTCATTCAAGTTTAATTGTCACTGAGAGATGGCGACCTTCTCCCTAAAACAGGTGTTTGATATCAGAGAACAAGATGTTCTGGGTATGTATATGTCCATAAGATTCGAAAATACCCTTTTATTAACAAGCGAGCACCCCCCCCCCCCCCGCCCCCCCCCGCCCCCCCCCCCCCCCCCCCCCCCCCCCCCGGTAGAACACACGGATCGTTTGGGAATAAATTAACTTTGTAAAATCTTGGGCTTGTCGTCAACAACCCACTGTTCCGAATACAAAGTACGTTATTCCAGTGAATCGGGTTTACATAATCCAATTAATAATTTCATCTGAGACAAACGAAAGTTGCCGCAATTCCATAGGGTTATTGGTCACTTGCCATTATATAGCGATACGTGTAGTTCAATCATGGATTTGTTTCAATCTGAAGACCTCGAAAATGCATTCAGTTATTTCTATTTCAACAAGCTCAAGCTCATATTTGAACGTGCACAAAATCACTGTGAAAACAACGGGTTTTTACACCATTTTATCGTGACTTGGAAGGAGTGAGTTCAAACTTTCACATGTTGAATCACACAAAGTATGAACACGGCCTGCAACCATCGGCGCTGCCAATGCTATATCATGCCGCTGATCCCTCGTGAAATCTTTATGGTAGCACCTCCCAAACCACCCCCCACATCCACCACCCACACACGATGAAAAACGTAGCGTAAAAGGGTGCGGGTGAGGATTAGAGTGAGAAGTATGGATATAGGGGATTAGGTTAGGATTAGTATGATGTTCAGGGTTATGACAAAATCGTTTGTTTGTCTTCATTGAAGAATCACAATTTTGTTGCAAATTTATTTTTAACTTACAATCCACAAGGGAAACTGACTAGGTAAATTTGAATAAATTTTCAAAGTGAACAAAGAAAACTGGCAGGAGCGGGATTCGAACCGGCGACCTCCGGAATACCGTACCGGCGCTCTACCAACTAGACTGAGCTATGTTGGTGGTCTCCCAAATTGTCAGTGTCTTTGTTCAGTGGGCGCTAGTCAGAAGTCATAAACCCATAATGCCGTATAGCCAGGGATCATGCCCAATTCTACGATACAACCAGGGAAGCGAGATTGTGGGGATCACTCAATGAGGATAAAAATGCTTAGAGTAAACTTTCAATCACAAGATGACAGCAAGGCTACGACTGTTGGGCAGTCAGAATAGATCTACTAGGCTCATGGAGGAATAAGACACCTTCATGCTCGAATCTGCCTTACGAACCTAGCTCATTGGTCCCGAAGTACACTGCGTTTATGCCTTCGTTGGGGCCCAATGTCCGCAGAGCTTTCTGTCATTCATTAGCCTGGGTGACGATAATCGTTGAGTGCCCCGGGGCTATGGAACCACCGGGTGCTTGTGATAGCCCAGTGCCAGAGGGTCGTGTTTTCCTTCTGTTTAGGCCCGTCGGTTTCGGGAAGAAGCCAGAAGTTATCGATACATTCACTGTAAAGGGACTGTAAACTCAACTTCAAAACCATATTGCGTGGTGGCTTGCACGACTTACCTCAGGCTCAGAAAGACAGTTATGACACGATGGATCCAACACGGATGATCGTACTTAAATATTAAACTTAAATGGCGACCCCCCCCCCCCCCCCCCTCACCCACCACCGCCAACATCCTTAAAACATACGTGAGTATCCATAATTCGTCTACTGCCTGGTAGAAGGGCACCAAGGCGATTGCAAATCAATCGGCGGTTATGTCATTTTGCCAGGCACACAGTGAACGGTATTGTCTCTTCTAATTCAATGAAGTTTTATTGTTTGGGCACTGATAACGAATGCACGGGCTTGCAATCGTGTTGGTCCAGCCACAAGGTTCTAATTCAAGGAGGCCGGTGTCAATTTTTGAACCAAAGAATTTCAAGGCAAATCCTAGCCCATTAACCCCCCCCCCCCCCCCCCCCCCACCCGAAAAAGAAGAAATTTAGAGGTAGGCCTCTAGTGGAAAACCCTGCTGCAAAAATATTCTCTTCCAAGAAGGCAATTATTCAAATTTACCCGATTACGAGTTTGGACCCCCCGCCCTTCCAGGCTACAGATTTACAGCGTCAAAGCTCGTGAACTCACTATACAACCCGTCTCCGGTTTTAATGTCTCTATAAAGACGAACACAGCTCGGCCTGCACGGTACGGGAGCAGCCCGCAGAATCGGTGTGGATTTCAATTTAATGAGACCTGTTAAGCCGACTAAGGAAATCAGAGAGCGGCGGTGCTTAACTGCAGGCTCCTTCAAGATGATTAATCTTGAGTGCGAGTCACCTGTCGGCGCGGCTGCCCCGGCCTCTATCTAGCTCACCGTGCTGAATTTATTTAATTAGCAAACCTTTATTGGCGAGTGAGATAATGCTACAGGAATGCTGGTAAATGTGTGTTCTTTTAGATGTTCAACAGGGTTGCGCCATCATTTCAACCACGGACCAACGCAACAAACGGTTCGTGGTTGAAATGATGTTTTCTCCTAAAGAAAATGATTTAGATAATCTTGCTGCTGGAAACTGATAACGCTGCTTGTGGACCGACTTTGACTGGTTTTCTGACCATGTGGACTGATGACCGGCTGACTGATTAAATGACTGACAGACTGAGAGATTGATTGGCATTGTTCACTGATTTCGGTCCATTGATTGCTTGACTGATTGACTAACTGATAGAGATCGACTGATCGATCTGGTTGATTAATCTGATTGGTCGATCTGATTGATATTCCTCATTGATTGATTGATCAGTCTGATTTATCGTTCTGATTGGTCGATCCGATTGGATTCGTCGATCTGATTGATCAGTCCGATTGATCGATCTGAATAACTTGTCCGATTGATCTGTCCGATTGATTTGTTCTGGTTGATCAATCTGATGTAATGATTGATCTTATTAAGTAATTTAACGGAGAGACCTAATGGATTTGCTGATTAGTCTATTAACAGATCGATTATCTATCAATTATCAGTCATCCGATTGAATGATTGATTGATTCCGATGATGACAATAGTAATGAACGCGACAGCGGCAATGGTGACGATAAAAAGTGACAATGGTGACGAAAAATAGTGACAACCCCAACCCTAACCCTAACTCTAACCCTAACCCCAACCCCAACCCCATCCCTAACCCTAACCCTATTTTCCACCCTAGTCTCCACCCTCACCCTAACACAATTTTTCTCATTGTGTACGGGGCCCTACTGATCATGCGCATTATAACCAACAAGTCGGATTTTCAGGGAGTTTGCCCGTTCTCCTTTAAATGGCGATAGTGACGATGACGGTGAACAATGATGATGGTCACAGCGTACATTTTGTTCTGACATCAGGATTGCTGCACGGATTTGACATAATACCAAAACCTCAATGTATATTGATATTTCGAAAGAGAATCTTGCGAAGACTTTCTGGTGTAAATCGCTGCATAAATTCCACAGCAGAAATGTAGTGAGAGAACGTGTGCTGCAAGTATTCAATAAGCCCATGTTACCCCTCTCATTTCAATTCCAAGAGCACTAACCCTCCTTTCAATCATCAAGATATAATAAGATGGTATCTTGTTGATGGGCAAATATTGGACGGCTCTTAAAAAGGAAAGTAATGAAAGCTGGTAATTCGCATCGATAGAGGGGAAAGATACGGAATGTAGTCTTGATTGCAACGGGGCTCAGACCTTGTCAACACGGTTTACTCGCCGGCTTATGACCCACCAATTTGGCCACTCAAACTCGGAGATTACGGGATGATCGCTTACATCAACAACCAAAAACCCAAAATTGATTAAAGAAAGTTATTGTGATCTGGGCCAGAGGAGTTGCTTAAACTGACGGACTTAGAATATGTCTGCTCCAAATCTCGTGCTGATATGTATTGTATCTGTGCGTAACATGCAGGGACGCCAGTTAATTCCAAACCGGTGTAGCGTGAATTTCAGTATGGGCTCATTGGTAGTATTGCACATGCCTAATAAAGATAATTAGGAGAGCGGCCGGTCATGTGAGAGGATTTAACCAATAATAGGGCAAGGGAGTCAAATTTTCATAGTCTGATTTTCATATGACACATGTTTTTGTTAACATCTGTCAATATCATAAATATATATATTGATGATATCGAAAATGTGTCTCCAAAAAAATCTCAGAAAGTGGCCAGTCGCAACGCTAAAACTGGACTAACAGAATTGGAAATACTTTTGCAAAATTGGAAATCAGAATTTTGGCTTTTTTTCGGTTACAAAATATGACAAAAACTTTGAGAGTTGCATTTGTTGCAGTAAAAAGTTACTTCTTAATGTTAATATCATATTTGTCACATTGTCATAATTATTATGTAAGCCAAAATGTTGATTTCAAATTTTGCAAAAGTATTTCCAATGCTGTTTTCTGTATTAGCGGATAAGGGAAGAGGATCATTAATGGTCTCCGTCTGTTTTTACTTTTGCAAAAATTGAACTTGGCCATAAATGGTTGAGTCTTAATTAAATTAATAAACACGTTTTGTCCAATATTGGCTTGGACTCACTCTACCAGTGCCGTCGATGACAGATGTCAAAAAGTCAGTCCAAGGGTGCGTTCGAGTAGCTCACCCGGGTCGACTCGTCATACCCGGGGGCTCACTCGGGTCAGCCACCACAGACCCTGCTCGCGAAGCAGAGTCACTGGTGGAATTACGTCACACGCATGTGTAAGTCTGACTACAAACAAATTCTACTGGAGCGGGGAATTAAAAATGGCTGACCTCAAGGGCGATTGTGTAGTTAAGGACTGTTCCTATATCCACTTTTAAGTTAATGGACTTAGCAAACTAGATTGCGACATTAATAACCAACATGTATGTCGTAGATAGAGGGCAGTTTTTAATTTTTATGGAAAATCTTGGGGTAAAACGACAACTAAGATGACAAAACGCAACACGAAGATAACGATGGCGAAGACTGCACTGATTCGCAAGACACCAACCAACCTCAAAACACGTAAGAAAATTGCATTTTCTCCCGCAGGAAACTGTTCAGAATTACAAAAAAATGATGTCATTAGAATTGAGAGGAGTATACTTTATGTTGATAAATTCATTTTAGAATGATTAAAACAACCTTGACTCGAAATGGATCAAATATAAAGAGGTGTCCGTAACTAATCGCCGACTCTTATTCATCCATGGCCGACCAAGAGCAAGATGACATCAACAGGAGAGGGCGTTTGGGCGTTCTATTAGCCCAGCTCTCGTGTCTGACCCGTCTGCCTTCACCCGAGTCGATCCGGGTAAGCTACACGAACGCACCCCAAGTTAGTCGAAGTCGGATACCAGTGATATTCTTACCAAGAGCCTGAAGTTTACCAGAGAAGGCTTGAAATTACACCCTACGGTTTACATGAAAAATGCCGAAGTTAGGCTTTTCCCTGACAACTATAGTATAGCACCCCTGCAGACACTGTATTTGAATATCTAAATAACATCTGACGGAAACAGGGCTCGGGAATGGGAAACTATTTCTGGCATCGGTCGGCCTTGTCTTCCTGATGAGTGGTTCTGCTGTCGTCATCACCGGGCAAATTTGTCGCGATCCGATTTTTTTCTCGGGTCCCTCCTGCAAATTGAATGCAAATTGGAAGCATTTTTCGGCACTTTTTATAACCGGCTGCTTCTACCACGAGGGTCCTTGTATGATATCGACGACGTGCCGCAGTGTGGAAGAAAAAGAGAAAACCTCTCTCCACACCAGCAGACGGAATAAACATAACGGGGGATTTAGTTCAATCTAGCCCGGGCCACTTCGGCGTTTGCAGGCCCAATTTAAGACCAGATGAGAAAACGATGAAAGCGCGCTCCCATCTCTCGCTTTTTTCCCCGGGCAGCTGAAAGGTCACGGGAGTATGTTGTACCGTGTTCGGGGCTTTCATTAACCTGTTACATTTCTGGTTCACCAATTTGTTTGCGAGGCTGTCGAAGACGTACTTCAGCGGCTGATGACAGAAACAGCCCTTTTGGTTGAAGTAGAAAAGCAACCATTTTCTCCCCCGGGGTAGAAGAGTCTGTTGCCTTCTTTCATCCATGCCCAGATCCGACAAGAATCTCTAACCCACTTCATATAAACACTATAGTGGGTGTCTTCTATTGTGGATGTGCTATTTTGCTTAGTCATAAAGGACGATTTTTGTTTGCGATTCTTTCTTGTTTCGAAAATGTAGACAACTTTCCATTGATTTCCATTCTGTCAGACTTGGTTGTAGAAGTGATTGTGGGAGGAGCACAACTACCCCCCCCCCCCCCCTCCCATCAAGTCAGCTCCTCAAACCCAACCCCGCCCCTTAAAATTAATAACATTGTTAGAGGGTGGAAAATCGCAGGAAAACAAATTCAAACTACACTAGAGAATCGAGAAGAACTTATCGAATTGTAAAGCACCTTCTCGTGTGTGTAAGGTCGTGACTGTTGCAAAATGCGGAACCATTTTGAAACACTCCACTTATCAATAGAGGGCAGTGTTCTATGTCAGAGATCCGAGAGCCGTTGAGCCAGTTGTGGCACTGAGGTCCCTATATTTAAAACCAAACATGGCAGTTAATGCATCATTGCGCATGGACAGTTGGCAAAACAAAAGCTGCCTGTACACACAATGAACAGTCCTCCTTGGCCTAAGATCTGGAATTGTCACAACTGTATCAATGACTTGATAATGTCTTGACTTTTGAGAATATTGGGTGTTAATAGGAAATTGGCATTTCCCTCATAACGAATTTGTTTTTATTTTCTCTATAGGGGGCCTAATCCCGGAACAAAATATTTGGGCAGATGAAAGTCTCACCGTACGTGTTACAAATCCGAAACTTCTGAAAAAAGGTTGTCTTGAAGATTTGTTGTTTACGAATCGATTCTTTTCTCTTTTTGCTCAAACACAGACGTATGTTCCCGACGTTTCAAGTCAAGATTTCGGGGATGGATCCGATGGCGGAGTATATACTCATGATGGATTTCGTCCCGGTAAGTTACAGAAACAAGTCACATAGCGTTTATTGACAATTTATGCAATTGCCAGATTTTGTGACTTTTCGTTTTGAGAAGAGCCAGGGATATTTACTTGACATTTCGACGACGTAAAGCCTCAGAAAACATTCAATTCAGTTTAATTATATTAATGAAAACGCATGTTAGATTGGGAAATAACTCTTGATTAACAGACAAACCGCAAGAACCAGAAAACAAAATCAAAAGTAACCTTAGGTATCAAAAGCAATCTCAGGTATTGCAAAGAGTGCTTTCATGCAAGTTTATTTGTCATTATCGAGCTTGGAAGTACCTCCTAATGCTATATCCTTTACCTTTACAAGACAACTATACGTCCTCTTATATGTTGCACTTTTCCCACATCTTGGCTCGTGTTTCTGCTTGTCACTTAATCTTTATTAGATAGAGTACAGAAGCGTATTCATTCACTCTCTCACCGGAGATCTGTTCTGAAGATCATTTCATGATAAATGTTCCACCGGCTTATCCAGCTTGGTTCCTCCAGTTAGGGTGTTTGACCGTGAAACTCGGCTTTCTGCCTGTTCCCACCAATAATACTCTAGCTGTACTTAGATGTAGAACAAAAGACTATGCTTTATTTTTTGCCATTCACTTCCAGTAATGTCCCCTCCCATTTTACTTTCCGAATTGATTGATTATGTATTTGTGTGTGTTTTGGTGAATATTTCATTTCAGTGACTTGTCTTATTCTTTATAGTGCCTTTTTCAGTGACTTTGTTTTTATATGTATATTTATATATTTTATCAGAGTTCATGTTTTTGAATGTTTTTAATGCTTCTTGATATTGCACTGGGAAGAAAATTTTCATGTTTTTAACGTGATTGAATAAAATTTGAATCTATTGAATCTATTGAATAGCTTTTTCCCTCGTTCTGTATCTCTGTGGAATTCTTTGCCTGGTGCATGTTTTCCTTCATCCTACAATCTTTCCTGCTTCAAGAGGATTTTTAATTCCTACCTATTGCGTCTACCTCGTGTGGCTTTTAGCCTTGTTTGGGCGAACTTGCATTAAAAAAGCCATCATCGCCTCCATGGCATGCGCGCGCGTGGTGAAAAACAACATGGCGCGGAAAGATCGTACCCTTGGGGAACGAGGTTGACCAAAAAAATCAATCACTTTTTTAAAGGCACCGTCTATGGTTCTCCTTCCCAGGTAGACGACAAGAGGTACCGATATGCCTTCCACAGTTCCAGCTGGCTGGTAGCGGGGAAGGCCGACCCGGAGATGCCGGGACGGATCCACGTCCATCCCGACTCGCCCGCTAGGGGCGCAATGTGGATGAAACAGATTGTGTCCTTCGACAAACTCAAACTGACCAATAACCTGCTGGATGACAACGGTCACGTGAGTGTAGTTCTGTTATTTTTTCTCATAGACTAGGACTTTACCTTGCGTATTGCTGAACCCTAACCACCTTCAGTGTTTTTCATATGGCCCTGCTAAATCTAACAATTTCCATAAGAAGCCCGCAAAATCCAACAGCAAATTTTGTTGGATTCTACAGTGTACAAACCTACACACCGCATCTTGCGGCTATCCTGTTGAATCCAACAAAATACAACAGATATTTATTTGTATAAGCCCTTCCATGATCCAACTGAAAATGTTACAAGAAATTGTACGTGTAGTCCTACTAGAAATTACACGTGTACGGGGAAGCCGTTAGAACCCCTGGAGAAATGACGATCGAAGAAATTGTCAGTCTTACAAGGGGGGTGAAACTCTTTAATGATATTCTGGGGTGGGGGAATCCAGTGCACAGAATCACTGGTAGGGACTGAAGTCACAATTCACATCAGTGGGATTCGAACCCTGGTCGCAGACGTGAAGGTGATTAGACCAGAAGAACTGCGTCAATCCAGCTCCCCATTTTGGTTTGCCTCAGTAGTTCACTGTGATGTGACAAGGCCCTTATGAAGAAATGACAACGAAAATTGGCAACATTTCATCAAATAAGGTGCAAGTTGGTTGCGGCCCTGGTGCCGATATGCTATTAGCGGGAAACCCAGTCAAACGTAAACATTTTTTGAGCCAAGGCCTATCTGATGCCGTGTGTCAAATTAGGTAGGATACGGCTTAGCTCCCAGGCGGTGTCTAATTTAACCCAGTCTGAACTTGGAAATAGAAGGGGAAAAACGCTGCAGGAAGCCCATAATTATTCTCGTACACTATAGAAGCCTAATGTCTCTGTTTACACAACTGATGTCTTACATCCTGTGATTTGAACACCAGATCATCTTGAACTCGATGCACCGTTACCAGCCTCGGTTTCACGTGGTGCACGTGAGCGGCCGGAAGGATTTTGACGATGCGCCGGAGCGAGACTTTAAGACGTTTATCTTCCAGGAGACGCAGTTTACTGCCGTGACGGCATACCAGAACCACCGGGTAAGTTACGGAGGACAGCAATATCATAATACAGTGCACCTTCGCAGAATTCAAAACAACTCTAGATAAGCAGTCCCTTTTACAAAGTGATACTAGGGTACCAGTAAAGCTTATTGAAAAAAACTCTTGAGAAAAAGTCATCTTATCTTTAACGGATCAGATCACAGATGATTTCCCCGATTTTTTCAAATTTCTATTTTTATTTTATTTTATTTTTTGTTTTATTTTGTTTTATTCTATTGGTTTTTTTTTTTTTTTTTTTTTTTGGGGGGGGTTGCCAATTCGGTTACCAGTTTCACCAATGACTTGTGCACAAAATCAAGCAGTGTTTATGCGTGGGTTTATCATTAAGAGGACGTGAAGTCCACGCTCGGTTAATGTTGGCGACTAATTACAGTGCGCCTGCGCATAATTGAAAACACTTTGGATAAGCCGTACCTTTTTACGAGGGTGTAATGTGGTCTGACACTATTACGGTTAGACGTAAAAATAAATTAAACAAAAAAATAAAAAATGGGGTCTGACCCTTAACCCCTCTTGGTTCCGTTCTTTAAAGTATTAGTACTGAATCCTATTGCAGAAATGTCGGATTTATTCAAGAGAAGAGCACGATAATGATAATAATCCAGTATCACTCAGTCTACGTAATTAAGGCTCATGAAAACGAATCCTTTTGATTATCGTCCGAGGAAACTGTCTTGATCCCCCTCGGAGTATTATCTCCCTTCACTCGTCACTCGATGATACATCGGTTACTCCTATACGGTCCGGACGTCTTGGGGTCGAGGCAAATTACTGGGGTATAGCATGGGTATAGCCTCCTCACACCTGTACCCCTAGCAGGAAGTTCCCAGGAACAACCCCCAGACTGATGAGGGTGAACAAACTACGCTCTCTATATGATAGGGGCTGCAAACCGGCTTTCTTCCCCCCAAAAACGGTGGGATAGCTAGTACCGGGGAGGGGAGGTGAGTTGGTCTCACCAACGGTGGAAGTTACCCCGCTTGGGTCTGTCGGTCTGAAAATTGGGATCATTTCTTTGGAATCTCTGGGCCCAGGAAAACCATAAGGATGGCAGGGTTCCAGTTGACAATTCAAAATGTGGCCAACCCCCATCACCACATCTGTTTACCTATAAGAGTGGCTTTTGGCCCCGTATTGGGTGATTTCAATATAAAAAGTGCTTGTATAGCTCTTTTGATTGGTCCTCTTTTGCGCAAGCGCTGTAAAAGCTCCCGTTTTAAAAATTGGGTGCTGTTTTCATTCTCTTTAATGGCTTTGAATCATTGAATCATAAAGTAATGTATTTGTTTGAATCCACGTTTTTGCACCGGCTGAAAACATCGCAAAATTCTCAATGGTTTATGGGTATGTCAATTAATAATTAACCTGTAATTTGCAGTTTATATGTGTGCTAAATAGTATTGCCTGCTACCGGTCCCTGTGTTTGAAGTCTGAACGATAATGAAAGGAAACCTGTCTACCTTGTGCGTGTTCTTGGAAATTAAGAGATTGTAAAAAAAAACTACTAAAAAAAACAACAATATTTTTATTGAACAATTCCTTTTCCCCGGCTATGAACTTACGAATCAAGTGAATTAGCGTATAAACGATCGATTTTGTTTACCGATGTATGATCAGCGATTGACGTTAGCAGCAGTAGACCCATCCATGTAGCTCCGCCCCTTGACGTAGTGACCAATCACTGCCGCGACTATGGTCCTTCAATGCCCAAATAAAGTGATGGACGTGTAGCGCGCGCGACTGTGATTGGTCAGTCGGTCAATGGCAAAGCTTATTGGCAGGGGAAGCTAACGCGCTTATCGATTTAGCAACAACTTTTTCCTGTACAATAGAAAAAGTGTCAATCAATGTTTATGGGTAATATTGGTGATTTCCGTGTGTTTTCTGATTGGCTGTTTTTTGTCACAGATAACACAGCTGAAGATAGCCAGCAACCCATTCGCGAAGGGGTTCAGGGAGTGCGATCCCGATGACTGGTAAGTTAGCCCGTGATCACTGTTCATCTTACATTGGAAAATAGCCCTAGCGCTCATTGCCGGGGATTTCCACATTTGAAAAGATCGTGGACTACTTTGCACAATTATCACTACCGGTATCTTAACTGAGATGGAAATTCTATATACATGTGTGTATTTTAACAATTATGGATAATGAAATTAAACGAGCGAAATTTGTTTTGTTTCGGTAATGAGAAAAAGAGTGAATACTTTCAATCTGAAAGCTTACTGTTTTTATAAAGATACCAGCCCCAATCCTCCTGAGAAATATTTCCGTCTGAAATGTTGTCATCTTCGAGATAAGTTATGAATGTGCATCGGTTTTACACTATTTCTCGTGACTCGGATGACGGATGGATCTCAAACTTTCTTTCATAGGTTTGTAATATTCCATGTACCGGTATATATTGAATAGTACAAAGTATAAACACTGCATGCAACTCTGTTGTCGATTCTACTAATACTAAGCACCTCAACAAAAGTAAGTTCCCTCTAAAAAATGATCATCAGTGGGACCCATGGAACAAATACTGAAACTGACTAGCCCATACCTACTGTTATGCATGAATGAGCAGAGTGTAAAGGTGAAATTGACACTTCAAAAATTGCAAAATGTTTTCCACAGTACAAATTTTATTCAGGACACAAATACAGAAATTGGTTCAATCTGATCCATTTTTTCCATAGCGTGAGTTTCCAAGATTGACTGCAAGACGATCATCCGCTGGGGTTGTGACTTTGGGTCGGCCGGTTCTTGGCAAATCTTAGACTGCCCCGGTTAATTCGAACTTACACGCAATATTCCTATTGCATTTGGACTTATTCTCATTTTACGGGAAACTTGCTTTACTGTTGTATGAGCCTCCGGGAGGCCTATTGCAATTGCCCTTTCTTGGATCGACAGGCGAGGCATTCTTTTGCTAAACACAGAGCTGGAACTGTCCTTTGGCACTGATAAAGTCAAATTGACTGTTGAATTATGCCTGCACTGGACACATACCATTCTGCAATTTTTGAAGTGTGTCAAAATCTCCTTTACACTCTGCTCATTCATGCATAACAGTAGGTATGGGCTAGTCAGTTTCAGTATTTGTTCCATGGGTCCCACTGATGATCTCCACAAAATCTGTGTACATCCTAGGAAATATAAAGTAGTATTAATTTAGGGGGAACTTACTTTTGTTGAGGTGTTTACATCATACCTATAACAAATTTAATTTGTTTTTTTCAAACGGTGGAAGCCATAGCGTATTGTGCCAGTATCTTTTCCGATCATCCAAAATGTCCCTAAAAGTATCTACAGAAAGCGGACCCGAAATAATGTTCATTGTTTTATCACATGAAACGATGGTCTAAGAATATACCTAATTCCCTGGTATTTAACTTTAATTTTCGTAGCCCCCTCAAAACCAATGTGTAATACACGAATCAAAAGATTATTTTTGGCCTGGCGCCAGGACATGGGTGGAATGTAGCAAATCAAATCCGGAAATTGAAATTATGGTGTTTCCTGAAAGTACCGGGATTTAATCTTTAATGTGGTGTACTGTGTACTGCGTCAGTTCATTCCTAGCCACACTATAACCTTTACAAGTTGTTAGAGAGCAGTGGCGTATCCAGCCGGGGGCAATGGGGAAAAGTTTTCCCCCGCCCCCGGCGTCATTTGAAACGTCATAAAAAACAAAACAAAGTAGTGTTTTTAAGACGGTTTTCAGACGGTTCAAACGTTGTTTGCCCTCCCTGGCATAAAAAGGTGGATACGTTACTGTGTAAAGAGTCAATGAGCCTTGTGAACGACCGGTATGCTGTACTGCACGGCACACTGTCACTTCAGTTTTTGAGAAATGACAGAAAGAGGGTTCTCAGATGTAAAATTAAAATATGGAAATCGACTTCGAAATTGAAAACAGCTCTGCTTGTAAGTCAGAATGCCATGGAGCGATTGTCCATCCATTTCAGTGGGCCACATTACAGTTGTTCGTCTTTTTTTGTCTTTTTTGGATGAGTAAGCCCAAATTAAAAGCCTCGTAAGTAATCTCTGACACAGAAATCCAATTTAGAATCGATCAAGGTTTTTCGTATCAAACTTGAGTACTTAATCTGCGCGATTGCAAAGCCCAAGGTTGAAGGGGATGATGGAAAAACAAACAGATCCCGACCGTCAACGGCTTGGGCTATTAACACGCCCATACGAGCCCCCGGCCAAGACTAATACTGATGATTAATTTATTATCATAAATCTGTTTTCCCCTTCTCTGTTTTTTATCTGCTGTAGTATTCGGGCTTCGTCTGGTATTGTCAACACGCACCAAGGCTCAAGGTATAACTAAAACTGTTATTCTTTGTTTTTTAAAGCATGGTTTCTTTTTTTCGCCGTTTTAATGAGATAAAGTTTGGAATTTGACCGTGGAGGCAGAATCGGTTTATATTTCGGCGGGACTGTTAAGCGATCATGTTACGGTGAATGTACAAACCCTATGTGCAGAATCGGTACTCAAGTTTGAAGAGCCACAGAAGGATTGTGTTTGTATTCAGAGCATATTTTCATAAAATTATTTTGATAAGATTATGAATGTGCTGCTATGTTAGAGGTATATCAAACTGTCTATGAAATAACCTCAATTCCAAACAAGTAAATTGACGCTTTGTGTCAGGTTTTATAGTTTAAATATATGTTATAATATTATTATGTGTATACACTTTTTATTGTTAACAAATCTTAACCTCTATATTATTGAATGCAGTGTTAAGTATTACATCGTTTGAGTCATTCTGTTTCGCCTATAGGCATAGGCCTATAAAACTACATTTACAATTGTTTGCGGTGTACTCAAATTGAAAGTTATATGGAAGCGCACATGATCTAACTCTGACAACTATTTCAACATAATGTAGCAATATCCAATAAGCAACCTGTGTTTGTTTAGCAAATCGTTTCTGTACTTTGCTGCAAAATTGTGTCTCAATAGCTCCACAAAAAATGTATAAAAAATAACTCAACTATTATTAAAGCCCAGAAAAATGATTGGCCAACACACAATCACGAGAGCCACTTTTATAGAAGATAAACAAGCCATTCACAGGCCAATGTGATATTCTTTGAGGACGCCCTGTTGTCGTGTAGATGAACTATGCCCGGTTAGAAATTGTAAACGTTTACGGCTTTTCTTGGTAATTTTCATTCCAGTATCATTGAGATCTTACCACACAGCAACGGGCCTAGGACACGGAACCACCACCGGCCCAGCTCGCTACAGATCGTGGGTATCAGCCGGAGTCGGCCGCTCACACACCGGCAACAGACCAACGAACAAAGTGAGTGTAGTTCCGGAACTTCAGATGTCTATTGTCTAGAGACTCGGGTCCTAGGCTTAGAAAAGGAAGAAAAAAAGAAAAGAAAGAAGTCTTGTGGAAACACCCCCCCCCCCCCCCCCTCACACAAACACCCGAGTACAGCATGCTACTGACGGATCCAGAGCTCTTTTTTTGGGGGGGTGACAAAAATACTCCCCCAACCGATTCTGGAATTGCCGAGTAGGCCTATTATTTTAATAACAAAAACACTTACTAATATTTTTTTGGATTTGGGTTTTTCTTGGGGGGGGGGGGGGGCATGGCCCTCTTCCCGCTCCCGAATTCGCCCTTGCAGTGTGCATTACAATAGTACAATACCAGTTGTAAATAAATGGGGTTCTGCTATTTAGAATGATTTTCCGGATGGAAATTAGTCTTGGTAACTTTTATACGGACAATATTCTGGATGTAAAAATAGAATGATGAGCCCAGCCAAAAACAAATCCATGGTGCGTCACTGCTATCTTTCTCGTGGTCCGTCAGCAGTTCTTCTGTCAGCATCATCTTAAATCTTGTACTACGTACTCTGATGGAGTTTTTAAAAATCCTTCTCAATCCTGTCTCAATTTTGTTTCGCAGGTTCCGAGTCGAATCGTGGCACAACGGGCGCCTCGGTATCCCCGCCCATGACGTCAGAGCCCTCCAACGCCCTGCCCGGCTCCCAATTGGTCAACCCCAACCCCAGCTTCCCAGACCTGGGCCAATCGGCGATGACGAACGGCACATGTGCAACGGACACCTACCCGACCTATCACCCAGACAACCAGTACAGCTACGGGCCGAGCTGTTACTTCCGTTCCAACACGCGGCCTACGCCCTACTCACGCGACGTGTCCTACATGCGGGACACGCGGTACTGTAGTAACGGACTCGGGTATATGGGGCGGACGAATCCGCAGTTTACCTACGACCCCTCCAGCATGATGGGTGGTATCGATCCGCGCAGGAACTACACCCAACACATGGTCTGATGACTGCCGGAACTTTTTTTTTTTACAGTATTGATATAGGAATTATTGTGATTTAAAAGAAAGTAATGTTATTAATTGTTGTAGATATTGCCGTTAACTTACGCAATTTACCATGGTAACCGAACATGAGGAAACAAAATATGACATGAACGCTGCCAAGGAACAAAACTGTCGTTTTAGATCAATTTGATGGCTTTTTCACGCAGAAAAAGTTCAAAATTGCAATGGTTGGGAATTCTTCGATCAGAGAATATCGCAGACTTGGTTATTCGTTTTGATTGGTCTTCCACCAACCACGTGACTTTGAACGGATTCATTGCAAACCTTCAAACTGATTTCATATCTCTCCCTTGTAATAAATACTGTCGTTTTAATGTTAAAGACAGACATAAATGCGTACGCCAAAAAAATCGAAATCTCTCCCCTAACATTGTCGACACCATTGTACCAGATGTGTAGTTTGTCCTACATTTTTAAAGGACAGGTTATAATAATATGATGGCGTGACATAAATGCCAAGAAAAAAATGTAGACTCATTCACACTTTAAACGACCTTGTCCTTGTTTGTTTTGGAAGGTTCTGAAGTGACTAAACACAAAGTAAATTTTGATATTATTAGCCGGGAACCATCTGCGCCAGTTTTTCTTAATGATAACCCCTTTTGGTTTCGGTTGCCATGGGAATTGGCGGGCCTCAGCTGTTGTTTGCTTCACAGCTAATTCTGCCCGAAAGTTGTGCGATCAAGTGCGAAGCGCCAAGCTGGTGGTTAAGTCGCGAAAATAGTTTGGCCGTGAAAGTTTAGTCAATGACACCCCTGAGAACCGGTTCACAACAGTTCGCGTCACTCCGGACCAGACCAGACCAGACCAGACCAGACTTGTTAATATTGAGACGTGTGAAGTGTGCTTGGATACATTTGACTCGATTCGGTTGAGTTGAACCGAACCTGCGGAGTCAATGTCACGGGGAACGTAACCACAAGAGCGGGAGAAACCAGCCGTTGTAGCGGCGTAAAATGAAGGGTGAAAATCAATTCGCGCCCGGCGCCTTATCATCGTCATCAGCAGCACCATCATCATCAGCGGCCGTCTTCTTCATATCTAGCCTCGTCATCATCGGGTTGCCGTCCTCGTAAGTCGACCACAACACGTGATTAAGAGTCCGACACACTCCGCCAGCCGTTGACAAACACGGCTGTAACTTTCAGCAGAAACTGTACACTTCGCACTCCTGCCATTACTGTGTATCGAGATTGATCGGCCCCGTGCGTGAGCCCCTAAAGCCCCCCTTGGCTGGGGACGGAACTTTCGCGGTGATGTTTTAGCGTTCGCCGGGCTCAGTCCCTCGGTGCATAGCCGGGGGATCCGACGATTTCTGATTACTTCCAAACCCCGAACTCTTGTCATTTGTGCAAGGTGAGGAGTGACGGGATTGGTCCGCGAGCGTACGGGGTTCAACTTGGGCGCCGTGAACTCGGGAGAAATTCACGGTCTTGTTTGGAGTCGTATTGGTCGACCGGGACTTAACCATTTTATGTCCCCGCGCCCTGTCTTGGCATGACTCAGGAAACAGAACAATTTAAAGCAGTAAAATGATTGGCTTGTTGTCATCACGTGACATTATAAGGTACCTTGAACTCTGGGAAATCTGGGCCTTAAAGATGCACCATTTGAATTTGTGTAGGCCTATTGAAGTATTACGGAGGCAGACTGTATTTCACATTATCACGTCCACACAGAGTATGCACGAATCAAGAAACACGAATGTAAATACATTGCTGTGATTGGCTGCGTGTCGTCACGTGAAATGATGAAAAAGGAGTGGGCATCCGGGAACTTAATGAATATGTTATTATTATGGTGTAAGGTCCCATTGTACATAACAATATTAAATTGACAGCTGGTTGAATGTATTCGAAAACAAATCATAAAATGGGCCTATGCCAGATAACGATATTCTGAAACCAAAGTTTGTTTAATTTGCCTGGACATACGGCAAATATTTTCGCAACTTATCAGTCGATTAGGTGATACAGCCAAGCCCATCAACATGCCTATTGGAACTAAAGTTATATGGATTCAGAGTAACTTATAAGAAAGTTTGGCTTGTATGGGTTTGTTATTGTGGTTGAATTGTGGTTGAATTGTATTGAATTGTGTGACGTAAGGTGTTGTTCAGTCATACTAAAGATGCAACTTGTATAAAAAGGTTATTTTCTATTTTTGTTTTATATAAGAGGATTTTTCATGCCCAAATTTGGGGCAAAAGCAGTGTAAATATTGGACCGATACTTGTACAAAGTGTAATTATGTTTGCAAAAAAGACAAGCCGAATCTTTATGATAGTGACGTGCTATTATATGCAAATTAGATTACTGACGTCAACGTTGTCTTGCCGCAGAGCACTGCCGGCGACATGTATGACGTCACACCTCACTAGCATATTTCCATTCTATGTATATTAAAACTCGGAATGTTAACGGAGCCAGGATCTTTGGAAATGTGTCGACAAAGATATAAAGGCATTTCGTCGAAGGAATCAATTTCTCAGGAATTCAACCCATCGCGAGATGAACCATTTTAGCATAGTAGCAAATTTCCAATTAGTCAAAAACAATGGGCTCAAAGGTCATAAAGGTAAAAGGTCATTGCACCGTTGATTCAACTTACCAAATCATCATCTACAATTTCACCTGGTTTAAATCGTCACATTTCTTTTGTACCTGTTTTAAAGATGAGCACAATGTGGTCACTTTAACAATCTAAATAAAAAATTTAGCATTAAAAATCTTAGCTTAAAATGGATAACCGACAATGTAGCACAAATTTGGTCCAAATTAAATCATAAGAGTTTGGCACATACCATACCTCTAAAATTAATATATACCAGCAAAAATGATTATCGCAAAACCCCCCAAAAACATGAAAACAGTTGCCCTATAAAGCAATTGGCTCCTTTGCCATAACCAGGCTGTAGAAATGAGTTTATCAACGAGTTACTGGTACCAAAAATGGGATCAGTGTTTCCCTCATGTGTGGCTCACTCTTGACTGTGTATCAAAGTAACATTTTAAATAAATTCAGCACAAATTATAAACATAAAAAAAGGATTTGTAATAAAAAAAAAGGATTGAATGTCGTGTTGCGTAGTTTTTAACTAAAATAAATTGTATACTTTGAAAGGCTCAGCAGTACTGATTTTGACCAAGAAATTAGAAAAAGGGCTACTCGTTTTATTTCTTTGAAACTGGTTTTTCTTTGAAACTGGTTTAAAAAGTATCAGCTATACTGATTGTCTGTGGAGAACAATGGTTTAGGGTCAAAGGTCCTTTGGTTGCGCATGAGTAAATATACTTGTTGAAGTTGGAGGATTTATCAATGGTCTATATGGCAATTTCCTTTTAATGTGCAAACCTATGAGAACATTTCATGCCGAGCCGTTTTGGTCGCGAACCAAGACGGCTAATGCAATGATCATTGGGAAAATGATACGGTGACTCAGCGCGTCTTCAGATTCGTTCTCTCACGAAAGGTTATTCCATCGATGTATAGAACAGTGCCACGAAAACTGTTTCTTTGAATAAAATGTGTAAAATTATTCACATAAGCTATTCACCGTAAGCCAAATTGAAGCGTTCAACTTTCCCCCAATCTGTTTAACTGTCTAGAACCAAAAAAACGCAAGTTTGTTTGTGTTTTAAATTATGTTTACAAGGATATATTTTTTTCTTTGTTGAATAAAACTTTCTATACATCAGAGAGTTCCAGTGCATTCATTGTGTTTGTTGTAATCGTTGCGGTTTTTGTTGGTGATAGTTTAGGTAGCACATAATTAGCGAGAAAGATTTTATCCTCCCATTTTCTCCTCCTATTTCAACTTCAGCCTTAAACCGTAATTATTTGTTTAAATGCCCTTTCGTTTAAAATCTAACAAATCCGTTTGTGGTACCGGTACTTCACTTGAGATGATACAATGAACACACTTGCTTTTTTATGGAAGTTTGCCCCGAACAAGACTTTAGAAGTAAACGCCACTCGAGGTACACAGCTACCAGGGGCGGATCCAGACGTTGGGTGGGGGGTGGGGGTGGGGGTCAAACCCTCCCCCAGCTCGTTGCCTTAAGTTGCAAAACAGAAAAACAGAAACCCTATACAGGTCATATTTTGTGTGTATGGGTAAGAACAAAACAAAGAGGTTAAATGGCGCCACCAACGTTGAGAAAGTGTGTCCCAAACCCCCCCCCCCCCCCCACCCCCCCCCCCCCCCCCCCGCTTGTTCGCAGGCGAAACATTTTGGGAGTCAACCTTTTGGGCAAATGTACAACAACATTTCAGAACCCCCCCCCCCCCCCCCCCTTCCATTCGCAAACAATCCTGGGTCTGCCCCTGGCTACAATAAGAATCAAAGATGCAGAAGTAAGTTAGGAATTGAGATTCTTCTTGAAGCAGGAAAGATCGTAAGATGAAGGGGAAACATGCACCAGGCAAAGAATTCCATAGAGATACAGAACCATGGCAAAAGCTATTGGCATATAGCTCTTCGTTCTACATCTAGGTACAGCGTGGAAAGCCAAGTTTCACGCTCAAACACCCTAACTGGAGGAACCAAGCTGGACAAGCCGGAAGAACATTTACCATTTGCAAAGGGCAGTTAGGTATTGGGGTTAATCACAGAGGAGCAAGAACATGCCTTCAAGGGGGAATAATGGATATCGCTGTTTTAATGTACAGTTTGGACAAACTCATTCCCTTTATGAAACTTGCATTGCTAACCATGTCAGTTTTTTAGTGTCTCGAAATGTAGTCCGGAAGTTAAAGATGTGGTGTCCGGAAATGGGGTGCAACATTTGGCTGAGGGTCGTCTAACGCGGCGCACTTTGAGCAAAGTTCATTGAATCCCAAATGAAACAAAAACGATTGTTTTAACGTTGATAAATTATGATTAATCATTACTATCTTCGTAACTTCACAGACCCAATTTCAATATTTGTCTGAAAAATATTTTCTTTAATAAGGGTTCACCGCGCAATCGGATATTGTGTCGAAGTAAAAATGTTACTCGTAACTCTGAAACGGCTCAGTAAACTAAAGATTCATGGAAAACAATATGTTTTTTCAGGTACCCCCGGTACTGACGTCGCAAAAAGGCAGCCACTGCGTACACCCACCCACAAAACTCAGCCAAAAAATGTTTTGGCCCCTCCCAAAAAAATTGCAAAAAGAAATGTTTGGCCCCCAAAAAATTGTGTTCTGGATCCGCCCTTCCCCCCCCCCCCCCCCCCCCCTCCGGAAAATGTTTCGCTGTTCACCTTACCATAGCTTTCAGTTTTATGCAGACCCACGGTGCGGAATCGACAAAGTCAGTTGAACCACCAAGCATGAGCCGGCTATGCTAGCCGCGCGAACAAGTCACATCTCTCTTCGCAACGATGTCAAATTCAGTGAAAGTTTCTCCGCACGCGCAGTACGAAATGGGAAATGACAAATTAGGAAGAAAAAAAATCAGAATTCTGAGCCCTAAATGAAACGACAGGATGATGAGAGGGATGTCTGTGTCTCTATACCGGGTCGTAATCAGTATTTCTTGGGTTATCAACCACGAAGACGGGCCGGGAGAGTGCTGCAATTTGCCGGCTAATCCCTCCTCTGTCGTCGGGCTCACGAGATCGGCGGACCGGTACAGCGCACTTCGGTCACGCAGACTATCTTTCTTCTTTCGTGCGGTAGATGTATAATAATGCCACGGTATTCGCTTGGCTAATGACGATTTCTCCGCAGCCTGTCATTCTACACGGAGGGGGGGGGGGGGGGGGGGGGGGGGGGTAGTGTGTATGTGTGTGTGTGTGGGGGGGGGGGGTTGCTGATGGTGATGAGGATGCTGATGATGATCTTGGGGGTGATGATGCAGTATAGATAGATGGATGCACCCATTTCGTCCGGTCAATGTCCTCTTTCAAGTCGAGCTTTGGAGGATGCTTCTCAACATCTTTTTCGGTTAATGAATTTGTTGTTATAAGTTCTCTAAAAAATAAAAAGAAATTCAGGCCAGATTCAAAAACATGTGTCATTTTGTTATGGAATTCGCCAAAACGCTAAATGCCAACATACATGTACACAAAAATGTATGAGAAAAACCGCACTAATTCGACAGAATGGGGCATCAATGCATTTTGTAAACTTCGTGGTCTACATGTCATTCTGAAGTCAAATATACTGGGAATGATCGTGCTTATGTTGCTTAATCGAACACACCTTCAATATTTAGTAGGTAGAGAGAGAGCTACAAACAGAGATACCCCTATCGCCCGAAGTGTTTGCTGGGCTAAATAGACGACATAATTCAACCTTTCCATCAAATTATATATAAAGAGGAATTTTGCAGAAACACCATGCAGTTATATAATAATAATAATAACAACTCTATTTAAAGATGGTAGCCATGTCACCACGAAGGTGATTTCCAATGGGCCATCATACATAAAATCAAAATATACAAGACATTAAAACAGAAGTACATTTGGCAACAAATTACAATAAAAAGCTAAGGCAATATTTGAAACAAATTACAGATAAAAAAAATAATAATAATAAAAAAAAAATTAAAAAAAAAAAAAAAAGTAATAAAAAAAAATTAAAAAAAAAATTAAAAAAACCAATTCATATTAAAAGTACGAGAAAAAGATATTTCATGGATACCTTTAACACTCGAGGAAACCCAAACAGGGACGAACATACAAACTGTCCAACAACCCAACAACCCAACCACCAATCAACCAACAGTTAAAGTATTGACTAACACTAAAACGAGAAATATGATATTAAATCAGTACCACATTGTTTATTGGCTTATTATCTTTCCCCCATACCACATTCTTTGTACAATAAAATGTAAACCACTCAAGCAGAAAAAGCAGCCCACTGCTTGCTGAATGGCGGCATGTTCAACCAAACATTTCGCCCTCAAGAGTTGATTGAAAAGGAAAACATTGTGCGTGAAGTTTGTTCCATGAAAATTACTCTTCCATATGGCGTAAAAATAAGAAAATCATAACTGCTAAAATACATGTTATACAAACAAATGGCACTCCATACACAACACAGTACAGGAAAAGTTCGGATAGAGTTTTCTCAAAATGTTATAATGGTGACACATGAATCTGTTAGCACCATTAGGAAGATCGTTGCTTAACTTCGGCAAAGTGCAACTTGCTCTTTAACTGAGCCAACTGTCTGGGACAAAGGATCTTGTATGGATGGCGAAAAGCACAAGCACGAGAGTTTGTTAAAACATCGTGAAACTGTTTGGAAACCCTGTGCGGTTTCCTTGTCGAGTAATAAGTAGCAGGGCCAGGTAAGCAGCAGGGGGTGATGTAGCCTGTCGATTGGTAAGGAACAGGGCTGTAGTCGAGTCCCTGCAAGTCCTTTCACAAGTCCTTTCGCAAGTCCAGTCACAAGTCCTTTCATAAAGCCAGTCACAAGTAACTGGATGAACATGACAAACGAATGCCTTGTCAAAGCTCATTTAAATAGCTTGTGATTGGAATTAGGACTTGGGGGTTTGTGATGGACTTGCAAGGACTTGCAGGGACTTGTGATGGACTCGACTACAGCCCTGGTAAGGAAAGGGTAATACCTCTGATCCATCGAAGAACCACCCTTCTCTTCCTAGAGTTAGTTACTTCACATGGTCTATCCGCAAAATTCTTTTCTAGTTACTCCTCGCCACCACGCAAAGCCTCAAGTCGCAATTTCGGCCCCTCATTCGGTATATAGAACATCTATTGGTGTCGGGGGATACATCGTGCAACCTACCTATAGAGGAATCCCACAACGACGAGTTTAGCGCCGATCTGCGCACTTCCGCGTTTGAAAACGAGGATCTCAATGTCACAGTAAACAACTTTATGCTGATCGTGCGCCTGCGCTGCCTTATATGGCCTGATTAATTCATGCATGAATGAATGTGCTGAAAAGCGTTGTTTTGTTTGCACTGACATTCTCGCTTTCAACCCGGAAGTGCGCAGAAGGGGGTAATGTGAAATTCCTCTATAGGCGTGAGCAGCGACGCGTGCATCTTTATACGCCTGGTATATTTGTGGTTAAAAAGCCGATCTTATACCCCAATTCAAGCACACGGTTAAACACATCCTACCCCGCCGCAGTTTCTTGGCGGTTAATTGTACTATGATAGCTCCAACCTACGAAAAGTGCGGTGGCGTATAGGGCCTAAGGCATAAATCACGCACTCGTATTCGTGTATAATGAGCTCACACTGAATGCGGAAACTCCAATGCCAGCACTACGGTACTATACTCTGCGCTCATGGACCCCGCAGTTTTGGCCAGTGCATTTCTGTATCTAAAACTGCGGTGTTCAGAGGGAGTACACATTTATGTTTTGCAGATTCGCGTGTAAGTGAATCTTTCGGAAAATCCGATTTCTTTTTTCGATGATCTCCAAAAATGAAATTTTTCTAACATCTTTAAAATCGGCTTGTTTGAAACAGGCCGCGTCAAGAACAAGGATCACCCTTCAGATTAATGAACAGCGGCGTAGCCAGTGCTCTCTCCATAGGGGAAGAGTGGCGGGGCAGGGGCGGATTTTTTGCAAGGGGGGAGGGGTTTCTGAAATTTACCCAGAAAGGTGACTCCCAAAATGTTTCGTCTGCGAACAAAAATGTACAAGCGGGTGGGGGGGGGGGGGGGGGGGGGGGGGGCTGACACCACTTTCTCACCGTTGGTGGCGCCATTTAACATCTTTGTTTTGTTCTTACCCATATGCAAAATAGACCTGTATGGTTTCTGCTTTTCTGGTTTGCGGCAACTTAGGCGTAGACCCCTACAAGAAAAAAAAAAAAATGGCAACGAGCGGGGGGGGGGGGGAGGGGGGGGGGGGGGGGGGGTCGACCCCCCCCCCCCCCGGATCCGCGTTCGCGAAATTTACAGTGGGTGAAAATGGGGGAGACGATTTACCCCCCCCCCCCCCCCCCCGGCTACGCCGCTGTTAATTAATCATGCTTTAATCCACAAATCTGAGCATGTGATACCCGCACTAGGCCACCGCAGTCATGGTGAATTGCTGCAATTGATGCAATTATTGTTCAAAAGATTAGCCATACTGTTACATTACCAAACTGCGGCGTAATCAAGTGCATTCAACCGTGCACTCGTATAGCACTTCACACGCTAAAAGGACTGCTTCAATTCAACGTGTGACGCCGGCTGCCCCCCCCCCCCCCTCCCCCTCCCCGCAACCCCACCCTTGTATAGCTCATGAAAAAAAACGTTTTAGAGGTGATTCGTTCTTTTTGCCATGGGGCCCACACCCAGTTATCTGGTGGCTACCCCACCCCCACCCCGCGGATCCTCGGTGGAGTCAGTCAATCGCACGGTCTCTCCTTTTCCCCTCTCTTCCCCATTCGGATCCCATTTCTTAGATCAACTTTTTGTTTCTACTGTTTATGTACGGAAATTGATTATATTGTGTATACTAGTCTTTATACAGTTTAATGTAATTACTGATATTTAAAGATTACATTTTGTGTCTTAATGATTATTTAATTCATGTTCGACCTAATGGTTTTGCTTTGCTTATTAATTCATATTTGTATGAATTTTGTTTAATGTAATTACTGATATTTAAAGATTACATTTTGTGTCTTAATGATTGTTTAATTCATGTTCGACCTAATGGTTTTTGCTTTGCTTATTAATTCATATTTGTATGAATTTTGTTTACTATTATCTTATTGTATTTTTTTACTTTTGTTAATGGAATTTGTAAATAAAGTTTTCCTTTGAAAAGTCAAAAAGTCCTTTTATCGAGGTGCTAACTTTAATGCCGGAAACGAAACTCAACGGCCACCGATATAAATCATGAAAGCGTAAAATACGCAGACCCGGAAATTGTCATCGCTCGACTTCCGATGGCGCGCACCGCACCGACGACCACAGATGACCAACAACGACCCCGGCCCGGCAACTTGTGGAAAAGGCGGGCCCCTCCCGCGTTTTATGGTGCATGAAATTTTTAAGTTCCATATTCCGCACATTCGCATTCTCATGTTGACAAATCCAAAACACGTGTGGACTTGGGGCACCGCGAAGGTTCGCTCTCTGCTAGTCCACAAAACGCCGCTTGCATGGCGGAGGAGATACGATGCACGGTTGATGCGCTTCCCTCTTCATTAAGAAACGGAACTTACGCAGGCTAGCTCCGCAGGGACCAACTAGATCAAACGATTTTAAGTGCAAACGCGGTGATTTGGTGCTCGGGCGTGGTGAAACGACAACCAGCTTTGATAAGATGTAAAGTGAAAGAGTATACGACGAAAAGAGAAAATTATAACCTTCTGAGGAGGAAGAAAAATGCCGCTAAAGCTAAAGGCTCTAACCAGAAAAAAATCGGCACATGTGAGCGGTTGCTGAACCATGGATTATTGGTCGCTAACCAGCTGGCATGTGTGGTAGATCGCAATAAGATGAGAAACACATGGGACGGGGGCTTTTTGGCGGGCTCGACGGGCAATTGGAAATGACATGAAGATGCGCGCGACCGAGCGGAGAGCCGGGCCGCACATTAAGAAGAACTAGCGGTGTGCCCGCGCCCTGGATGTTGCCAAGGACCAACGCTTGGCAAGGAGCTTCGTTTGGTGTCGCTTCCAGTCCTCAAACTTTTAGGAGGGAGGGGGGGGGGGGGGGGGGGGGGGGGAGGGGAGTGGGCTGCACTGAATGGTGATGAAGTGGTGTGAATTAAAACCCGAGTTCCTGGTGCATGCGATGGAGCAACAGACGCACATATTCCCAGTATATCTTACTCCAGAATGACAAATAAACCGCGAAGTTTACAACTTTACGCATTGGTGTGTCATTTTTAGAGTCAAATTATACTCGGAATTAATGCGAATGGTGTTTTTTGTCCATACTAGGCAAAGAAAAACAAACAAACAAACAAACAAACAAACAAACAAACAAGCAAATAAACAACAAACAAGCAAACAGCAATAACAACAGCACCAACATTCAGTCATGTTTATCGTTCCCGTATGTTTTCGTTTTTTGAAAATACATTGAAAATACAAAAAGTACAAAGAAAATGCCTCGATCA